>JANDJT010000001.1:31725148-31756536 GCA_024331685.1 Stegophilus panzeri | reverse complement strand
CATGCCCACGGTTAAATATGGTGGTGGCTCTTTAATGTTTTGGGGCTGTTTTTCTGCCAGAAGACCTGGACATTTTGTTATCATTTTGTTATGTCTTCAGATCAACAGATATTAAATGAAAACCTGACTGGCTCTGCCAGAAAGCTTAAAATGGGCCGTGGTTGGATCTGACAGCAGGACAATGATCCAAAACATACATAGAAATCAACACAAAAATGGTTTACTGACCACAAAATCAAGGTCCTACCCTGGCCATCTCAGCCCCCTGACTTGAAACCCATAGAAAACCTGTGGGGTGAACTGAAGAGGAGAGTCCACCAGCACGAAATGTGAAGGATATGGAGAGATTCTGTATGGAGGAACGGTCTCAGATCCCTTTCCATGTATTCTCCAACCTCATCAGGCATTATTGGAGAAGACTCGGAGCTGGTATCTTGTCAAAGAGATAGCACAAAGTATTGACTAAAAGGGTACCAACAATTATTGTACACCTATATTTAACAAAGAAGTATATTTTTTATAAACCTATGTTGTGTTTGCAATTGTTTGATATCCATGAGAGCAGAGTATTTTTGTGAATTCTTTGAACAAAAGATCAAAAGGTTAAACAATAAAGACAAATTTTCACAGCTTTCTTTGCTCATATTCACCAAGAGTGCCAATATTAATGGAGGGCACTGTACATAAAATTCCAGTTATAGCAATAGTTTGTTACATTGAAATCGTTACTCTACTAACTATGGGCTGTCAGTCAGTCTGTGCGTTGGAATGGAAACACAAATGCAAAATGCAAATATTATTGTCTCTGTAGATGTGTGCCACCATTTTGTTTTAAAAGACAACAACAGAACTTTTGATTTTCATCTGTTACTATTTCCAGTTTACTTTCTCAGTCCTCTTGTGTGGTAGTCAGTCTGCAGGTTAAGTAAAGAATAAAACATTTGGAGGGTGTGCTCTTATAGGAAATTAATCAACAAAGTACCACCAAAGTTTATTATTTTCCTATTTTACAATATATAAAGTGTTTTATTTCTCTTATATCACAACAAATTACATTGTTTTATCCATTTATAGTTACATTTAATGATATGGAATCATACCAAGAAATGGGAGAGTGTAAACTCTAAAAGTCCTGAAGATGGCAGAAAACTTAAAGTTACAGCTTTATTTCTGACCCTTACAAAGCGCTGACACTGGAGACTCCTTTCATAAACATTAAACAAACATCTCCTCACAGAAAGCTTCATACGTTGCTTGATAGAGTATTCCAGCAAGAGCGTTAATATAAGCTTGTGATTGGTCTTGTAGTCAGAACTATTGTCAGAGCAGCTATTATAGAAAATTAATCAATACCTTCTGACCAATCAGGTTTGAGAATTCTTACAATATGTGCCACTTATGTTAGCTGTCACAACACTGTTATTGGTTGCTCTATTTTATTTAGATATTGGGTTGGTATTCATCATGAATTTGAAATTCTTAATTTTTTTATTTTTTATTTTTACAATAGTTAAGGTTTGTTAGCTCAGTTATGATACTTTGTACCACCTATATGTGGTGTAACAAGAGTTCACATTTTTGTACATCATATCATATTCCTCAAACATCAAAAGGTTGTGTTTATTAGAGAAGATTCCATAATGACCATAGTAGTAGTAATATGACTGTGACATACTACAGTAACCATGGATGTCTATGGTTATGCCAAAAAAACAAAAAAGATGTGTACACACACACACACACACACACACACACACACACACACACCATTTTGAGTTGTGCAAAATCTGATGTCATCAGTTTATCTGTCATTGGTTTACTCATCTGTGCAATGTCTGTTGCAATGTAACACATCCCTAGTAACATTTCAAAACACACACACACACACACACACACACACACACACACACACATACACACATACACTCAGAACACCACTCTGTGACAGATTATTCGGCCTTCTCGGTTCCATTAATCGTACCACAGCTGTGCTAAATCATATTTCATGTTCCTGCTACACCATTTTAAAATTGTACTACTGAATGCATAATCACAAACAAAAGGCACAAAACACTGGGATCTGTAATGCTGTGAGTTAATCTGCACACACATGCACACACACACACACACACACACACACTAAAGCTTTTCATAAATCAGCGCAGGACCCACAGCTGAGCTAAAAATGCTGATATCTACATAAATTCATGGAATATAATTCAAAGGACATGTAACTCTGTTCTTTTTTTGTACCTCAGATCTCTCATTTAATCTATGAGTAACTCTTTTCATCTTCATGTTTCCATGGCAACAAAGTGGCGATGAGGCAGAGGAGGTGAGAGCTAGTGAAGGGGGCTGATGGGATGGAGTGAGGAAGGTGGGGGATGCGTTAGGTTTTTTTTTTTGGAGAGGGTTGGGGGAGGATTATCTGGTGGGATGGATAGAAGGTCATCTCAGTTTGTCCTTGGGAGAAAAAAAAAAAAAGCCAACTCAGAAATGCTTTTGTTTCTCCCAGCCATCAATTAGCGCCCTGATTAAAGGTTCCTGTGGTGGGGTGGTTGCTGAGAGTTAATGAGATTGTTAACAATTTTTAGGACTCACTTTTATTCACCTAGTCAAGAGTAAACTACTTACAGAGATGGTAAAACGTCCTGTGAATCCAGTATAAATGCATTATAAGGCATTTGATAAAGATTGATTTGAACTGTCCGATTTAGACACACTATTTACAACCATTAATAAACTGTTATGAAGCAGTGTATCAACCGATTCTCTCACTTGTCATATGGTGTACAGTATTTTCCATGTATATCAATACATTTCATATGAACTGACCTTAATATTGTGATAGGATTAGGGATGAGTTAAAAGTCTAAGGATAATCTTTTAAACATTATACAACAGTTCCTCTAATATGATTGGACAAGCTGCGTACCAAAAGTGAGGATATTTAGTATTGGGACTTTTTCCTGTTTGTATCACTTTTTATTTTTTGTTTGCTAATATAATTCCAGTTACAGCAATAGTTTGTTACATTGAAACCATTATTACACTCACTATTGTCTGTCAGTCAGTCATTCTGTGTGTTGGCATGGCAACACGCAACACTCTACCCACCTGTGGCTTCTTTGGGAACTATTTTTGTTGATGGAGCAAAAATAAACAAAATATTGTGTCTATAATGTCAGTTCATCGATATTCATTTCTTGTTTATAGAGCTGTTTTATAAAAGAAATATCACACTTGCAATTGTTCTGCTGTACTTAATATCAGTACAGCTGCGATTACCTGCAATTACTTCTGGCTGAATCACAGCTTGTTCGATATTGTGTTATGAAGAGCTATAAAATGGGCCATCCAAATAAAGTGAGAGAAAAAAAGGTACAAATTGATACTCTATAAAGTGTGTGTAGGTTACCTACTAAATGCAGACAACCATTAACATTTGAATAATTGTATAAAATTAGTTGATAGCCTTATTAATGATGGTCTATAAATGGTTTGTTGACTGTAGAGTGTCCAAATTAGTACATTTTGTAACATGTAATATACAGTAACATACCACAGCTCTGTCAAATTCTGGATTCTGATTGGTCAGAAGGTATTGATTGATATAGTAGTTCTGGCTGCAAGCCAAATTACAGAATTATATTAATACACAATGTATAATAATACATTATTGTTTCTATATTAACAGTTAATTTACAGGGACTTGTACAATGGATGCTTCATGCAATTTGATCTTAACAAGTGTTAGCAATGTAAGTTAACTGTTTAAGCAATGTTAATAACTGTTTCTATGGCAACATGTTCTGTTAGGGGACATCTAACATTTATGGAAAGAGTCTCCAGTAGTACTAGGTAACAATCAGAGGTAAGGTTTTTTTAGGTGATAACTAACTTGTCTTGTGGACATTCAACAATATTGTATGTAATTCTAAATGAATAAAGAGTATGGCATTATTCTTTAATTAAAAAAAATTAAAAACTTGTGAAATCGCTGTGGTGTAAAATTAATTATTTATTTTCTTTCCCTGTAACAGCAACCAAGTAGTGTTCATGACATCACACCAATTCCAAAGAAACCCAGCCTCATGTTTGTTTGTTTCTTTGTTTACTTGTTTTTTGAAATAAGCAAGTTTTACCTGAGAATTATTAAGAAATTCGAATACAAAACTTTACAAATTTACAACACACTACAGCATTTTAAACATTTTAGAAATGTCTAAAATGTCTAAGTCTATATGCAACTGTAATGGAGTTTTAAAACATTGAAAAAGCTGCTAATTAAAAAAACAACAACAAACAAACAAACAAACAAACAAACTTATTTATTTGTGTAAAAGTTACTATTTTAAAATAAAAAAAAAAATCAGTCTATGACTGAACATAATGCACTAAGCAAGCCAGTGGTGAATATAAGTGTTATAAACACTGCTTATAATGTATTCTGATAACAATTAATAAACACATTATAAATATGACTATAAGATATAACACTTGTGTATAATGCCTTAACATGTTATGAATGAATTCATAGGTCATTATTCAAATGACCTTCATAGATATATAAATATTACCCAATGTTATAATGTGACATAAAAAGTCATAAGTTTTTGGCATAACTACAACTTCTCATTAGCACTTATACAGATCTCTGCCAGGCAGTACAATTATTATGTATGTTATGTTACAGAGTATAGAAATATATTTATAATGAATAATGAATACTGTGTTCACTTTTTTGAATCCTACTTAACAGTTAAGGTGTCACTCAGGGACCTCACAACATTCAGTCCAGTGCACAACCTTAACTGCTGAGCCACCACTTTTGCCATTTCCAGAAAAGCTCTGCTAACTAATCCTTTAATTAGAAACGTTTGCGCTGAATGCTTATTTGTAAATAGCGAGCTCATTTAGTGAAGATTTAAGCCTGAATTGGCGGTTATGAACACCCGGCCTGCAGCTTAGCACTGTGGATTTTTTCTGCCAGTCCTCAACGCTGGTTCGTTCTTCACAGTTTCTTTAAAAAAATGTTCCCTCTCCTCGACCGTACGCCTTCCGTCTCATTCAAACTTCAGCTGTGCTCACTCACTTCCCTCCAGCCTGACAGACACGGAGCTGCTGGATAATTGGAGCTGCTTCAGAGCCAGCTGGCTTACTGCTGCTGACGAATGAAATTGTGTATGTGTGTGCATGGGTAGGTGTGTGTGTGCGTGTGTGTGTATGTGTGTGATATTGGACTGCAGTGAATGAATTAGGCTAAAACCCCTCACAGCTACACAGAATTATGATAAGTGTGTTATTTAGGCTGTATGGCCTGTGCATATTTATAATGGAGGAACGGAGAGAGGAAAAAAATAAATATATAACAGCTAAAGAGCTCTTTTGCCTGTGTATTTATGGCAATTTGTAACACTTCAGATTTCAGCAAGATATGGCAATGGCTGATCTTATGGAAATTTTTTTACTTCCTGCAGTGGCTCTTTTACAACGAACATACTGGGTTTGGACTCACATTTTAAAAAATGGCACAGAGATTTTTCATTTTTATTTTATAACCAAAAAAGCACCATGTATGTGATGTTTTATATATGTGGTTATGCTTCAATACAGATAGCGCAACAGGAAGTGTTGTTTATAGTTGCAAATGCACACACATTATTGCTTTTAAAAAAAAAAAACTTTTTCTTTTTTTTAATGAGCACTAAACTAACGCCTGTGTGATGGAATATCAAAACTGATCTCATAAAGAAGTGGTAGGTATTTGAGCAAGTTATGGCAATGCGGTTAGAAAGTATTCATGTCAAAATTTAAACAGTTTTTATAAATTTGCAAGAATGCTACTATGACAAATAATCGTCCCTGACACCATGTGCTGCAATCTTTAACTCAGCTCTGAGTTATTCTGACTATGCAGTCTAATTATACTTGACGTTAAGGAAAATCTGTGCTATTAAAACCGGTTGCACCAAACCTACATTATTCTGTGTATATATAGGTTCTCTTTAGTGTTCCCTTTGTATTTTATCCCATGGTGATGACAAAATATGAACGAAAATCCAGTACGAGTGGATGTGAATGCAGTGGTAAGAAATCTGTCATATAAATTGAGTTGTGAGACCAGTGTCCTGTATGATTGAATTTTCTATATAACATATATTCTTTCAAAGTATACTTGTACACAAGAGCATCCTATTTTGTATCTAAGTGTAAATGAAGCATGTTGTTTAATGACCACTAACACCAACAGGTACTTGTTTGTGGTGTATGTAATACAAATTGCTTCTGTAATTTTGTTGTTTCCGAGTTCACTAGGTTATTTATAATGTTTATATTGTCACTATACTGTACTGTAATGCTGGTTCACTGTTTCCTGAGCTTTCAGTATTGTTGAAAACAGTTCGGCATCTCTTCTACTGTTGCCTCTTATACAGTATTGTGTTCTATTCAGAACTTTCTTTTAAGTAAATAGTGAACAAATTAAAGTTGCATGTTCACAACTTCATATTTGTACCCCAAAGAAACAGTAATAAATGAAATGTGGTCAAAAAGGCAACAGTGGAGAGTGAGAGCCAAGTAAGAAAAGAAAAATAATTTTTAACGGATAATGTTTTAATGAATTTTGATGAAATTTAGTTGAAAATGTCAATCATTGTGTGTAAAATGTTATACATTATATCAGATTTGTAGGTAACACTTTACAATAACAGTACATAAATAATCATGCACTAACACCTGAATTAAGACTTACTTAAATATCAACTAATGGCATGTACTAATCACAAACTAATGAAAAGCTAACCTTAACTATGATGAGTCTTATGAATTAATGCATGAATAACAACCACCTTTACTACATTTCACGTAATGTATTAATTAACACGGAGGGATAAACTAAACAAATTTCACCTCTGTGGGTAAAGGAGAAGTGGCCCATGCCCAACCCACCCAGAGCATATACTAGTACTACAGTGGAATTTGAAGAGAAATGGATGGAGAATGAAGCAAAACAGGTTGAGATGACGTTATTGGTATTAGTGTGTCTTTCTATGTTCGTTAAGGAGGATCGATGTAAATTATTAATTGTTTATGTTCTGGCTCACAGGTTTATATTAATGAGCTCATTCTAATATTTTATTGTTTCTATAGTAACAACTCATTCACAGGGACTGGTATGATAGATGCTACAAAGAACTTATTGTAAAATGTGTTTACTGCTGATATAGTATAATTTTCTTTAGTTTATTTAGAATTTATGGAAGGAGTCTCAAGTGTCTGCACCTTGTAACAGTCAGAGGTAAAACTGTAACTTTAGGTTTTCTGACATGAGAACATCTTCAAGATCGAGGAAAAAACAGATGCTGGTGAGAAAATGACTGGTTATAGCTGTTATAATTAGTGATTACCAGATTTGGGTATAACGTGTTACTGTATTCTAATTACTTTCTCTGATAACACAGTAATGTAATGCATTACATTTAAAATATATGTAATTTGATTACAGTTACTGTTGTCAATAAAATTATGTTCCTTCCATTACAAATTTATTGCTAAGAAAACAATATTAAGTAAAATGCTTTTTCAAAATAAATCATGTTTTGCACGGCTGCCAGGGGCGTAACCTGGCCTGGACATTGAGGGCTGTAGCCCGAAAATTTTTTCTTTAGCCCCGAATAATTATACACTTGGAGCAGTTTGTCACTACGGCGAAAAAGAAGACGGCAATGTTGTAATTTTATATCTTCAGTGAACGGAGGTGAGGCCAATTAGACAGGGTTTACAGGAAAATACGTGGAAACACTTGTGTCTTATTGGCTGACAGTCTCTCAGTTCTGCCAAACGCTAGCTTACACAGGTACACAGTAAAATCCCTAGTGTTGAATTAACACCCAGAGTGTTCATTTGTGTCCAATGGACTTATTTAAACACTGTAGGGTGTAAATTCAACACACTGGGTGTTAAATCAACACTGGGGATTTTGCTGTGTAGTGTAAGGAAAAATGGATATATGCTGATTTTTTTTAAACAGTAAAGGAGTTGAAACTGAAACAGTAACATCCTCTGATGCTGAGCAGGAAAACAAGGTGTGTACATGTCTATTTGAGTTCCAGTTTATGTGAACATGATATGAGCAGAACATAATGAAAGATAATGTACATTGCAAAGCATTGTAGCAGCTAAACCCATACAATGATAGCTTAGTTGCGCTTTCCCTTGACTAGTGACACCAAACTAGCCTAGGTTTATATTTTATCAGTCTGGTCGTCCTACAAACAGTGCCAACACCCAAGGCAAGTTTCATGATAAATCCAACTTTTTCCTGATAATGTCATACATTGACATGCTAAAATTACTGAAAGAACTGAGTTTCACTTTGTAGTGTATTTTTGTAAGTAACGTGAAAGTAAAGTAATTAGTAATCTGATTACGTTTTACATGCATTAATCAGTAATATAATCAAATTACAATTTTAAAGTAGTAATTAGTAATCTGTAGTGGATTACTTTTTTTGAGCAACTTACTCAAAACACTGGTGATAACTAACTTGTTTGTGTGTGCGTGTGTGTGTTCCATAACATTAAACGTAACTATAGCTAAAACGTACCATGTGTTGTTCTTTAATAAACTAAGAATTGTAATTGTTGGCAAGTTGATGTGGTATAAGAGGAGTAAAACACTTCGGGACGTGCTGTTATTGGAAAATAATCAACTTTTGGTTGATAACAGTAACTCTATTTCACATCAGGCTGCATCACACCACACCAATGTTGATTTTTATTTTTATAATCATATGCCCCTAAGTGATCTATTCCATATACTGTGTATCAAATGTAAAATATATGAGATATCCATTTTATAAAAGTCTTAAGCACCCTAAATCTTTTTTTTTTTTTTCCTAGAGGCATATTTAATGTCTTCTGCATTAATGTGTTGATTTCTAAACATTCATCTTCCAAAAAAAAAAAGAAAAACAGGAATGCTATAGAGTTTTGATATGTCTTAAAAAAAAGTAGCATATTGAGTAATAGAGCACTTTTCAGATTAAAAAAACATCACTGAGGCTGTCTAGACTTACCTGCAGAGACAGATGCGAGAGCCAAAGCCTGCAAGAAAATGTAATACAACCTTCTAGCTGATTGTCTTATTAAACTGTCACATTTGCATCCACAGCTGATCCAGAAGCCATCATAACTCCACACCCAAATCCAGTCCAGACATTATATCACTCCTACTCACCTGATTACTGACTGCACCTGTTCCCTGTTAAATCCTCATTTAGGTCAGTGTATTTAATCTGCTCACACACCTACTGTATAATTTTAGCATGGATTTGCCATTGCTCAAGTGAATTTCAGTGTATTGTTTTCTCTGTTTGCTATTCTGGGTTTGACTTTTGTTTCTGCAAATTAGGAATCACTTTATTTACCATATGCATTAGAAATGTGTTAGGAAAATGGTGTTTGGTCTAGCATATAACATCAATCAAACAACGTCAACATATACATACTCATGAACAGTAGGATGAAAAACTAGTAGCTGTATGTTAGCAATGCTGTGCAGTTTTATGCCTGATCCGTTGACTCTTGTCTCATAACTGACTACAAGTATTGTATGTTTACTGATTTGGATTTTCAATAAAAGGCTTACACTTACATCCAACTGCCTCTGCTTCGAGACACGCATACTTGTACCCCGAGGAAATGAAAATGGTCACAGGCAGAAAACAGACTTCAGGTCCTCCTGGGAAGTTTGTATTTACGAGTTGGGAAGTCGTAATTACGACATCAGGTGTGTTCAAGTTACTTTGGTCAGAGCAAGACGGCGGTGTACCTTCTCTTAATTAACTACCAAAAATACAGCAAGGTTTTTTAATGCTACTTCAGGAAAATAAGGAACAAAGAATGTGCATCAGGTGTGTTTTGCTTTTTAAAAAAATATTTTTAATCAATTTATAAATCCACTGTAAACTTTATCATTACATATTATATTGTAATTGTACAATGCTTTTGTATTTTGTGCAGGAAATTAGCTTGTTGTATTGTAAATAAAAAAGCAAACATATGATAACTGAAATCAGCTTCTGAGATGAGTAAATATTTCAATTCAACAAATTTACAGTCAGCTACAGATGTTGCATCCATTGATTCCACCATGTTCCCTTTCAAAGGGATCTCAACGTTGTGTGAGCTTCACTCTGTGGGAAGTGCCTTAGCGTGACTGGTATCTGTGTAAAGTCTGTGTAAAATCACCCCTATTTATATGGCTGCCATGGTCAGGTGACGTGGCATTTTGCACGTCACGTGATTATAAAACGGCAACTGTAAACCACATCATCAGCCTCTATTATCTTCAGCGAAGACCATATGTCTGTGTGAACATTCCTAAAAACTCTTCACTTCTCTCTATGTTTATATATATATATACACACAAGTAAATACGATAATTCCGACATGACTTGAATGCACCGAGAGCATTTAAAAAAAAAAAAAGATGAATTCTATCATTCTATGAATTTTCTTTATGGTGTACTATTATTTAAGAAAAAGCCGAGAAATTGTGTATACTTCATATACTAGTATTGTGTGTGTGATTATAAAAAATTTAAAACATTTTCAAGAAATTAAATGTTAAAGAGATATTTTGGTGTGTAATTTAAGAAAGAGTAAGTTTCTGATGTAAATAAATAATTAAATAAATAAACAAACAACCAAATAAATCCATCAATCAATCAATCAATTAATCAATCAATCAGCGAGGCTATCTGGGATTACCTGCAAAGGCTGAAGTCTGCAAGAAAACCTGCAACAACTTTCCACCTGATTTTCTTATACAATTGCAATATAACAATATAACAAAAACAATATATCACAGTGAAGTGATGAAGTTTTGGGGGCAAATATTGACTTTATTGATTTATTTTTCTTGTCATTTCTAATTGCTCTTAATACATTTTTTTACTGTTTGCTTTTGAAAGCATCTTTGCTTTATGGACTGTATATAATGCTGTATACACATTATATTTGTGTGTGCATGTGCGTGTGTGTGTGTGTGTGTGTGTGTGTGTGTGCGTTTGTGTGTGAGCGCGTGAGTGAGTGTGTGTAAGTTTATATATGTAGTATCTCTTGCAGAGTAAACTAATGATGCGCCTTCCAGGACAGTGATGTTTGTTGGTGTAAACCCTGCACCCTGCTGACTTCGGCCCCCTTATAAATAATCTTACACTTGTACACACTTTTAACAAGCACATACCTACCCCAGGCCACATTGTGTATGCTGACAAACCATCAACACACCCAAATTAAATAGAGAGAGAGAGAGAGAGAGAGAGAGACCTGCTTAACAGATCCCAGTCATTTAAGTTCTTTGAGTTATGTAAGTAATGGCGCCTCTGGCTTACTCGAGGACAAATACGACTTCACTCGACATGCCATTTACTTACACTATGGTAGACGTACCGATATTCTTGCCACAGTGCTCGGTGTGCAGGGTTTTGTCAGCTCAGAATATTAAAAGGAAGAAAGCTGACAATTTGTAGAAACTACAGCAGTGAGGCTCCCCAGCAGCCCCATAAGATCTGCAACACTGAGCTTAATTCAGAGTTGCCGACGGCTTTTTAAGCACCGTGTTGCCGACGCTGTTTGTAATAGACCTAAAAGCTCTGATTTAATTGAGCTCATTGGAGACGGCGTCGAGCAAAAACCTATTCTTTTTGATTTAATGCTGAGATTCCATTAAAAACTAATAGTGTGTTTAGAGACTGCTTATGCTGCCGCTGTGGCGCTGAATCTGTGAACACAACCCATATTAGTGGAGCATACACTGTTCCCCATATTAGCTCCATTGATTTTCATTAAGTGAATTATCAGAGAACTCCCCTCCACCCACACACACACACATATACACACACACATGTATGCAGGAAGCCCCTTCCTACAGCAAACTGCATAGTTGCCATGGATACCCTTTAGTTCAAAAGTGCACATACACCAATCTTGGGATGAGATGCAAAAAATAAGATCATGATCATCACTTCTCAAGAAACCAAGGGAAATCTTAGAGAGTAGGCAAAAGGGGTGCTTGGAGAGTCCTCTTTCTCTCTCTCTCTCTCTCTCTCTCTCTCTCTCTCTCTCACACACACACACACACACACACACACACACTCTCTATATATTGTATATAAATGACTTTATGACAGTTTCATTAATGTGTATGTAGGTGTCTGTACGCTCTCTGCACTAATGTCAGCAATGGTAAGGTCTGTAGATAGTGATGCTGGTTGGACAGAAAACAATTTTACACAATTACAAAGAGGGTGAGAGGTGAAAATGGATATATATATATTTCACTTACTGCTTTTCTTATATATTTTTTCTAGATTTTGCATAAAAATGATCACACAAGTCTGTTTGCTTCCATCCTTAAAATTTCAAAGATGGTGGTTCATAAGAACAAGGTCAAGCAGCAGACATTGGGGACAACAAAGCTACAGACCAGCAGAGGGCGAAAACGACTCTCCCCTGACAGGGATGACCACCAACTCATTCGAATGTCACTCAACAACCCTAGGATGACATCAAGTGACCTAAAAGCAAATGGCAAATGGCAGCTGGGGTGAAGTGCACGGCTACGACGGCAGGGCTGAAGTAGTGCAAATCTAGAAAAAAAACCCTTCATCAATGAGACGTAAAGAAGAGCCAGGTTGAGGTTTGCAAAAGACCATAAGGATTGGACTATAGAGGACAGGAGTAAGGTCATCTTCTCTGATGAGTCCAATTTTCAGCTTTTGTCTAATAGTTAGGCAGAGACCTGGAGAGGCCTACAAGCCACAGTGCCTCGTACCCACTGTGACATTTGGTGGAATATCGATGATGATGTGTGGGTGTTTCTGCAAGGCTGGAATCGGGCAGATTCATGCAAAGGACGCATGAATCAAGCCATGTACAAGGTTGTCCTGGAAGAAAACTTGCTTCCTTCAGCTCTGACAATGTTCCCCAACTCTGAGGATTGGTTTTTCCAGTAGGACAACAGGACATGCCACACAGCCAGGTCAATCAAGGTGTGGATGGAAGACCACCAGATCAAGACCCTGTCATGGCCAGCCCAATCTCCAGACCTGAACTCCATTGAAAACCTCTGGAATGTGAACAAGAGGAAGATAGATGGTCACAAACCACCAAACAAAGCAAAGCTACTTGAATTTTTGTGTGAGGAGTGGCATAAATTCCCCCAACATCAGTGCGTAAGACTGGTGGAGAGCAGGCCAAGACTCATGAAAGCTGTGATTGAAAATCAGGGTTATTCCACGAAATATTGATTTCTGAACTCTTCCTAAGTTAAAACATTAGTATTGTGTTGTTAAAAAATTAATATGAACTTATTTTCTTTGCATTATTCAAGGTCTGACAACACTGCATCCCTATTATTTTGACCGTTGTTATTTTCTGAAAAAAAAAAATCTCTAAATGACAATATTGTTGTCAGTAGTCTAAATGAAATGTTGTCAGTAGTGTAGAATAAAACAAAAATGTTAATTTTACCCATACACATACCTATAAATAGTGTATATATATAATGTGTTACTGTGTGTGTGTATGTATGTTATATCAGTTGTAGCTGATAAATTATAGCCAAGAGGAACATAAAAATACATTACATACAATATACATTGGAATAAAATCTATTTTACAAAATGCTAGACTCCAGGAATTTATTATTGTACAACAACGTTTCTTTGACCTTTGTAGCAAATCCAGGCTTGGTTATATCCATTATTACTCAAATCAACGTGATTTTTGCTTGTGGGAAATTTTTTGTAAGATTGGAATTTCTCCCTCTCTGGTACTAACATGATTGCAAAAACATTTTGTAACATGGGTTGTGCTGCGTCCTCCACCATGTGGATTAATCTATAGATTATGATAGACATCCTTTTTTGGAAGGATAAATTGCTTGATTATACTTTTTTGTTAGGATGTTTATTATACTCACATTGTATACTATTATATTTGCATTGTAAATGATTTTTGTTTGACGGCTGCAATTTTTTGTGAGTCGTATCATTAGCTATGTATTTTTAACTGCTTTGTTAAAAAAATTATTTTAAAGCTTAGTAGTTTAAAAGAAAAAATATAGGATGTGTATCAATATCAGCTGATACTCAAGCTGTAATTACTGTTATTAGAAAAATAAGTGGTATTACAGAATCACATCTGTATGACCATCACACTTACAGTACTAAGTAACAGCTGACAGAGCAAAATCTCTCTCTTCTAACAATAGCTTGTCTTTCAGAGATGTGGTTAGCTACCACACATTTGTGCTTTCTTGCTTTTTACTGCAAGATCACAATATAGAACAGAGCAAATAGTACCCCGTAATCTGGCTAGTTAAAATGTTAGCTAAACACAAAGCTTTGCCAAATGAAAAAAGGCTTCTCTCTGTTATTACCTATCAGTGCGCTGCTTGAGCAGGTCTACAGAGTGAGTTTACAAGCTGTCCATGTGTCTTTGAGGTTGATTGTCCTGAGCTATGTGGCTGACAGACAGTAGAAGAGGAAAGGCTTCTCTGTTATTTTCTGCCTGAGGCTCGTGTTAACTCATACCAGAAGTTTCGGGCCAGGTCTTTGGCTGTACTACTTTCAGGCTTGATGCTGTAGGATGTTTCTGACCTGGTGTATGACGTGTGCATCCTGAATGTCTTGCTGATTCAATCCAGACAGTCCTGACTGTGATATACTGTGAATTATATGACAGGAACCTCATGTTTTAGAATAAAATGTTCTTATGTGAAAAAATTGTCACACTGCAACGATCATATCTCGCTTTATCTATCAGCTCTCTACTATAATAATTAGGATGCACTGTATACATGCAGGGGCAGATTAAGTGATTTGGGGGCCGTAGGCAAGATATAGGAATGGGGCCCTATTCAGTGTTTCAGCAGTGATATTTAAATTTTCAGCATATGTTGTTTAGCATTAATAATAAAAAATATATAGAATTTTATCATTTTTAGGGATGGAACCAATCTGATAACCAGTATCAGAAAATATCAGATTACATTTTGAAGAAATCGATTTTATCTTCTAACAAATACAGCCTGAAATATCAGAGAAGTATCGTGTGTTAACAACAGTAGCCATGGTAGCCAAGTAAATAATTGGGAATAGCTCTCATATCAGCTTTGTGGAAATACTTAACGATAAAGGATGCATTTTTGCAAAAGATTAGTATTTTGGACCTGGAAGTGTTTACATATAAAGAGTATTGATTGTATTTTTTGCTACGATTTTATTTTATTTTATTTATACTTACAATGTACATGATTTTTGTGTGAATATAACAAAAGCTGAGTTTTTAGTTTTGTTTTCCCCCCTGTACTTTTTAAATCAAATGGTTCAGTTAACAAACTTAAGCTTATTAGCTTTCAAAGAAAGAATATTGCATGGGTATTGATATCGGCTGGTACTCATGTTTTCAATATTGTTTCGGAAAATAGAAAACACGGTATCGTGCAACTGCTACATATTAATACATTCATGCAGTCATGGATTTGGCTTTTACCTCAACCCACTTTCTATTACATACATAATATATACTCCACATGAGGGAGCTATTAATCAATTAGCTTTTGTGTGCATTATTGTTTGGACAGGAGAATTTGTCATGAAGCACTGCACTTATGTGAAATAAAAGCAACAACACATCCTACGCCAATGCTGTAATCACAGTATGACAATGACTGATGCCGGAAACATTCACTCAGCCAGAATAGCCAGTCGATGAAAGCATTTAAGATACTCACATACTGTATTTTGAACCTAAATCACTATTGTATAAGTATTTTCCCATGTACTTCACTTAATTACAGTTATCCAAAGGCCTACAGCCAGTTTTGTTTCTCACATTATAGATACAGCGGTGTTAATCATCTACGAACAGAATTAGTAACAATATTCAGCCCAGACATCTTCAGCTGGGTTGTGTAGACATGCCCGCACTCACAGGAAAAAAACTCACAATGGTTCTCTTGTAAGAGCTGATTTGCATCATTGACATGTGTAGACTGTGTGTCCTTTCTGGTATTTCCTACACACTCTGTGTCATATGTTGCAAGTATGTGATATGTTGATCATGGGTTTGCATCATGAGTTGCATGTTGTTGCATAATGATTTGCATAAAAACACAAAACCCACCACTGCATCTTGCACTGCTTGTTACCATACTGTTACCAAATTCTGATCCTCATTCTGAGCCCAAATATATAATACCAACTTAAACAAACTTGTACTTCTTCCACTTAACTATAAGACAATGGAGTGCTAATTTCTTCCATTATCATATTTGTTTTGTATTATCAGGGTTCTTACGCATCCAGCTCAAAATGTAAAGACAATCATAGAAAACGCCTGAAAAATGGTTATAAAATGTCTTGGATATACACTCACCAAACACTTATTTAGGAACACCTGTGCACATACTCTTTCATGCAATTATCTACTCAGCCATTTGTGTGGCATAAATGCAGTGCATAAAATCATGTAGACAAGGGCTGGAGAATGAGAATGGCCAGACTGGTTGTAGCTGGTAGCAGAAAGACTACAGTTACTCAGATAACCACTCTGTACAATTCTGGTGAGCAGACAAGTATCTCAGAAAGCACAACTTGAGGAACCTTGAGGTGGATGGGCTACAACAGCAGAAGACCATGTCGGGTTCCACTTATATCAGCCAAGAACAAACAGCTGAGGCTGCAGTGGGCTCAGGCTCACCAAAACTGGACAGGTGAAGACTGGAAAAACAAAGCCTGGTCTGATGAATCTCAATTTCTGCTGAGGCACACAAATGGTAGGGTCAGAATTTGGCACCAACAGCGTGAATCCATAGACCCAACCTGCCGTGTGTCAACAGTCCAGGCTGGTGGAGGTGGTGTTATGGTGTGGGGAATGTTTTCTTTGCAAACTCTGGGCCCGTTAACACCAATCAATCATCCCTTCATGGCCACCATTTACCCATCGTCTAATGGCTACTTTCAGCACAATAATGCGTCATGTCACAAAAAAAAAATTATCTCAAACTGGCTCCATGAACATGACTATGAGTTCAGTGTTCTTCAGTGGCCTTCCCAGTGACTAGATTTGAATCCAGTAGAACACCTTGGGGATGTGGTATAACGGGAGATTCGCAGCATGAAAGTGCACCTGAACAATCTGCAGGAATTGTGTGATGAAATCATGTCAACATGGACTAGAATCTCAATGGAATTTTTCCAACATCTTGTAGAATCCATGCCATGAAGAATTGAGGCTGTTTTGAGAGCAAAGGGAGGCCCTACCCAGTATTAGTATAAGACTGGATAAACAGTCAAAAGGACGTTCAAGGGTTCTTCAATGGTTCTTTGAATAAATAAAGGTCCATAACATCCTATAAAGTTTCTACTTGGTGCAAAGACTCTGCTTTATGGTTTGGCACTGAACATTCAAGTGACGGCAAGGACTATAAATTAATTAATTTATTTATTTTCAAGAGTGTATGGGAGAAATAGGCTAAAGTATGCAGTTAATGTATATTTCTCAGAATGACCCACTTTTTGCAGCATGTAATGTAATAAAGATTTAGGTCATTATGTTTAAAGCAAACATTTGTTATCGATGAATAATTCAGTGAATCTGCACATTTGTGTCACACATACAATGCTGTTCTGGCAAGATTTCTTTGACATTACTTGTTGATATTACTCATCGGTTTGAAATCAACTTTGTTTTTCTTGCTAGCTACAGTAACATCAGCGAGCTACACTGGATCCATCTGTGCATAATTTGTTCTATTTGTCTGTTTGCAATGTTACAGAGACATGTAAGGTGTTGATCATGGTGCTATGAGTTATTTTCAGATAATCAGCTTCAGGGCTGACAATGATTATTTTCCTATAACATCACATCCTGAAGTGTTTTATTCATCTTACACCACAGCAATTTGCTTAAACTCAGGAATATTTAGTTCATTAAAGTATGATGTCACACCATTTATGTTTAATGTTGTTGAACAAGACAAGTTAGTTCCTGTTATTACTTACATTATAGCAGATATAAACAGTTGTTCCCACACCAGCCTCTCTTTTGTCTCTGTTTAATTAATAAAACACAAAATGACTTATGTTACAGAGAAACCAGAAATCTGCTGTATCATGAAGATTTTAAAAGTGTACACAAAGTGACACTGGAGAGTCCAGACTTCCATAAATATTAATCAATGAATATATGTATTTGTTAAATAACTACTGTCAGAGCTCCTGTTTACGGAAAATTAATCAACACCTTCTGACCAATGTGAATTCGATTCAGCAGTCACATATTAAGAAATCATCCAGCATGTATACTGGGACAGTAATGCTAACAGTCAGAATGAAAACTAGAGTTTTAAAATGGAAGAAATTAACAGAGATCTCTCAAGATACCACTTGAAATGAAGAGTGAGGAGAATTTTATTTATTGAGTAAGAGAAGTGAGTAAGGGTGTTTTTGTTTCTCAAACTGAAGTTGGACAGGACTCGATTCGATGTCACATGTGACCACAATGAACTGACTGACACGATCAAAAATCAGGATAATTGTGTGGGAAAATAGCGCTGCCAATCAAAGGCTCATGCTGTCTGTAATCGGCACGCAGGATGACTGGCAGAATAGGTGTGAACGCCAGTTACACATACTTCAGCTGTAATTACACACCTCCGAGCCAGAACGGATAGAATGATAGCAAAATAACATCCAAAGAAACTAACAATCTAACAAGAGTGAAATTACCAAAAGCAGATTACTTTGGCCCCGGATTGACACAGCCTCATGTTCAACTCCTGTCACACATTCCCCTGACCCACTTGGCTAATCTCCCAAGAGCCTTTAGGAGTGTATCTCTCAACCCCAGAGCCGGTGACCGGAAAAGTGTCGAGGAAACGGCATCCAAGCCCAGAGCATTCAACCTCCCCCAGCTCCCTGATGCACACTGCAAATCACAAAGAAGAGATAAATACAAATCCATGTATGCCCTCTGGTATGATCAGGATTAGAGAGTTATTACAGCAGTGAAGGAAAGGACACTTCAAGATTTAGCTGTGTAGTTTATTTATTTATTTATTTTTGCCTGTTGATAATTTGTGGATGCTTCTTCTGATATTGTGGTGTCATAGATCATCCCTGCTTCTGTTTGGGCTTCTCAGCAATCTGTCTCACTGGTCTATTAAACACTGGACCGGCAAATGACCTCCACGGTTCTTATTTCCTGCCCACATTTAAACGCTATTCAGTCTGCACAGCTGCAGTCTATTCTGAAATGATGAAGCCTACGCAGGGCACTTCAATAGGGGACAGCTATTTGTAGTGTCTTTCTTAACCAACATGATGACGAAGCCTTTACTTTAAAGGTCTTTCAAAACAGTCATGGATTGAATTTTTTTTATACTCTTTTTGTGCTGTTATCCAACTTTAAGTTTTTGTATACCTGATATAACTAACCAATTGGAGATGCAGGGCACTTGGAAGGGGGAAACAAAGCAGCAGTATGAAGCTTTGTTCCAAAACATTTACAGTGCCTTTTATACCTGTGCACCCCCTTGAACATTTCCACATTTTACAGTGTCACAACCTAGAAATTAAAATGACTTACTTAGGATTAATAAGGGGGTCACAGAGACACCCAATAGGCCAAGGGTAAGTCTTGACATGATGCGACCACCACCATGCTTCACTGTGGGGATAGTGTTCTCAGGGTGATGAGCAATGTTGGGTTTCAGTCACACATAATGCATTGTGCCAAGGTCAGAATATTCAATTTTGGCCTCAATAGACCAGAGAGGATTTGCCAACATGCCTTTTTGCAAACTTCAAAAGAGATTTCATATGGCTCACCGCTCTAACATAAAGCCCAGCTTTTTGTCTGTGCTATGGTTGTCCTGTGGACAGCTTCTTCCATCTGAACTGTGGATCTCTCCACCTCCTTCAGAGTTACCATTGGTCTCTTGGTTGTTTCTCTGACTAATACTCTCCTCACCCAGTCACTGACATTTGGTGCATGGCTTTCTAAGTAATTGTACTTAATGGTGTGTTATGGGATGTTCAAAATTCAGGATATTTTTTTAGAAGCAAATCGTATTTAATACTTTTCCAGTCTGCATTCCAGTTCATCCCAAATGTGTTCAGTGGGGTTGAGGTCAGGGCTCTGTGAAGGACACTTGAGTTCTTCCACTTGAACCATTGCAAACCATGTCTTTATGGACCTTGCACTGTGCACAGTGGCACTGTCATGCTGGAACAGATTTGGAACTCTTAGATCTAGTGAAGGGAAATTATAATGTTACATCATACAAAGACATTCTTGACAATTGTGTGCTTCCAACATTGTGGCAACAGTTTGGGGAAGAAGCACATATGGTTGTGATGTTCAGGTGTCCACACAGATTTAAAATATAATATAATAGACCATATCTACATTAAAAGAAACCGTCATGATTCTCTGGGAACAAAGGCTGAAGAAGGACTGCATCTGGTTCTCCAATATGTTTGGAAGAACCTTTCAGTTGATTTCCTTATGAAATTGCACAGAAGTGTACCTAAAAGTATTTGCAGTTTTACATGCAAAGCAAATTAGAAATTGATTTGTTTATTTAAATGGATTCTTGCTCATTATAGTGCTTTTTATTTTATTTTTTTAATTTTTTTGTTATTATTATTTATATTATATTTTCAAATGCAATTATATTTTCAAATGCTAAATGGCGTAAGTGTCATAAAGTTATGACAGTAGAGCAATTATAGTGAGTTCCAACTGCCTCTTATTTTCAAACGTTTGAAAGACATTGTCTCTGTAAAAGGTGGAGCCTTTGCTGGAAGTAGAGCACAGTCATGATCACTTAAGTCAATTTAATTGCAAAATCTTACCATTTTTAGCATTGTCCATTACCAATCCTTATTCTTTTCTTCATTATTGGACTTTAGCATATTTTCTCAAACTACTTTGTTTTGTTGTTGTTTTCTGACTTTGT
Source organism: Stegophilus panzeri (assembly GCA_024331685.1). NCBI lineage: Eukaryota > Metazoa > Chordata > Actinopteri > Siluriformes > Trichomycteridae > Stegophilus > Stegophilus panzeri. The sequence continues at coordinate 31,735,497 of JANDJT010000001.1, read as the reverse complement.
CACTATATTTTATTTTATATTTTACTCTTTTATTTGGAGTATTAATAAACACTCTTCACTTGTGCGACTTTATCCTGGAAATATGTGGATTATGATATTACAGGAAGACACCCAGTCATTTGAAACAATGAATCTCATAGAGGACACATGAAATATGCAACAGAATATGCAAAGCCAATATCCACACAGTCCCAGAACCAAACTCAGAGACATCATTGGATCTGATGTCCTTGACCATGTTCTTGTTCCAGACAGTGGAGGCAAACATATCTGTAGAACATATGCTCCTTCGCTTTCTGAGAGTTCGATAATCCATTACACAATTTGCAGTATTTGTTAAGGTTCTCCTGACATTTTGGGAGACCTACTCAGTAGAGAAATTTGGGTCTCGGTGGCACCCCAGGCTCTTTAAAATCGGACAAATCGAAAAACATTTGGACCATCATCATCATCCGATCAACGGTTACAAGTAGGAGGCTCTGCTCTCCTCTCAATCAAGGAAACCAGTGTCTGAAAACATAATACATCTGCATAATACACATACGAAGGGACATGTAAGGAAGTGGTTTGAGACACAAATCATCAGCAGCACTATATACAGTGCTGCAAACACATGCATCTAGCTCATATGACCATTATTATTAATAGTCATAAATATGGCTTAGAGAAGGCAGCTCACATTAGCTTTGTCTTGGAACACTACAAGAAAATTACACTGCAAATATGATGACAAATATTTGTGCTCATATTCAACATATTTTCACTTGCTAAGATAGTATTTTTTGTGCAGTGTAAGAGGAGTGCCTGTGCAACTAGTCAGCATTTAGACTACTGTATGTTGCCATATTTCAAGTAGAACCAGCCCATGACATTGTATACCAATAAACATCCCAATATTTTGCATTGCAAAATTAAAATATTTACATTGAAATAACACCAACTGAAATGTTGAAATGGCATTATGTTCTTTTTGCCCACCAAGCTGTGGCCTGATTAGTTGGGAGAAGGAATGTGCTTGATGTCACTTGGCACTTTTCTGAACTTTTTAAAACAAATTCTGAAAGCGTATCACTGTGAAGAAAATCACCCAGGGAGCAGCGGGTTTTAAAAGCAGCCATGTTCTGCCTGCTTAGCATGTGTTTCCCTGTAAAATGAGTGCTGGTGATTGAGGAAAAAATGCAAAGTGTGAATACAGTTTGAGTAGGCAGCTTTTATTATGTTTCAGGCACATTCCCATTGTTGTAGGGTTTTACGTAGAACCGTTAAGGGATCTTCCATAGGGACTGAAAATACGCTTCATGGTGCTAGATCAAGGGCCATGTTTTCAACCTGGTATTAACATCCATCTTGGCTGATCCAATCACTAGTAGGCAGGTCAAGATAGGAAGCTGTTCATACCATTCCATGTGGCGTGAATGTGTCTACAGGGATCACTTATGAACGGATTTCATGAATAAATTTGACTAGGTGGTGATTCGGTGTTGTCAACAGAGATGTGTAGCTAATGTGTTACATTAACTCCATTGGCATTATCGAAGTTTTTGAATAAATTCTATTTGTAGTTTCAATGGGTGATATTAAGCTAATTTGAACAAACTTGTGGAGTCCATGCCAGCTCGAGTGCACACTGTCATTAAAGAAAAAAGGGGACATACCAAGTACTAAGAAACTCTGAAATCCATGTAAATATTTCACTTTTCACTGAAGTTGCTGTCAATAATATCATTTGTAATGAAAATTGTTGTATTAAATTAGAAACGTTGATTGTTTTGGGCTGCCAGGAAGTATATAGTAACTCATATAAGCACTCTTTTCAACCGTGGTGAGCAGAAAAGCATCATCATGCACAAAACCATGCAAAAAACTGGACAGTTGAAGATTAAAAAAAAAAAATCACCTGGTCTTTTTCCAACCTTTAACTGTTCAGTTTGGATGAATCTATGCCTATAATAGCTTCAGATTCCTGTTCTTGTCTGACAGGACTGGAACCTGATGTGGTTTTCTGCTGTTGTAGTCCATCCGCCTCAAGGATTGATGTGTTGTGTGGCCTGAGATGCTTTTGTGCTCACCACAGTTGTAAAGAGTGATTATTTGAGTTCTTATAGACTTTCTGTCAGCTCAGACCAGTCTGGTCATTCTCCTCTGAGCTCTCTCAGAAAGGTGTTCAGCCTGCAGACCCTCTGCTCACAGTATGTTTTTGTTTTTCGCACCATTCTCTGTCAAATCTAGAGACTGTTGTGTGTGTGTGAAAATCCCAGGAGATCAGCAGTTTCTGAAATACTCAAACCAGCCCATTTGGTACCAACAACCATGCCACTATTAAAATCACAGAGATCACACGTTTCCTCATTCTAATGATTGATATGAGCATTAACTGAAGCTCTCGATCTATATCTGGGTGATTTTATGCATTGTTCTGCTGCCACAGGATTGAATTTTTGGATAACTGCATAAATGAGCAGGTGTACAGGTGTCCCTATTTTTGAAAGAAACTGTATGAAGTTTAATTTAACTTTGAGTTAAATTAAGAAGCTGGATTCCTGTCTGTAAATAAATCAAATGCATCTATAAAATATGCTGTTTTATATTAATAAAAATATATACTGTATTAAAGTATATTATGTAAGGAATAAAACACTTGAGGTATGCTGCTATAGGAAAATAATAAACAGTAGGGTGGTGTGATGTAAATCCTCAGCTCTTTCCCCGGATTGCATTCTATCTTACTTGCAGATTGCAATTACGTGTGATGTCTGTCGGCTTGAACCATGATTTCATTGTTTAAAAAGACATGTTTAATTTATACTACAGTGATACTGTGAGTATTGTGTGGTTTCATTTGTCGTTTCAGTGTGTGTGTGTGTGTGTGTGAGAGAGAGAGAGAGAGAGAGAGAGAGAGAGAGAGATAGAAAGAGAGTGAGAGAGAGCTTATTTTCAACTTGATGTGCAAAAACAACATATTTGTTCTGACGTTGACAATGATGTGGTTGGCATGGTGAGTAAATTCACTTCATAATCACAGATGCGAATGTGAAAAACACACGACGGCGCCGCTTCCTTGTGCTTTGATTAAACTTCCCAGGCCCAAAATGTTATGTGGTAATAGAAAAAAGTGCCCATCATGCTTTGTTTGTAAATGCACGGTAGCGCCGTTGAGCGCTGGATCTAAAAGGGATTATAGAAGCATTTTACTGCAAAACAGCGGTGGATAACAAACTCTCCAGTGAGCTTATTACGGTAGTTGATATCCATTTTGTTCCATCCATCAAGTAGTTTGGTGATTTTTGCTTTTCAGAGCAGCATGAGAGAGCAGCGTGAGAGCTCTGACTCTGCACACACAGCTCACACTGCACACACACGCGTACATGATCGATATCAACCATATGTGGTTATGAAGCCTACAGAGGCAAAACAACAAGAATACAACATATTACAGAAGAAAAAAAAAATGTGAGAGAGAAGCAAGACAAGGTTTACGGGTGAAACGAATACTACCATAGTATTATTTCTGTTGCTCACGAATATTTGCCTGTCTTGTATGAAGTATGAAAATATAAACTCACAGATTATATAATTAGAGATTATATTGCACTGTTATTATACATAATATAGCACCATGGCACTATAACAATGATATTAATACATTATGATGTGCTATTAATTATCCAGCAGTAAGACAGCAAGAGCCTGTTTCATCTCAATTCTGACCTTTTCTGGAGATCATTTTCCGTCTGCTGTTAATGTGTTTAAATGACTTCATTTACTTTAACAGCGTAAAGGATGTGTGTGATCTATAACATTTCTGTGACACATTGTCGTTACATGACATAAGACTTCGATGGCAGCAATAGTGTGATAAAGGAAAATACTACTGCATATTTGAACTGTACCTACTCTGGACCTTCATAAGACATTATGCATTGTGTATATCAATGCTGGCAGATTTATGAACGCTCATGAGGTGACTTGCAGAGGTTTTATGCAGCATGGCTTTGTCTTTTAACGTTTATCATAATGGGTCAATTGTGTCAGAGGTTATTTTATCCTTATTAAATAATTCATTAAGCTGTATTTATCTTCTTTGAGGTGTCCATTTTCATTGATAACTTGCAAGATAAGGATATAAACATTTATACCATGATGTTGCTGTATTTTCAATTCTGATTGGTCAGAATTTGTTGTAGTTATTTGTTTTATATAACTACTTTTTCTGCCATCAGGAAGTCTTCATGAGTTTTTATAGCTTCTATAACATAAGTGATAACTGAAACCAGTTGTCTCACAGACATTTCACAACATTAGGTAACATTAGATTCAGTTGAGGTCATAGGTTTGTATACGCCTTGCGGAATCTGCAAAATGTTAATAATTTTAAAAATATTGATAAGAGGGATCATAAAAATTGCATTTTGTGTTTTTATTTAGTCGTGCCCTGAATAAGCTATTTCACATAACAGATGTTTACATATAATCCACAAGACACAATAATAACCGAATTTACACAAACGAACCAGTTTAAAAGTTTACACACGCTTGATTCTTAATCCTGTTTGTCGTTACCTGGATGATCAACGACTGTGTTTATGTTTTGTGAGAGTTGTTTACGAGTCCCTTGTTTGTCCTGAGCAGTTAAACTTCCCACTGTTCTTCAGAAAAATCCTCCAGGTCCTACACATTCTTTGCTTTTCCAGCATCTTCTGCATATTTGAGCATTTTCCAACAGCGGCTATATGATGTTCAGGTCCGTCTTTTCACACCGAGGACAACTGAGGGACTCGTACACAACTATTTTAAAAGATGCAAACATTCACTGATGCTCAAGAAGGCAACATGATACATTAAGAGCCAGGGGGGTGTAAACTTTTGAACAGGGTGAACGGTGTAAATTGTCATTATTTTGTCTTCTCGGAAACATGCAAATATCTTATGTAGCTTCTGAAGGGCTGTACTAAATGAAAAAAAAAAAGACATAGAATAATAAAAACATGAAAATAGTTGTTCCTTTTCTGTTTAATGTAAAAACAAAGTCATATTACACAAGATGTCTAATGGGTTTTGACATACAGTGGTGCTTGAAAGTTTGTGAACCCTTTAGAATTTTCTGCATATCTGCATAAATATGACCTAAAACATCATTATATTTTCACATAAGTCTTAAAAGTAGACAAAGAGATCCCAGTTAAACAAATGAGACAAAAATATTATACTTGGTCATTTATTTATTGAGGAAAATGATCCAATATTATATGTCTTTGAGTGTAAAAACTACTGCATGTGATGTGCAAGTGCATGTGTACTGCACCTCTAGGACTAGCAGTTAATTAGAAGGTGAAATTAGTCAGGTGTTTTCAATCAGTGGGATGACAATCAGGTGTGAGTGAGCATCCTGTTTTATTTAAAGAACAGGGATCTGCCAGAGTCTTCACAACACATGTTTGTGTCAGGAGAACACTGAACAACAATGGTGTGCATGGCAGGTTTGCAAGGAGATAGTCACTGCTCTCCAAAAGAACATTGCTGTGCTTCTGCAGTTTGCTAAAGATCTCTCGTGGACAAGCAAGAAGGCTAATGGAAAAATGTTTGGGGGGGGGGCTGGGGGGGGTTGGTGAGATTGTGATGGAATTGTCAATGACATGTTAAGTTACACTTTAACAATATGCAGTATATTTTTACAGGTAAAGAATGAAATTCATTAAAACCATTAATACTGTAGCATTATGTTGTAACCATATAATTAAAAAGTGATAGATGATGATTGAATGACTCTTGGTACATGTCATGAGATAATAGTTCTTAGCAACTCAGAGTTAAACGTAAGCGACAGTTATCTAGCTAAATCATTCTTTGGGGCTAAAAGCTTCATCTTTAGAACTCCTTAAAATCACTTAAAATGGACAGACCCAATGTCAGTAAAAGAAAATCACAAGAGCAAAAATATCTTGTTGTAGGAAACGTTGTTCAAGTACAGTAAAGAAATATTTGGTAACACTTTATTCGAAGGGTACCTACATATGAACTTCATAACACATTCATAATCATTACATTAAGCTTTTATAAAACAATGTTTTATATGAAAGGCTTTATGAAAGGCTTATGTCAAAACACTTATGGCTTATGTCACATTATGTCATATAGGAGTGGAGAGAAAAGGGCTCCAGTTCATAAAACATTCACAAACATTACACAAATCTATTATTAAGCAGCATTAGACAATTTATAAAATATATTTGTCATATCTTGTCAGGTGACATTATAGTTTTATGCAATATCTCAGATTATCAGTGGAGACAAAAGGCCTCTCATGACTGATAGACAGTTAGAAAACATATGAGCACATATGAGCTTTGGGATGTGTTGAAAGAAGTATATGTCAACTTACCTTTTCATAAAGCCTCTAACATTGTTTTATAAAAGCTTAATGTAATGGTTATGAATGTGTTATGAAGTTCATATGTAGGTACACTTCAAATAAAGTGTTACCGAATATTTAATATTTAGATTTACATGCATGGACAGTAACAAGGCCAAACCCTTTCCCAAGTGTGTGTTAACTTTTTAATGAAAGTATGAAGTCAGCTTTCTTAAAAAATACAGTACATTTGGAAACAAAACATGAAAACCTGGCCATAAAACCAAACAAGGCAAGATTGTGTCAATTGAAATAGCAACAAAAGCGGAAATCGAAAATCACTAACCTGCTTAACATCTCTGGGGTTACTTGAGGCAAATATTTTAGGTTGAAAGGATTCACCTGACAAAAAAGTTTGGGAAGACCTGCTGTAATGAAACAGTCATGTCTCATCATCATTTTTACATACCAGTTATACACTAAGCAGCTACAAACTCCACTGCCAGGATGTTATAACATTATTGACATTACTGGCTAATAGGGGAATTTTCTAAAACAATATATATTACAATCAGAAGAATGATTTTCACAGTAAAACATTTGTTGGAATATTATTTCTTTATTGTTTAAATATGAAAATACCAATTACTGTTTAAAGCTAAATATTTTATGCAATGTTTAAGTATAAAATCTAATATAAATCCAACAATAATAAACATTTATGGAAATTCCTTATGTAATACACTTCCAAATAGGGATGCTGTGTAAAATTCATGAATGCAGGTCATCTAGAAAGAGAAGATATTTGGTTCTGAAAATTGAAAAAAAATATATTTTCAAGAAAGAAAAAAGTGGTTTAAAGTGGTGTTTCTGCTCTAATAAGAATGATAAGTTTTATAAAGAAGATTGACATGTACTGTATGTCATAATTTGAAACATGGATATAAAGTAGGTTCTTATTTAAATGTACTACATTTCCGATACTGTTATGATTGTGATTAGAAAAAAAGCAATGAAATAAATATTTTCTTTTATGTTTAAGAGAAGACATGTTATACAGTAGATGCAATTCATCCAAAAAATCAGAAAAATGATTGATGTGACCAAAATTGTCATTTTTACCTCTAGTGTACCTGTAGTCAACAAAAATCTGTTACTTGCTTCAAGTGTTATGACGTTAAAATGACTGAGCTGGTAATGTAGGTTTATGTACAGTATGTCAGGAACGGCGTATGGTGGCGTTATGAACACTTTATGAAGACCTTGCGCCAACATTTCTACAACGCAGTCATTACATTCCTTTGAATTTCATGTCTGTAGTTGTGCAGCTTGTACAGTAACAAAATTCAGTATTTATTAAATTTTTTAAAATGCATTTAACCTTCAGTAACCTCGCATACCATCTGTGCACTGCGCAAATAAAATGAACCTCATACTCTTATGTCTTCCTAAAGGATAATGTTTAAGAAGGCAGAGTGAAAAAAATCATTTGCAATAAACACGGCAGTGGGATTGGATTCAGAGTGTACTAATGAAAATGGCATGCTTTTGATTCACTTCTGAAAAACTAATGCGTTCTAATATAACTCAGCTGATAATGTATAACTGAGAGCTATTCCAAGAATTATGAGAAAGTGATTACAGGAAATCTTCAGCACTCTTAAAAAAAGATTATAAGAGAAAGAATAAAATATTAATTATGTGAATATGATTGTCAAAACATTGTGTAGTAGCGATTGTGTGTGAGGATGTTGGGGGGGATATGCTGGTAGGGTAAGAATGCTAAAAGCATGTAGATATTCCTCAGTTGCTTTTCCCCAGACATTTTACGGCTATTGTTGGAGACCAAAATATAATTAATGTGCATAATTATTCGTAATCAAATTTAATTATGCGCTTAATGCAAATACAACGATTAATCCGATGTAAATGAAGACAACCTTAACAATTCATAATTTACCAGGGCAGATTAATACGCTATGCTTAACTATAACCATATAAACGCATTAACATTAATTAAATCCATGAGAGCACAGCACGCTCACCCCAGTTCACCTATGCAAACCAAGAAGCAGGAAGTACCAAGTGTGTAGGTGGTCTCTTTCAACTCTACTGAAGGAAATGAAGAGGGGGATTTATGTTAGTTTTAATGAAACATGGTATACTTGGTAGACTACTAAAAAATTAACTTCATCAGCTGTGGTTGTAGTTGTACTCAGAGCAAAGGAGGCGGGAGGGTCACTCTGAATCTCATTACAGCCATAAAGAGGAAAATAGAGATATGACCTTTACTGCTGTGAGACAAAGCTAAAGGTCAATGAGAATGTCATATTAAAGATTGCAAACTGCCACACCTTTAGATTAAGCAGATGCTCTTGGGAACACACCAAGGCCTGAGAATTGAGCAAGATATGGAGTGAGAAAGAAATAAATTACAGTAGAGGTTCTCAAAAATTGGGCTGTAGATCGCTGTGTGCATCACAGCACCAGTGCGGCCATTAGGTTTCCCACAGCGAGTGCAAGGACCACTGTTTAAGGTTGTCTTCACACTTAATCCGAATGATTGAGTCTCTATCCAGAATCGATTCAGGGTTCGTTCAGAGGAGGACAGCATCACCACAGGCATTTTCTTCCAAACTGTAGGTGGTTTGTGTAATACTTTACATCACTTCTACTCTATAGAAAATATGTATTTAAAAAAAGAAAAAAAAAGAAATATGCGTACATAAATCTGTCTCTGTGGAGTTTCTGTGCATGTTCTTCCATCTCCATTTTCCTGCTGCCACCCAAAACACGCCGGAAGGTGTGTGTATGTGCTTGTGTGTGCGTGGTGCCCTTCAATGGACTAATGCCCCATCTACAGTGCATTCCTGCTTCAATCCCAGTGAACACATTTTCTTGCACATATTACATTTACTTGATTTAGTATCTCATGACTGTATTAAGTTGAGTACTTAATTAACTGCCAGCACAAAATTTTAAAAACAATTTGGATGTGTTGGATCAAGTGCTGTTTTATAAGCTGCCATATTATTAAATTAAACCAAATCTGCAGTGATTCATGTGATAATAACTACTACAATATATTGCTGTTATATTGTTAAATATATTGTCAACTCCATCAACAAACTCAACTTCCCAGAACACACCGCAGCCTACAGTCATGACCGCTCCAGACTACACTTCCCAGAGCCCACTACCACTAACTCATTGCCAATCACTGGAATTCTGATCACATTCACCGGTTCCTTATCACCCCACAGCATAAAAGAGACTCTCACACCACACTTAGTGCGAAGTAATGCACCGTTTGTTTTGTGCATCTGAACGTACCAAGCCTGATGTTCCTGTGATCACTACTATGGTTATGACGTTGATTGTTTCCTGGTTTTCACATCTTTCTTTTATCTCATGTATGCTCTTTGCTTATTGTCTGACCATAGCCTGTTCTTTGACACTGACTTTGCTAAAAGTTTTAGATTTGTCTCCCTGCCTTTCAATAAATAACTTTAACTGCATCTGTCTCAACACACTCCTTCTAACAACTGCCAATATATTAGTCTCCTATTAGATGTTTGTTTCAATGCTTGTCATTTTCTCATTCATACATAACCATATTAGTCGTTGTTTTTTATTCATAAATTGTCTCTTGCTTTTATACTACACCACATTACAGTTGCCAGCAGGGAACAAAATGGTATTTCCTTCTTCGTTCTGCATTTTCTGTCCCCTATTTTTTTTTTTTTTTTGAAAAAGTAAATCTTGGGTTCTTCTATTCAAGAATGATCTAAAAAGATTTTGAGCTATGAACTACAGTATCTCACAAAAGTGAGTACACCCCTCACATTTTTATAAATATTTGATTATATCTTTTAATGTGACAACATTGAGGAAATGACACTTTGCTACAATATAAAGTAGTGAGTGTACAGTTTGTGTAACAGTGTAAATTTGCTGTCCCCTCAAAATAACTCAACACACAGCCATTAATGTCTAAACC
>JANDJT010000001.1:31642550-31725048 GCA_024331685.1 Stegophilus panzeri | reverse complement strand
CTGTACACTCACTACTTTACACTGTAGCAAAGTGTCATTTCTTCAGTGTTGTCACATGAAAAGATATAATCAAATATAAAAAAAAATGTGAGGGGTGTACTCACTTTTGTGAGATACTGTATATGCAGGTCGTTTTAATAATCTGATTGGGGAACTCTGTATTTTCACTTAAACATCTGTGCAAACCAACTCAAAACTGTCCCAGCATAAATATTGACATAACTTTTGAATTAAGTCACCGACTCCAAATAGAATCCCTTGTGGCAGAAAATTCAAAACCGTATGCATGCATACAAACACAGGATTGACAGATCTTATAGCTCACAATGATCGTTTGTACCTCTGTGATGTCAACAATACCCTCTCTGAGACACCAATCTATCAAAATTGTTGTAGGCTCCTGCCTGATGTGCATTGATAAAAAGGATGGGGACGTGTTCTAGACAAATGACTGTCTTCAAGCTTATTTGTGGCTACAAATGCAACCGACATCTCTTTCATTCCAAGTCAAGTCCATTTTTATTGTCTTACCTATCTGAATATACAAGCAGGACAAAATATATAATGTTGGTGCACATGAGCCCTTTGTATACAGTAATGGATTGAAATGATACTAGATATTTTCCCTGCCTAACCTACATGTAGGATCATTGTGGATAACACAGTGAAGCTTTCAGACACGATTGGCCACACGGATCTTGAAGGGACACAGTGTCATTGTCCTTCTCTGCTCCTAAAGAACAATCAGAGTGGAGACGACCTTTCTGATGAATTAATAATTAATAAAGTAATTGGTGTGGGGGGCATCTGTCCACTGAGCATACAGCTGCGTCTATCCATGGACAGGAGCACCGCTGATTACCTTGATCTGCACAGCAGCAAAGGGCAAACAGGATATCAAATATTCACTATAGAGAACACACACAATTATGTGAGACTTAATGGAGTTTAAAGAGAAAATAAAGAGACACTGAATTGGGGAATAGAGCCGGACAGTGGTTGACACACACACACACACACACACACACACACACACCTGTAGCTACTGAGATATAGTTAGCAGCCGAGGTCACCTTGCGTCATTAGTATTGCTTCATTAAACAGCTCTCTTTGGTGTCATAAAGAGGGCCATCCATGAACATCAGGTAGTAATACTGAATATGTCATAACACAGCTCAAATGGCTGGTCATTTGAGATGGGGGGGGGATCACAAAGTGAGACTATAAGAGACATTAGAGTGATTTGAAATCACAGGGAATCATAGGCTTGTCATAACACAATGCTTCAAAGTTTAGCTGGAGACTAATATTGTATTAATATTATTAATAATATTATTGCATTAATAGTATAATAATATTGTGCTGCTCTCACTCTCTTTGATTTTCCCATCTGTTTGTCCATCTATCTGATGTTGATGAATGCCTTCTGTCATCTTTGCTCACAATCTGCCCAAGTCTACACATCACACCTCATCAGGCCAACTTTGATATCCATTAAGGTGCAATTATGTTAAATATCTGTATCTGTTATTTGACATTTAGCTGCGCATGCAGACGAGCAGCAGCGAGGTCACGCTCTAATCGAAGGCCCGCACTCGGTGACTCTAAGTGCCTCTGAGGTTTGCTAATTGGCCCTTGGAACGCTAATGCTAAAGAGTGATTGATGTGCTCTCACAAAGCCAGACTTTGCGATCTGCATTCAGCCAATCGAGGTACAGAAGAATGAATAAAAAAAAAAGCAGGCCTTGTTTCCATGGCGTCTGAAGAGACAAAAGAGAGAAAATGTGGTAAACAGGAGCTTAAATTAGGAGTGATGTTGGGTTATCGGAGCAGTGAAGTAATACGATGATGAAAGATGATGGTTTTGTTTTTGCGCCGACCTTTTGTACGGCGGCGAGGGGACTCACCGCAGCGCAACAACAGCTTTATTTCTGAGTGGGATAAAAGGTTAGGGGACTACAGAGTGCATTGCAGATTCCACCTGTTCAAGCAGCTCACTGACTGAGTAGTCTTGATAATTCATTGCAATTCACATGGTTAGGTATAAGCAATCTTAAGCAATCCTAGCCATGCATGCATTATTATTTATGGTGTTGTTCTCCAGCTGTGTGAACATTCAGCCCTTGGCTTTTAAGTAAAACACCAGGGGTTCGACTTGAATTCCTTTCCAAAAATTGCTTTGGCTGTTTAAAACACAGTGGTACTAATAAAACACCATGCAGAGTGATTATTCAGATTGGTTTATTTCAGATTGCCTCTTTTTTCACTCTGAATTAATCATTAAAAAAAGAAGCCTGGTGTAGGAGTGTTGTTGCGTGTTGCATTTTCAGGACTGGCAGCTTCTCAGAGTGTTTTTTTTTTTTTTTTTTTTTTTGAGGATCACCTCAAGCGAGCAAGGAAAATAAGAGAGAGAGAGAGAGAGAGAGAGAGAGAGAGAGAGAGAGAGAGAGAGCGAGAGAGCTCCTGGCTGAGATAAGGAAAAAATAAATAAATAAGTAAAAACAAGGGATATTTCCATTTTGAAACGTTTTGGCACATCCTGTGCCCACAGTGGGATTGGAGTTGAAAAGCACCTACCAACATGCACCCTGCGGGTGGTCGCTGTGTGTGAGAGAGAGAGAGAAAAAAAAGAAAAATAAATAAAAGAAAGTCTTAAACAAACCAAAGTACTCCTCCAATAATAGCAGCATAGCTGGTTGAAACCAGGCCTCGTCAGAAGAGGATCAAGAGGAGGAGAGGACTGGTGCTGCAAATGTGCGCTCTGACTTCACTGGGACCTCATTACTGATTCAGAGCAGTCAGTGATTCAGACAAGACCAGGTGGGTTTGAGGAGAAGCCCTCACTGGATTCCCACAGAGATGAGAGAGAGAATGAGAGAGTTGTCACATACCTGCTCTCTTTTTTCCCCTTTTGATCAGAAAGCAGAAAGCCTGAGATAACAACTGGACCAAACATGTCAAAACAGATTTTCTAACAGACTTCAATTGCTCTGCTGGGATACATTTTATAGACCCTTTAAAAGAAAAAGAAAAGAAAAAAAAACAGCCGAAGCAAACAGCTGATATGTTGCACGAAACATTTAGTCTATGAGTGCATATACCTTAGCAGAGAAGAGAAAAATGAGTAAGCCAGCTAAACCTGAATTTGGACCTTATTGACTTTCTGTCACTTTAATCCACATCATAACTATCCGCTGTAGTGGAATTAATCTTCTACGTGGTGTGAATCCTCTCTTACAGTCTGAATTTCTCCACCAGTATCCAGTATCACATCGTCTATGCAGAGCCCTGAGCCAAGGCCAAATGCTTACTCAGTTGAGCAGCCTCGAAGCCATGCTCACTGAATCCTAACGTTCTTATTCCCACAGAGAACATGCCTCGCATTGAACACTTCCTGCAGCAAGAGCCATTTTACTAACCATAACTTCTCACATTTGCTCTCATCCCTGAACACTGCGCTTGTCAAAATTTATATACAAAATCAGCTTGAAAAACCAGCTACAGCAGGATGTGAAAGACTCCATGAGGCTCTAATGTACAGGCCCTGCTGCTGCAATGTCTGAGTGAAGAACAAGAGAGAAAACACACATAGCTATAACTGAATAGCAATTGGCATAAGCTCATTCTGCCCAGACCAGGGATTTAATCAAACCTGCTGACTGCTCCATTCCCTAAGCTCACTCAAATAAAGGCTCGCCCACACAATACCAGGCCAATCTGCCACTGTTACACAATTGAGACTGACTCACATCAGCACAGTCTGGAGGCACGGCATATGTGTATATACCAACACATTTGTTTCCCTGACTCAACTGACGGTATGCGTTTCTAAGATGTTTCTATGGATTTTATTATAGCTGTTGAATTCTCGAATCAGAAGATGTTCATTCATTTTCTGTAACAGCAGCTCTGACAATAGTCCCGGCTGTAATTCAAATCACAGGTTTATATTAACATACTTGTTCTAATACGTCCATACTAACTGGTCATTCACAGGGACACACATAGAGTCATTTAAACCTAATAATAAACAGATAAAGAAAACATACAGTGCCCTCCACTAATATTGGCACCCTTGGTAAATATGAGCAAAGAAGGCTGTGAAAAATTTTTCTTTATTGTTTAACCTTTGACCTTTTGTTAAAAAAATTCACAAAAATACTCTGCTCTCATGGATATCAAACAATTGCAAACAAAACACAGGTTTATCAAAAGAATCTTTGTTAAATATAGGTGTGCAACAATTATTGGCACCGTTTTTGTCAATACTTTGTGCTACCTCCCTTTGCCAAGATAACAGCTCTGAGTCTTCTCCTATGATGCCTGATGAGTTTGGAGAATACATAGCAAGGGATCTGAGACCATTCCGCCATATAGAATCTCTCCAGATCCTTCAAAAATTTCGAGGTCCACGTTGGTGGACTCTCCTCTTCAGTTCCTCTACGTGAAACCATTCCAAGCATTTTCAATGCTTGTGCTATTTTCTTATAGCCACTTTCCTTTTTGTAAAGCTCAACAACATTTTGCCGCACATCACAGCTATAGTCCTTGGTCTTACCCATTGTAATGAATGATTAAGGGAATTTGGCCTATGTGTTACCTTATATTTATACCCCTGTGAAACAGGAAGTCATGGTTGAACAATTTCCTCCCAGGTGTACTAAAAAATGTAAAAAAAAAAAAAAAAAAAAAAAAAAAAAAATCAATGGGAAAATATCAGAAATATATTTTTCTCATATGAATTCATAAGGATGCAAATAATTGTTGCACACATATATTTAACAAAGATATTTTTTTGATAAACCTGTGTTGTGTTTGCAATTGTTTGACATCCATGAGCGCAGAGTATTTTTGTGCTTTTTTTAACAGGTCAAAAGGTTGAAGTGCACCTATTATGCTTTTTCAGATATTAACCTTTCATGTATTGTGTTATATATCTGTTTGTGACTG
The DNA here is from genome assembly GCA_024331685.1 of Stegophilus panzeri. NCBI lineage: Eukaryota > Metazoa > Chordata > Actinopteri > Siluriformes > Trichomycteridae > Stegophilus > Stegophilus panzeri. The sequence goes on along the minus strand of JANDJT010000001.1, from coordinate 31,720,098 downwards.
CAAAATGTCTGCAAAGTGTACAACAAATTGAGTCACCGACTCCCAAAAGAAATAGCCGATTCAGTAATTGCAGACTTACTTCCTGTACAAACCTTTGTAGGTTTGTAACAAAAAAAAATGCCTCTGGTCTTCATTGGCTGCTCACGAACAACGTGTACTTTGACCCGCCCTCAAACACTACAGTTCCAGTTGCCCAGAAGAATTAGGCTCCTGTTGTCGCCATGTCTAGAAGACGTTGTTTTCTGCGCTGCCAAAGAAAAACCACTTTGCATAAACTACCAAAGGATGAGGATATAAAGCGTCAGTGGTTAGAGTGGTTTATTTAAATTATTTTTTTAAATACTTTATATAAAAGGTAAAATCGACATAATTACTGAGCTGAAATTCAGATAGTAGTGGACGTTTCCTTTCCGACACAAACTGTAAGCGGTAGACCAATCACAACAGACTGGGACATTTGACCAATCAGAGTAGAGTAGGCTCTCTTAAAGGAGGAGTTTAGACTGAACATATTCTTGAACGTTTGTGAGTCTTGAGTCGTTTGTGACACTGAGAAAAAGAGGTGATGCTGCAATGTAAATTATGAGAAAATTAAAGTGTTTTTTGACATTGGACAAAATTAGGCATGTTTATTTAGCATAATAGGTGTACTTTAAACAATAAAGACAATTTTTCACAGCCTTCTTTGCTCATATTTACCAAGGGTGCCAATATTAGTGGAGGGCACTGTATGTGAAACTTGTTTTACTGATTCTTGACAGCATTAAATGTAACTATAAAGACATAAACATTTATGTCATTCTTTAATAAATAAAAAAAAAAAAATTGTTGGCAAATTGCTGTGGTGTAAGAGGAATAAATCACTTCAGGAGATGCTGTGATCAAATCATTGTTAACTTCTGTTTGGTTATGGTAACTTTACTTTATGTCCAGCTTCATCACACCGCCCCATCATTGATTATTTTCCTATAACTGCATGCTCCATTATGTTTTACATATTTCTTCACAGTAGATATAAATGTGATTTCTGCTTGTTTTGAATGGGCTTCAGTTCACACCTGAATTTTTAATCATATTACTCTGCATGATGGTATTTGATGACTCATATTGAAGTAGACACTTGGGTTTTTAATAACTACTTGTTACCATAAATACTTTTTCTTTTACATAATCATAACTATCTACGGACGTAGATATTAATCTTCTACGTGGCCTGAATCTTCTCTTATTTTCTGAATTTCTCCTTCAGTGTCTAATATAACATCCTCTATGCCAGAGGTTCTCAACCTTTTGTAACTAAAGCCTGCCCGCCCCCCCAAGCCTCCCCTATCATGTGGCATGCCTACCTAATAATAAATTCCTAAAAATGGAATTTTCACGACACAAGACCATAATTACAATTATTTTTTCTTACAAAAACAACTCAGATGGATGTCTTAAAATGTCTTCAATATTGAATAACTATCTTCATATTTGAATTCTAAATTCTGTTTAAATATGTGCTACAAAGCAATTTCAGTGAAAATGCCAGGTAACAATAAAAAATGTCCAGATTTTATTTCACTGTTATTGAAAATTGCAATATAGGCAATATAGGCAGCAGCATCGCAACTGTAATACAAGGGTGCCAGTACTTTATGGCCTGCTGTTATTAATAAGCTTGACCAATACCGCCCCTCCCCAACACACACAAGTTGACCAATTCTCCCCAATTCCACCCACTCCTGAAGATTCTGCTGACTAATCCCACCCATTCCCACAGAAAGTTTGCCCAATTACACCAATTCCACCCACTCACACACACCCTCTTATCCAATCCCACCCACTCCCAGAGAAAGTTTAACCAGTCCCTCTCACTCTACCAGAATATTTGATGAATCCTACCCACTCCTCCAGAAAGCTTAACCAACCCCACCCTTTCCCATCAATCCCTTTACTCCTGCAGACAGATCTTGATCTATCCTGCCCGCATGCACAGAAGATTTTACCAATTTTGCCCACTTCCACAGAAAGGTTAGTCACCCTTCCACCCACTCCCACATAATTTTTTAATAATCCCCCACTCTACCCGAAAGTTTGACAATCCAACCCTCTCCTCCACAAAGCTTGACCAAACCTACCCTTTACCACACAAATGTTGACCAGTGACCCTACACTACCAAAAAGTTTGACCAATCCCACCACTCCTGCAGACAGTTTGATCAAATTTGCCCTTTCCCACAGAAAGTTTTACTGATGGTCCTACTCTACCAGAAGGTTTGACCAATCCCGCCCACTACAGCATAAAATTACATCAATCCTACCTACTACTGCAGAGTTTGACCAATCCAACCTATATACAACTGTAGAAAGTTTGACCAATCCTACCTACTCCTGCAGAAAGTTTGAACAATTCCTCCTACTCCTGCGGAAAGTTTGACCAATCCCACCTACTCCTGCAGAAAGTTTGACCAATTCCACCTACTATTGCAGACATTTGACCAAATTTGTTCTGCAAGTTTCATATCTGACCACCCATTCCCAGCCACATGAAAGTAAACACCACCTGTTCCTGCAATTTTTTTCGTTTGGTCCCACAAGATCCCAGTCTACTTTGTACAGTGGGAAAATGAACAAAGCTCAAGTAATACTATCTGATGAAATTATCATTCTTTTCAAACACATTACAGAGGCACAGTTCAGCCACATGAAAGTAAACATCGCCTGTGCCCGCAATTTTTTGTTGGGTCCCACAAGATCCCAGTCTACTTTGTACAGTGGGAAAATGAACAAAGCTGAAATACTACTATCTGATGAAATTCTCTTTCTTTTCAAACACATTAAAGAGGCACAATCCAGTTTTACATTGTTTATATGTTCACTATATTTGCATTTCAAGTCAGTACATACAGGGATTTCTAGGTAACAATAGAAAATAAGGTTGGTCTACTGATAGAAGTGATGGATGATGGTGGCCTATAATTACCTTAAATTTGGATTACATGACAGACAGCATGAATAAAAACTAATCAGTGCTGTCTATAAAAAACAAAAAGCAAATTAGTTATGAATCTTTGTGGACAGACATTAACCTCCTGCAAGCTTTTAATTTTACGAGTTGTTGCCATACTGCGTCTCCAATCTAATCCACGGTGTTTTAGGAGTATGTAATCGATTCTGTGAGGAATGTTACTCTATTGTGGCTGATGTCCTGGAGAGTAGGTTTCTGATGAGCTCATCAGAAGATTTGGTTTTGCGCATTACCCACGTTTAATCTAATGCAAAGCTAATTCCTAACTGAAAGGTTTCTGGGGAGAAACATTTATATCTCTGCCAGAAGGTTCTATCAACTAAACATGTGCATATAAATGCATGATATCATCACAAAAGCATACAAATAACAACCCCAGGAGTGTGAGTAGAGGAGTGGAACGTAGAGAATAAGAGGAGAGGAGAGGAAAGGGGGGGTGTGAAGAAAAGCAGACGCCACTCATTTAGTCTTCTAGGAATCTTTCTCTCGCAGCGTCGACATGAGATTTAGGCAGAAATCATCTGAGATTCCTCCTTCAAAGTTTCTTTCAGGAAAATATGCAAAATTCGAGTACTGTAGCATCAAAAAATGGTACAGCACTAAGAGACACACACTCTCCATCACACATACATATTCACAGTTTCTTCATAGATAAGCACCACTCAGGGAGCTAAAAGATAAATAAGATGGAGATAAACATTATTTTCCTTGTTTTTTTCCCCTACACAAGACTTAAAATGAATTAAAACTAAGACAAATCCCACCTTGTTGCTACATTTTATGGATCTGCTCTCTGAACAGCCACCACAAATTCTCTCAGCCCTCGCAGCTATCAGTCAGATGGACCTCTGAAAACGCCAAGCCTGATAATCAATGATATATTTGTGGCTCATGCTAATGACAGATTTATGGCCTAATAGTTGTTTGCTAGCTGAGAGCATGTAGGAGCTACCTGAGGCATAATAGCAAGCATGAGCCATGTCAATACTAGGCGGAGACGGGGAGGAAAGAACAGACATGACCCAGTAGATGGCCATTTGACCTCTGACCTCCCAGCCAGGACTAGGCAAAATGACAGTGAGGACAGTACTTGTTGAAATATTCCAATCCTGACTTCCTTATCCGCTTCACCTGTTTCATGATGCGATTCAATCATCCTCAGTGCCACTCAGACAGTTCTATTTTCTCTCATGTACCTCCGTCCATGTCGTTCAGTTTTCATTTCATTACTTTTAAAAACCAGATCATGCTTCAATAGCGACGCTAGCCGAATCCCTCTGCAGCTGGTGGCTTATTAAGTTTCTATGGCAACCCTCTACATCCGTTCATGCAGTTTTTCATCCAACAGGGAGCCCTGGAGTGAAATGGCTCTATGAGTTTGTGTGTGTGTGTGTGTTTGTGTGTGTTGGTAGCAGGGTTGTACAGATTTAGCGAAAGGAACCAGATTGCGGTATTACTTATTGCTTTACGGTCCATTTAACCCATGATTGAATGCCCCGAATGCACCGTGCACACTGACACAGACAACACCTTCATTTTTCCTCAGCAGATCACAGCGTAATGATCATAATCAGCGATGTTACGTCTGTGCACGGGGGATTCCCAGCTTTGAAAAAAAAAAGGGAAGGTCTTCTTTGTTTGATCCAGGGGTTTCACTACTATTCCTCTCAAGAGGAGAATAAATTAAGATTAATGCAGATATCTGTGTGAGTTAAGGCCATTGATCACGCTGTGCTTTTTTTCCCCCTTGTCCTTCAATTCCTTCGCTTCATTCAGTCCAACAGTCTTTTGAGGACAACTGTAAAATAATTTAATGCAGTATAATTTAATAAGCCTTATTTCATTTTCATCGGGCAATTTACTATTCTACATGAAGCTTATGTGAAACTATTTTCAATAAAATAAAATAAAAAAAACTCCCAGACCTGTGGATAATTAATTATTCCAGCTGTTAAAAAAAGAGTCTGTCTTATCTTCAACTGACTCCAGGATGAATGCATGAACACTAGATGAAGTATCCCGAGTCCAATTTCATACAATCATGTGAAGGCTGCTCTGCTAACATAGAGTTATTAATATCTAATAAGATGATGGGTTTTCATATTAAAAGTAAAGAGAATCCATTTGAAAGGAGACAATGTTATTTCAGTACATTTGATAAGTCTGCATATTTGATCATATTAAACGGCCATTATATACCTCATATATTATTATTCTCATTCAAATCTCTCTGCCATTTTCTCACTTTTAACCTGTCTGGGTTCTGCCTGGTTCTTTCTAGATAGAGGAACTAATTCAGTACTTACACATTCTCCGACATCTTTATAATTTACAGTTGGGTCGAAAAATCTGACTTCTTCACCAAGAACCTGTCTGTCTGGTATAATATGAATGAAGGCTATTTCCCAAGCAAGATTACATCATTATTCCATAATATAGGTGGATAAAAAATAGAGAATTATGGATATGACATTTAAACTCATATTGACTTGAGCTGTAAAGTAACAAGATCTGTCAGATGATATAACTCAGGGAAAATGTAAGATATTAGTACACATATTGCAAATATTTGCACCACAAAGCTGTTGAATTCACTAACGACAACTCTGACATTAGTTCCAGCTGTAATTAAAATCATAGTTTTATATTAATGTGCTCATTTGTCTATTTTACACTTAACATAGTAACGACTTACAAAGTGACTTGTATGGAGGATGCACTACATTTTATATTACAGATAAACATATACATATACAGATATCACATTTAAAAATGTGTAACTGTTGTTGCACTGAATTTTTCAGTAAGATGTTGATGTAGCATTTTTTAGAAGGAGTCTCCAGGGTCAGCTCTTTGTAACGTAAATTCATAACTTTAGAGTTTTCAACACGGGAAGGTCTTCAGGACAGAGAATTTTTGTCATGTTAATTCGAGAGAGAGAAAAGAGCTGCTAGAACGTAAGTGATGAGAGGAACTAAAGGGGACATTTCTCAACATTAAACGTAAGTATATACGGATAAACCGTATGTTTAATAAATACAGAAAATGCAGTTGTTTATGAATTGCTGTGGTATAAGATGAACGAAACACCTGTGAGGTATTGTTATAGGAAAATCAATTTCGGTTTGGTAACAGTAACTCTCTGAATCACACCACGCCGTCACTGATTAATTTCTTATAACAGCACACCTGTTGTGTTGTTTCCCTTACATAGCATTCTGACAACGTTACACTGATCAGCCATAACATTAAAAACACTGACAGGTGAAGTGAATAGCAATGATTATCTCCTTACAATAGCACTTGTCAAGAGGTGGGATATATTAATCAGCAAGTCAACAGTCAGTTCTCAAAGGATCTGAGTGACTTTGACAAGGGCCAAATTGTGATGGTTAGACGACTGGGTCAGAGTATCTCCAAAAGCAGGTCTTGTGGGGTGTTCACAGTATGCACTGGTTAGTACCTCCCAAAAGTGGTCCGAGGAAGGACAACCAGTGAACCGTCAACAGGGACTTTAAGGTACATAGTGTGTGAACAGCATATTTTTAAATATTCAAATATTTTATTTTCAACTGCCACTTTATTAGGAACACCTGTACCCTGCACATTTATGCAATTATCTAGTCAGTCAATCTTGTGACAGGAGCTCAATGCATAAAATCATGTAGATACAGTTCAAGAGTGTTAGTTAATGTTCACAGCAAACATGAGAATGGGAAAAAAAAAAAAAAGGGGATTTCAGTAAATCTGTCTCTAGTATAGTTGTTGAAGCCAGGTGGGCTGGTTTGAGTATTTCATAAACTGCTGACTTTTGGAATTTACACCCAGACCTGGATTTTTCAGTCTCTGGAGATTACACCTATTGGTGCAAAATAAATAAATGAATAAATTACATGAATTGACTGAGCAGCAGTTGTGCGAGTAAAAATGCCAGGAAAGCCACGGTAACTCAAATAACCACTATGTACAACCATGGTGAGCAGAAAAGCATGTCAGAATGCACATGTCCAACCATGAGGCGGAATATCACATCGGGCTCCACTCTTGTCAGCCAAAGACATGAATCTGTGAATCTACTGTGGGCACAGACTGAAAAAACAAACATCACCTGGCATGTTTTCCAATTGGCTGATTGAATAATTTACAATTTTACAATATGTATAACATGAGGAGACATTCAAGAAACACATATTAAAAAACAAACAAATATTTTTTGACAAACATTTATAAGATATGATTTTGCTTGGTCAGCTGATGAAAGTCTTTTCTCTGAAAAGTCTTGTTTTTCTGGAAACTTTGTACACCCCACTTAACTTTGACCACATTTATAATAAATGGAAACACATTACTGAGACCTTGAGCAATGCATTCTCTAATAACTACCACCTATGTAGTGTAAACGTTCATACTGGTTTAAAGGACACCTGCAATGCAAGTGTCCTGTGAGAGTCATGACTGTCCTTTAACATCAGCTGAACATGGGTTACCCACTGCATTCTTGTCATTCATATCACATGACTAACAGGATGTATATTTGCTAAAGTTTATGAGGCAACAAGTTTCGCTTCATTTAGTTCCTATATTTAAAAACAGGGAAGCCATTGTAAGACCATTCTGAGAGGTTCACTTCATACCATGAACAGATTAGATAAAATGAGGAAAGGATAATAATAGCATGCTACTAACACAACTGAAACACATTTTAATTTCAACTCAATTCAGTTTTATTTATAGAAGACATTGTAAGAAAGCAACGTAACAGAAATCCCGATATAGACATTAGATATGGGATAGCAAAATATAACACTAAAATCAAAATGCAAAACTATGTCACATTTACTGGATTATTATGATTTTAAAGATTGCTGTTTGGGTCAAATTTGTGAATCCATCATCCATTTCACTTTGTTCCAATTACAACCTTTTGTGTAAAATGGTTCAGGAAGTGTTTGATATGAGCTGTTTGTGATGACGCTAAATAAACTTTACAGCTTGAACCACCACCATCATATGTTTTGTATTCAAGGTGTATTCATCACTCCAGTACACTAGAATCGATACGAAGGCGCAATACCAAGATCGGTGAATCAACCTTACTAACACACTTTATTTTTTTGTTTTCTTTTTCCTTTAAATTTGTCACCTGTCCGTACTGTATTTGCTACAGGCTATTGCTGTTGTGTAAAAATCTTCAACTCTTGCAGTGCCACATTGTCTGCAGCCAGGTTTAGTGGTCTCTTTAAGTGTTTTGTTTTTCTCGCATGTGGAAGATCATGGCCTCATTGTATATCCTAACAGCTCAGACACGGGGGACATTTCACATATTCCAGCCAAAACCACCAGAAATGAGAAACTCAGAAAAGCCAGAGACTGCATCCGCGGAAATGACATGGTTTCTCGAGCTCCAGGAAGAGGGGACAATAAAAAAGCAGGAAAGACAGATAAATATAGGTGTGGACACATAAATATAAGTGTAAATATAGGTCCTGTACATGCTGTGCTTACACACAAACACAGGAGCATCAGAAACACTCACATAAAGTTCAGAGAATGCATATTTAGTATGTGTGGTTAAAACTGCTCAGAATTAAAGCCAATTTGGATTCAGTGAGGTAAAGAAATAAAGTACATGCTCCTTTTTATGTTTCTCTCACTGTTTATGATTAATGACTTAGGCATTTTGTTTGTTTGAAAGATAAAAGAAGTCTGAAGTTCTGAAACGTTCCGAGACCTTTACACGAAAAATTACACGAAAACAAATCAAAAGCAGAAGTTATGCTCAATTTTCAAAAACAGCGTCATGCCACACAACAATGCTTAAACAGCGGAAATATTTCAGCATTCACGTAATCCGCTGATTTATTTCATTTTAGTTTGTGTGTGTGTGTGTGTGTGTGTGTGTGTGTGCATGAACAGCGTGGTTATATCTTAAATGTGCTGGATGTGATGACCTCACATCCAGAAAATTTCACAGGTACACAGTGTCTCTTTTTAAAGTTATTGTTTCATAAAATAATCTCTTCACCCAGAGGAAATTATGTCATACAGCCAGAGAAAGAAGGAACCGGGTTCTGCAGTTCCTTTTTTACCCTTGACCTATTCTTTTTGGTCAGAAGGTGTTGAAGGCTGCAAGGCAAATCACAGGATTATATGAAAGCACATATAATTTCTATAGTAGCAAAGAACACAGGAATTGTATGACGGATACTCCACTTAGGTTACGTCTATATTAATCCGGATATATCTGAAAACAGAAGTTATAATATCAATAAAAAAAACTCTCCGTGTACACTGGCATTTTCAAAGGTTTTTCAAAAAATTGCTTGTCCACACTGAAATGTCTGAAAATGCTTATATCCCTATACTGTGCATACGTAAAAAATGTGCTTTGGCTTGTGTTATTTCCATCAGACATTTATTTAAAAGTGAATCTGAAGGTTGTATAAAGTGACATTAACCTTTAACAATGCTATCAAACTGCATAGCCGGCACAACAACTACAAGACAATATCATCCACTATATTGTTTGTTTTGAGTTGAATGGGTCAGCTGACTGCATCACATGACTAAAAATTGCGTTTTGCAATATTGCGATATTGCGTTTGAATATCATTGCTTTTGTTTTCTCAGTCCACAAATTTATCCGGGTTAATGCGGCTTTAATCCAAGGATGTTATTTAACAAAGAAAATGTATAATTGTTGATATGGTTTTGTTTTCAGGAGACATTTATTTAACATTTATGGAAGGAGTCTCCAGTGTCGGCACAGTCAGGTGAAAGTCTTCATGACAGAGAACTGCTACTTATCTTATTAATATCGAGAGAGAGAAAAATAGTTTTTTATGATGTAACAGGAATTAACTTGTCTTGTGAATTTTGTGCAGCATTAAATCTAACTTTAAATGGATAAAAAAGTATGTTGTAATCAGAAACATATTAGTATGTTGTTATCAAAATAATCAGCACTAACTCTGCATTGGCTGAAGGTGAAGGTCAATGTTAAGGTTGGGGGTTGGGTTATCTTTATTTGTATGAAATTATACAAGCATAATATCTTCAGTCATTCGAATTTCTATTCATTTCTCTTGTATTTGTTTCCTGAGCAGTGACTCAACTGGTCAGATGATTTAAAAAAAAAAAAAAAAAAAAAGAAGAAGAAGCATTGATGTAATAAGGTTGAATATAATTAGCAACTTTAATCTAAGAGTATACAGGCTCTGTGTTAGGGATGAAAATATGTAAATGTCCAAAGAGGAAACATTTAGAACCTTACTGTCATGAGTCTATCTTTGACACCAAGACATTCTGATCATTTCTTTGATAAATAAGTGCCTTTAAATTCCATACATTTCCAGAATCCTGAATATGTTTTATATGTATGGGGGCAAAAGGTCCATCGTTCCGGTTAAGGAAACCATTAAAGGTTCTGTACAATCCAGATTTTCTCTAGGGTTCTTTGGGCAGTTAATGGCTGTAGGTTGGAACCTTTCCTGATTGATTTTTTTCATGATTGATTAGACGTTTTCATCCATGAATTTTCATTAGCACATAACAAAAACAAAAACAAAAAATTCCATGACTAATTACCTGCTGTTTACAGTATATTGCTTGTGTTCCACTATAACAAAATATTTGCAGGGGTTCTTTAGGTGGATTAATTTTTACTCCCTGACAGAAAACAAATGCTGGCAGTAATTTTTTTATTAATATTTTTAACTGCCCAGAATATGACCATCTTGTGCCCAATTCCAAAAGATGTGTTAGATGTAAAATATGCACTAGCGAAGCCTTCATAGTCCTATAGTTCCTTGGTGATTAAGAGATTACTTTAAAAACACAAATGGGTCATTTTGACCTCAGAGGAACATCCTGATGTTCTGCTGAGTGGTTTCTATGCATCTGCCTGAGTTGTACATTCCTCATTTAATCTGCTGAGGGCCGATGAGTGGGCCGTGCTGGAACAGAGGAGTCACTGCGAGAGAATGTGATGAACTCAGGGCTCAGAAATCCTCGCTGCAAGGGAGACCTTGGCATATCTGCTCCACACTTCTGAAACAGGAGGAGGGTCATGGAAGAGGTTTAAATCCCCCTATCACTCACACATGACATAACCACGGGCAGTGAGAGAGAGACCTTCCCTCCTCTGCCCCGTATCTCCTGTGTTTATTTGTGCAACATATGAGGAGAGAGTGATGAGCAGAGATAAGGAGAAAGAAAAAGAACAGACAGGGAGACTATGAGGGGAAAATATGACCTGTGTGAAATAGGGGGCTGGAAAGGGGAAAGATCAGACACAAACCAAGAGAGAGAGTGAGAGAGAAAGAGAGAGAGAGAGAGACAGACAGAGAGAGAGAGAGAGAGAGACAGACAGACAGACAGAGAGAGAGAAAGGCAGAGAGAGAGAGAGAGAGAGACAGAGAGAGACAGGCAGAGAGAGAGAGACAGAGAGAGAGACAGACAGAGAGAGAGAGAGACAGAGAGAGAGAGAGACAGACAGAGAGAGAGAGAGAGACAGGCAGAGAGAGAGACAGAGAGAGAGAGACAGAGAGAGAGAGAGAGAGAGAGAGAGAGGTTGGGTGTTAGAAAGCCAGCAAAGCACACATTCCATTAGACAGTAAATATTGACTCAGCAGCGGACAACTAGTTTCTATTGCAGGGCAAACAAAGGCATTGTTCAGATAGAGGTTCAGGGTGTGTGTGTGTGTGTGTGTGTGTGGGGTGCACATGTTATACTGGTGAGAGATAACTGGGCAGTCTGTGCCATGCTGTCTACTGCTCTCTCGTCATCACCAGGCTCTCAGACATAAAGATTTTACTGAGCCAGACTGAGACTGGAGGTCATTCACCAGCCTGATGAGTCCTGCATTCTATTGTTTTATATCCGAGAATCAGGAAATGGTGAGCCAAGCGTGGTTAAAGTCACAGAAGTTCATTCTGAACACAGAAAAAGTGTGAATTATAGAGTAGGATTCTTTATTTATTATCTATCATTATAGTTCTATCATCATTTATTTATCTATCATTTATTCATTTATCATTCAGTCAGCTTCAGTAAGCACTTTATCCTGGTCAGGGTCACGGCGGATCTAGACTCTATCCCAGAAACACAAGGTGTGAGGCAGGAATACACCCTAAATGGATCCAAGTCCGTCACAAGGCACACGCACACACACCTCAGGGTAATTTAGCATAGACAATCCACCTATGTTTTGTGAGGTCTCAGTGGTAGAGACATTGGACTTCTGATCGGACGGTCGTGGGTTCAATCCCAGCACTAACAATCGTCCATAAGGGCGTAGGCCAAATTCCATAAATATAATGAATGTAAATGAATTGAACCAGAGACCCTGGAGCTGTGAGACAGCAACACTATCTGCTGCTCCACAATGGAATCCTATTTATTCAATATATAAGGATTATAACACTTGGCATGTTGTTATTGGTGAATACTAAACACAAAGCAGAGCTTGACACAAAACAGAGTTACTGTTACTACCCCGAAGTTGATTCTTTCCTATAACAACACACTCTGAAGTTTTTTATTCTTCTTATACGACTGCAATTTGCTTTGATTACGATCTTCTAGTTAATAGAAGAAAGGCATGCCATACTTGCCTTTGTTATGCAACATCCACACAACAAGCAAGTTCATATTATCCCTTACGTTATAGCAGTTTTAAAAGTAATTTCCTTCACCAGCCTCTCTTTTATTCTCTCTTGATAATAATACAACAAAAAAAAGCACAGCTTGCCGAGTTACTGAGAAACCGCAAAGCTGTCTGTCCTGTGAAAGAAAAGTCAAGTCCAGTCAAGTGGGTTTTTATTGTCATTCCTCTATATAGCTTGTATACATCAGAACGAAATGTGAATACAGGAAATGTGTGAGACGAGTGCAAAACAATAAATACACAGGACAATAGATACACAGAACATGGACTGTAAACTGTAAGCTATTGTGTAATGTAGCAGCACGAGTATAGCAGCAATACTGGCAGGAAATTGAGTTCCATAGTATAAAGTGACTGATGCAGCTATATAAAGTGCAGTGTGCAGTAGTACTGAGTCTTACTAGGTTAATGAGTGTGTAGTGGTATGAGTCTAACTGGGTTAGTTGTTCAGCTAGCCCAGGTGAGCGTTGGGAGGCAGCAAGGTGTTGAGTAACCGGACTGCCTCAGGGAAGAAACTCACAAAGCAAAGAGGCGTGTGAGCATCAGAGCTAATCAGCTGCTAATTTAGCTTCAAATTCATTTGTTTTATTCATTATATCGGACTGTGTTTTCCCATCTTCAGGTCCCTTCAGGGAAAAGGAAGTGTGAAGAGTGTGTTTCAGAAAGCGATACGTCTTAAATACTTTATGTTCAGCGTTTTGTGAGAATTTGAGAGGTTGAATGGTTAAGTGTGAATAGTCCATGAAAAGGGTGAGAGGGGTCATCTGCAATACTGGTGGTTTTGTGGCTGCAGCGGTTGTTGGAGGTCTCGATGGTGAGTAGAGAGACCCCGATGATCTTTTCAGATGTCCTCACAATTCGCTGTAGAAAACTTAGTTACAGGTTTATTTCTTACTGTGACAAATCGCTACCACTGCAGCGATTCATAACGTAAATGTTGACACAGTTGTGGGTTTTTTTTTCTCTAGTCATCAAAGAATTGTTATTATTTATTGCTAGCAGGAATATAAAAGAGGTTTTTTTTAATATAGTTCTCATTTTTTTTTTTTTTTTTTAAGTAGTGCTGTTTGCAAACTGCAGGTTACACCCATTAATACTACACCTCTTGCTCAACCCCACATTGTCAAAGGCTTTAAGTACATTCGACACAAATAAGAAGCCCTGCCCATGTGGGTGAACTTTACACCATCTGAGTGTGTTTATAACAGGTGTGGCACTCATGATGGATTAAAAAAATAAACCTGGCCTTGCGCCATCTCAGGTTCACACAAGTCAGGCTCCGCCCACTTCCTGTGAAGAAACACTGACGGTAACCTGCCCAAATGGTAACCTGCCCAAATGTTGAATGTTGCAGAAGTCACATTGTGTACTGCCTTGCACAGCACATTACACAGAGCATTACGCATTCTTCTCTATAAGCGCAATGTGCTCAAACACACGTCTTACATTCTTGTACTGGTGCTTCTTGTACTTTGCTTCTATGAGGGTGTCTAAAACCTGGCTGGAATGTCACACATACACACATATACACACACACACACACACACACAGGGAACACCATATGATTTTGGGAACACCATATGATTGTGGTCAGACATTTTGGATTTTACACAAAATCTGTTTCTTGTTCCACTTTCCATCATGTAATCTAAAACAGAGCCGGCTTGTGATTTTACCCCTAAACCTGTCAAAGGAAGAAACAAAAAAACAAATCGAAAGTGTAGTGTTTACTTATTGCCCTGCAGACATTAAGGTACACTCAGTCAGCTTCTCTCTTTGAAACTGACAAACACACAACAAAAACACAGACACATACACACGCACACACACACACAGTGACAGGAAGCACATAGCAGCACATTCCATGTGATTAGAGCAACATGGCAGGACCTTTTCATTGTGTTGGATGTGTAATGCTAGCAGCTGGACTACATCCAAATCAACCAGTTCATTCATAAAGAAACCTCGCCAGGGTCCAGGGCACATTCTCTGTCTCTCTCTCTCTCTGTCTCTGTCTCTCTGTCTCTCTATCTCTCCCTCTCTCTCTCTCTCTCTCTCTCTCTCTCTCTCTCTCCCTCTCTCTCAGAAAAAAAAAATAAAAAACTGTACCAGTACCAAAGATTCCAGGTGTACCAGTAGGTTTTGTTGCTGATTGGCTGTACACAACGTGCAATGAACAACAACAAACAAACAAATAAAAATAAAAATAAATAAATAAAAATAGGCTGGTTTGTTAGTGCCATCACAGCACTAAGGTTTTTTCTCAACTTGTAGTAGTAGTAGTAGTACTGCTGCTAATAATAATAATAATAATAATAATAATAATAATAATGAAAAATTACAATAATCTATGCATTACAGTGATTGGAAGTGTGATATAATACGCCAATGTTTAATAAACACTTCAATTTATTATTAAAAACATTTGCAATAAGCATTTCCTCCATACTGCATAGTCCATTAATAGTAACCCTTTGTTGCTAAGCAACATAATGGGGAAAGATCAGGTTATTCCATGGATTTGACCAATGGCTTAATGATTAGGGTTACAGTTTATTTATAAAACGGCCACAAAAACAAATATAATAAAATGCAATGATAAAATAAATTATTATTAATTATTTGTTATTAATATTCACAGTTAACAATTCTTTCCTTTTAGTTTTTACAGTCAAACTGTAACTAATAATGTAAAGTTTTTTTGTTTGTTTGTTTGTTTGTTTTTTTGGGGGGCTTTGGTGTAAAACCTTGTGCATTAATACGGAATAACATTTTTGTGATGCAGTCACAAGTGTGTGCATATTAAGGATTTTATAACAGCTTTAAAAGGGTCACAGCTAATCAGAGTTTAGAAACAAAACTATACATTTTATATCTTGTTTTGTCTTGGCGCTCCCTTGGTTCTGCCAGACCCTGCAGGATTTCATGATTTCCACAGATTTTGGCCACGATGCATCATGTGAAATCATGTGAAATTACAACACGCCAAATCCCTCTCCGATTCATATTCGGCGAACATGAGTACAGCAAAAAGGTTTCAAGGTGCAATTTCATCAAAGTAGTTTTCTGCAAAAAAAAAAAAAAAAGCACAAAACTCAGCAAGCTGCATCGCACATTTTGAAAAAAAAAATATCCGCAGCAAAATCAAGCATTTTTGGCCTCAACAACCACAAAAAATCTCAGTGAAATCCTGTACGGACTGATTATTATATTGTTTGATATGCACAGTCTTGGAGCAGCTACATCTCATTTCACTGCACTTTTGTACCTGCTACGAATGCGCATGCGACGGACCTTAAATCCTTAATCTAATGAGTTATTAAAGTCAGAAATACACAACAACAACAACAAAAAAAAAACAGAAATACGTTCAGTTCCTAATCATACTGGGTCCGAGTTTACTGAGGTGTCTGTGCACCAACAACATTCAGTGCTATCGGTTACAGTGTTACTGTTAATTTTTATATCCTTTACTTCATCACTTTTTGCCTGGCCTTTATTGTTAATAAAATGTACAAACCCTTTGTCAAGCCTTTTTGTCTGTAATTGTCTTGCTAATGTAAGCAGTAAGCGGAGTATAAGTGCAACGGGGGATCAGTAATTAATGTTATGAGATGAAGCGAAGGTTATGAGTTCAAATCCCAGGACTGCCAGAGAGCCCTTGACATTTACTTGCATCACTGTGAATTATCTAGAACCCCAGGTTCTCTCAGCTCCAGTTTGGTCCTGTTCTTATTTTTTATAAATGTGCAGTGGGAAAATGTCCTCTTTCCTCATCTCCACCTCCATCTCTGCATACCTGGCTTTCACACATAACCTCTAAATGTCAGATTTTACTATCCTAGGGCAAAGAACGGAGGACAGAAGTGGAGGAAAAAGAGGAGTATCATTTGAATAATGTCTGTGTCAGCGACCGGGCCTCTCCTTCAGCCCCCATCCCCAGGGGGAAAATCCCCTACAATTTACCACAGCATGACGATACACACCGGGCCAGGCACTCCGCCTGCCGAGGGGGAGGGAGGCCTTACCTGCTCACATTTCACAGCACATATCGATTTATGCCCTACGGTTTCAGCATTATAGGTTTATTTATTTCATTTTATTCTTTGTGATGATATAAAGTTTCCTTGTCGGCTGACATTGCACGGGGAAGAAAAGGCTTAGCTGGCATAAAGTATGAGAATTCATCTTTGCCAAAACATTTTTTTCTCTCCACGTATTAAATATTTCACCCTTTTGAATTTGATATAGCAACACATATCAGTGCTCCGTCTCTGCACTGTAAAAATGTAAACCAAATGTAAACTATAGAAACAATCGAAACAAATGAAATATGTAATGAAAGTGTAATGCGAGTATAGTTTTCTTGCATGTTGTTGCAAGACATTTTAAGTATTACTGTGCATCACTGTGCATTGCTCTAAGAGTTACATGAGTAACTAACTTTAGCTTCTAGATATATTACTTGATTCATTAGCTATGCTAGCTAATATTTTTTTCCCCCTGTAAGCAACATTAGCTTTTTTTTTTTTTTAATTCAGTTAAAGCACACTCAATTCAGACCACTTAGTTATATTGGGGGGAAAAAAAGTCACTGTAGTTTTCATGAATAATTTAAAAAGCGTCTAAGAAACTCCAGGTCACATTGCATCATGGATTCAGATTATAAAACTAGAACAGTATCTGCCAAATGTATGTATATTATCTGAAATCTTATCTTAAATATGAGTTCTCATATCTGCCCTGTATCTTTAAAAGAGTCTTCACAAATCTGTGAAAATCAGTGCAAATCTGTTGAGGGGGCATTTATTTATGAGCAGTGTGCATAGCTTTAGTAATACACACTATAGGTGTTATCTAGTTTTTTGAACACATGGATATATTTATTTATTTTTTGTTATGTTTTATTACAGTTTACACACTATTGGCAATTAAATTAGGAAATCCATCAAATCCCCAAATCTTTGTAACTAATGTTTTTATTTTCCACTCTCAGACTGTAATGAGACTCTAAACGAGTGTTTTATTTAAGGTGAGTGCACTTGTCTGGTGAAGCAGTTACTGTAAGCTAAGATGTGTATAGTGATAGTATCAACTGTAAACAATGAGAAAGAAGAAAATGAATGTCCTGCCAGTAATTCTGTTTACTCTTTCAAAATTTTCATTTACATTCCGCAAGTTTACGTTCTCCATTCAACTCTTGTGTGGGCGGGGCTTAACAGTGCTTTACTCTCATTGGCTAGTGCTGAGGAGGAGGACGATGATGATGTAGTTGATGATGACGACGACACCACTTCGTGCAGCTCCTGAGAGCTCATCATGAAAAAATAGTCGTACGAGACTACTCAAACCTCAAATATTAATTACGAACTAATATACTGACTAAGTAAGTGATTTCCACTATAGTTAGTGTTTAGTAAACACTAACTATACAGAGAACCGCATCAAAATTCACAACAATGAAGTCTCTACTTCCTGGTCAGGCAGCTGTCCATCCAAATTTCACTAGCCAGTGAGAGTAAATCGAAGCACGTGAGATTTGTGGTAGAATGGCGACCAATAACTTGCAGAGCATAAATGAAACGTTTAAAAGCGTCAATGAAAACTCTGGCAGCACATTCATAAACCATGATTAGCGAAAACTAAGCTTAGAAAACTGTTAACAAAGAATGCTGTTTATTTGAAGGTTACATTTTTGCCACTGAGGCCAGTTTGATCAACTTGTTGGACAGCTACAGTACGTGCTATAAAACAGACCTAAACCTAACCAGTTTGGTTTATAATCAGATGTCTGGTGCGCCTCAATCATAATGAATTCTTTGCATGTGATTTTCTTCAAAATGCTAGAACGTCACTTGTAACCCCAGCTGCCACATATTTACCGTGTGGTGCAAGTGTCTAATTAGAGTGATCCGGATCAGCATTTTCCTGTTAGATTTATTTTCCCAATAAAATTAAAAAAAAAGTCACAAACATTTCTCAGGTCACTTATATGTATTTCATAACTAGCATTTAACTTGAACCCATTTCTAGAAGTTGAACCAAAAAAGAAAAAAAGAAAAAAACTTTTGACTGGCAGTGTATATGTTGCCAAAAAAAAAGAGAGAGAGAGAAGGAGAATAAGAAGATTTTGCCAGAGGCGTGAAGTGTACATGGCTCAGATTTGGCTGAGTGAAGAAGAGAGAGAGAGAGAGGGAGAGAGAGAGAGAGAGAGGTTTCGAGGGACTAAACATAGTTTTCAGCATACTAACAATGTGTGTCACAGAGCTCTGCGCTATTTGTACAGCCGGATCATGCAGCTGGCTGCATACTCTGATTGACTCTACACCACTGCTGAATATAGAAACGGATATCGCAATATGAATGAAACAGGATGGATGAAACGCTGCCCATCTCTACTGAGACACAGATTTACAGTAACCATTACACAATCCTTCCATTAGTCCTGTCTCGACTGCACACTATAGAAAGAAGCGCTCGTGCAGACTAACAGAGGTGCACCAAACACCTAT
The DNA here is from genome assembly GCA_024331685.1 of Stegophilus panzeri. Lineage (NCBI taxonomy): Eukaryota > Metazoa > Chordata > Actinopteri > Siluriformes > Trichomycteridae > Stegophilus > Stegophilus panzeri. Next base: position 31,700,908 of record JANDJT010000001.1, on the reverse strand, counting down.
ATGTGTTACAGAGGGAATTGTGGGAGTATAAAAACACAGAAACACAGTTACACAAACAGTGTGTGCGTGCGTGTGTGTGTGTGGATGAGAATAGATTTCTCGGCTTCTCAGACAGGCAGACAGGCAGAAAGGTTATTTTAGGGTGCAATCCAAAGAGCGTAGAATGAAAAACAAGACTGAGTGTATGACAGAGCTCTGTACGCTTTATGATAGATGGATCGTGTAGCCTGTAAACATACCCATATGGGCTAAAATGAATCCACACTCACACACACGCACACGCACACGCACATGCACATACACAGAGCACAATAAAATCAAACTGACTGAATAAAACATTAGTTTTCTGCCTCCTGAGACATGGCTTTAAAGTAATAATTATGCGAGCATTACAGTATTTTTTTTTAATTGTGTGTGTGTGTGTGTGTGTGTGTGTGTGTGTGTCCACGGAGTTTTACGAAAAGATTCCATATGAACAGCCACTTCTGATCTCTAGTTTCTCAATATGTTAAAGTCCACTGAAATACAGTTTGCCTTCTATGGAACTCTTAGTCATAAGAGTAATTTCTTAGTGATTGACCAACATTTCTGTGGAAAATGTGGATGTTCCTGACTATCTTATCTTGTTTGCACTATAATTGTCAGTATTAAAGGTGTAGCTGCAGGATAGCTAGATAAATCATTAGCCATAGTGATAAGCTACGTAGGTTATGCTTGGTGTCCATGTTTGCCAGACGGCATAGCAATAAAAACAGTGAACGTGGAGGAAGGCACTGCTTTGATGTTCAAATATATATTCATATTCATGTATTGTATGCATGTATGTATAATGTGCATGTATCCAATCAGCCAATCATGTGGCAGGAGCACAATGCAGAAACAGGTCAAGTGCTCCAATTAATGTTCCCATCAAACATCAGAACTGGAAAAAAATGTGTGATCTAATTGACTTTGACTGTAGAATGATTATTTGTGCCAGATAGGCTGGATTGAACATTTCAATAGCTACTGATCTCTTGCGATTTTTACACATAACAGTATCTAAAATTTACACGGAATAGTGCAAAAAACAAAAAAACATCCAGTATGCCTTATTGATGGTTTGAGCTGCCAGGAAGTCTATAGTAACTCGCTGATATAACCACTCTTTACAACTATGGTGAGAAGAAATGTCCTTCAGAATGCACAACACATCGAAACTTGAGGTGGATGGGCAACAACATCAGAAGACCACATCTCGTTCCTCTCCTGTCAGTCAAGAACAAAGCCAGGAACCTAAGGCTACAGCATTTACAGGCTCACCCAAACTGGACAGTTGAAGATTGGAAAAAGATCCAGCAAACTTCATTCTAATCCTCAACTGAAAGCTTGCTAAAAAGGCTCACAGGGCAACTGGTTGAGACTTACTAGACGCGTCCATCAGGACTGGGATCTAATGAGATGCAACCAAAACATTGCACATGCAGAAGGTTTTATCTTTCATACTGTACATGTGTGAGCAAGTAGTCTGATATGAAGCTTGAGAGACAAAAACAAAAGATTATGAATTCGGCACTAACATGAACATTTAGTGCTGTGAGATGCATTTACAGCATCCTTAGTAACTGCCTGGTCAGGTGAAGGAATTCAAGACCAATCATGGACTGGAGTTATGTAGCTGAGGTTGAGGAACTGTTAGAGCCAGAACAGACATTTCTACCTCAAGGTTTTTTTTTCTTCACTGTTTTTCAATGTTTCTGGGGCCAAAATACAAATTCAGATATTTAGAGAACTAAACAAATACAGATATAGATCATTGCGTTACACCCCATTCTACATGTATTGTAAACCACTTTCTTTCACTGTAGCACTTTTGCAGCATTATGTAGCAATCTGTGAATGAGATGTTGTATTTATTGCTGTTTGAGTCTGTTGTTTGAGTCTGCTGTTTTGCTGTTGTTGTAACACTGTTGTTTATTTCCACTGTTGTAATGTTGTTGTTTGTGTCTACTGGAATAATGTTTTTTGTGTCTGCTGTTGCCATGCCGTTATGTCTATTGTAATGTTGTTGTTTGTGTCTACTGGAATAGCATTGTTTGTGTCTGCTGTTGTAATGTTGCCATGGTAGAGCATGCAATTTTATTGCATGTTGTACACTGTCCTTGTGCACATGACAATAACTCGAAGCATGTATTAAACACTCCATCTGAAGCATTGAAAAAAAGGCTTGCCAGTCATGCTGCACCGCCTATGATATTCAATAATTATGCTATACACCCTTGCGAGCTTAATGTATTGTTAAAAATAATAACAAGTTGGTTCTGACTTTGACTTGTGATCTGCTATATTCAGTATGGCAAGTTCCACCCCCTATATGAAGTACCTACTCTGGAGCAGGATCCAAAAAGGTTCCTGGAGCTACAGCGCAAGAGCTAAAAGGAGCTTTGATGGAAATGTGGTTAAAGTTTCTGAATTGCTATCAATTTTGCTGGGTTCTTGAAAAGGTTCTGTAGCAAAAACACACCTTTAGACTGTACTATCATTAAAATGGACAGACCGCATTACACCTTTATGTCCTATACCTCATGCAAGTGAAAAAGTGTTCGAGCTTCACTGTCATGTAATTAGCATAGCTGTGTGAGCCGGTGGCTTAAAATAGGGCTGTAACCACACTTATGGGGAAAAACCAATATAACCTTCCACTTACAGTGTTATGTGGAAGACGAGCGAGAGACTACAGGCTGTGTGTAATCTTTAAGCTCCAGGAGAAACCTGGTGTAAGTATTCCAAAGCCCAGTTAAGTGCTTACAGTCGACTCTGCATACAGCAGCATGGATAAAACAGGAATAAATAAAGAGCTGTGAAATAGGCCTTGAATATCACACATCTCATAGCTGCATGCCTTTATCTGGAGTCCTGTTAAAAAAAAAAAAAGAAAAAAAAGTATTTACCATGAGGGTCATACTTTGGGTGGAATTGTTACTGTGCAATGTGGTGGCCGCCTCTTTGGGATTCTTATCAAGATGGTATTTGCTTAAGTAAAACAGGAGATAAAATCGAAGCTTTCGCAACAATACAAAAGGTGTAATAAGTGATGGAAAAAACAACCCATTCAAAGTTACCCAGGTGTAACAGTGTAATATGTTACTTAATACAGGAACAGGCTTTTGCAACACAAGAAAATAAATTACTGAACAGAAATCATAAATTGGAGAAAGAGAGACATGTTTCAACCCGTAAAACCTCAACTCAAACTTTGGCATATTATACCTGACACTAGGGCTGTAGTCAAGACTGCAGTTGTCAAGTCTAAACTCAGAACTAGCCGAGATTCAGTCAAGACTGAGTCTTATTAGAGTCAAGTTCAAGTCCAAATGAACCATGGTGAGGTGAGACCATCAAAGTATTTACTTCAACTAGTTGGCTTCATTTGTGAATTGCGCCAATGATTATGCTAGATTTTCTAAGAGAAGGAATTACTTCTTGACAAACATTATTTTTACAAATGCTCCATCGAGACCAGGCCCATATTTAGTGAGACCAATGCCCAATACAGAAACTAAGTCCAAGTACAAATGCTAATAAGTCAGAGACAAGTCCAAGTCAATACTCTGTCTCAAGACCTACTTGAAACAGTCAACAATAAAGCTGTCTTTGAAAATGTTTTCCTCCATACTGTACATTATCCTACATAATCTGATCCATAACACATCTACACAACTTGTTTTCAATTTCCCCATGTTCTCCTACATCATCCCTTTGCTGCGCTCCCTCCACTGGCTTCCTGTATCTTCCTGCACCAGATTTAAAACAGACCCCTACCTACCTGAAGGCACTTCTCACACCACATTCTACATCACGCTCCCTTCAACTCGACCCCGATCCATCAAGATACAAGGAAGACATGCAGCACTCTTCTCTGTCCTGCACCCAGGTTTGGCTGTCCAAACAGCTGAGTCATTAGCTATCTTCTTAAATAATGAATTAATATTAACTCCTTTTTTTCTTGATAGTATTTTATCTTGATAGGATTCTTAAGCCCTGTCCAAATGTATACAGAAATTTTGGAAAATTTTTCTGGCTTCCTGTCCACAAAGAAACAGCACACAGTACAACCAAATCTCTTTGAATACACCGTCCAAGGTGGCGAAACCCCGTGTGGACAGTAAACTGTAGCCATTTATTGTGGCTGCTGACCAGGCTGTTAGTTTGTGGTCTGTAATTTCTTATTTGATAACGTGTTAACAATTTTATTTCCCTTTGTTTTATTATTACACCCTTGTGTGGCGGTCTAATAACATGGTGCCACAATACGATACTCACTGTACTGTTCCTGAATCCACCACCCTAGAGCTAAGAAACCGCACTGTGAACTGATATTTTGGATTAGATCCAAATGTTAAGCAGTAGTTCCACCTTATCATCAATGCACACATATAAATTTTTGTTAGACATCTGCAGCTCTGACCAAGATAAAGTGGTCACTGAAGATGAAGTGTTTTTCTGCATTTCTGCTTCTTTACAGCGTAATACACATTCTCTTACAGTTATTCTTGAGACATAAATCCATCCATCCATCCATCCATTTTCTATACTACTTATCCTACAGGGTCATGGGGAACCTGGAGCCTATCCCAGGGAGCATCGGACACAAGGCGGGGTACAGCCTGGACGGGGTGCAAGTCCATCGTAGGGCACAATCACATACACATTTGAGACATAAATCAATGCAATGCATATTTTCAAATTGTTTTTTGAGTTTTGGAGGAGATATTTTCAAAAATTCATGTGAACACTACGTTGAAAACATAATAAATAACCGTATATGTCTGGACGAATAAATGTAAAGGCAATTTTTTTAAATTTTTTTTTTTAAGTGCATATGAATTTGAACAAGCAAAGCCAATGTGATTGGATTTCATTCAATGTTACATAAATGAAATCATGAGCAAAGGAACAAACACTAACTCTAACTCTAAACCTAACATTTGTAACTTTTTAATACAAATCGGGTCATGTGAATTGCTAGACATTAGCATGGCAATTTTGTAATTATTCTATTATACTAGATAGCAATTATACATTCTAGTTTCGTCTGACTTGCATACCAGCATTAAATGTTAGTAATCTGTCTGTCCAAAGACCACTAGAACTCTACTTTAATGAGACCATATATCAGACATTATATGGAAGAACTTACAATTAGACCAATTTATCTCAATGTACATACTGTATGTTGCACAAGCACTGCTTAACATTTGTTGCATTTGGGTCATTTTTGGGCCAATTCCCAAAAGGGCAAGCTTGAAATGTTACTTTTGACCCACACGACACTTACCATTGCAGTAACTCAACAACAATTGCCCCAAAATTGCCTCCTATCTGAAATAAAATTGTGAAATGTTGTGAATACGAAAAACTATATTGTACCAGATCCTGGAGGCAAAAAAGAGACACACATGTATTTTCATTCATTAGATCAGTCTATTTCTTGTCATTCTATCCCCAATAATAGAGCACTTTGTCACTCGTTTTCTTTTATAAAACATCATTAAGTTGTTCTGTTTGTTTCCCTGTACTTACTCATCGGCTCAAAGTACCCTTCAGTCCCATTCATGCCCTTAATTGAGAGCAAACTGAGTGCGATGGATCACAAAAGTGCCCGCTGCATCATGGCAAGTGAGTAGATTTTTTAAGTTTAATCCCATGGGTCCATGCCACAGACATCACACATAGACACACATACACAGTCTCTCACACACACACACACACACACACACACATTTCCACAGCAGACATGCCGCACCTTCAAGAGTGTACGCTCTGTATCCATGGCAACAGGGACGAAACTGGGACAAGAGATAGTGGATAAGAGGAATGTCTGGAATGAGTCGTATACTTGCTCTGCACCATGCTCATGGGTTATCCAGTGCAAATGTTATCTGGAAGCATCTGAGAACTTTATATGGTCAGAAGAGGAAGTAACTTTACTACTTTATTGACGTGGAGAGAAGAATATTTTACAGATAGCGATGACTAATGCACATATTTGTAACGAGTGTCTGGGTAGAGTGCGTGTACAGTACAGTGCAGTGTAGCATGTACAAAATTTTGACTTTATGAAACTGAAAGTCTTCACTACAAATATGACTTTGAAATATAGCCACTCTAACTTGAATGCAACTACAATGTTTACCTCATACACCCCCAAGGTTAACCTCCCACTTGCTTTTTATAAAACTGTAACAACAACACTCGCACGTGTTCTGACATGACCGGACTGGCAATGCCAATTCACACTCCAAATCCCCTGCGGACACCAGTCTACTGCCATTGTGCCAATCACAGGAGAGAACGTGGTGTTCAGCCCAAAAAATAAGACAGCGGAATAACATGGGCGTGTTGTAAAATTCCATGTGAATGAGGTGTTTTGGAAGCGAGCCAGTGGGTGCTCCCAGCACCAGTTAAAACATAGATAGTGCTGCTTATTGTTCTGTCAGGATTTACCCACCAGCAGGGATTTGTGGCAGTATAAAAATCAGTGAAAAACAATTGCACAAACTGGATTTGTGTGGTTAGAGATGGATTGTTTGGCTTCTCAGCTTGGCAGATGGGCACAAAGGTTCTTTCAGGTTGCAATCCGAAGAACGTAGAAGCCAAAAAGAGAGAGGAGGAAAAAATAGGTATGTGCAAAAGCACAAGCAGTGACTCGTTCAGTAGGCAGAGAGAGAGAGAGAGAGAGAGAGAGAGAGAGAGAGGAGGTAAACAGGTTGCCCTTTGAGTCACTCAAATCCGTTAGGTTTTAAACCTTTTCAGACACAAACGTACTCAATTACGCACTCCTTCGTCTGTGGGAAAGAGGTGTTGCTAGGACTCAGTGTTTATATGCAAGAATCGAACGTCGAATAAGTCAATCGTGTTTGTGCAGTGTTTGTGTCCTAAAGAAGCTGGAGGTGGAATGTTTGTTGGAGAAGTGTAACTGTCACTGCACTGTCATGGAGGCTTTTCCTTCCTGAGCCTCTTCTGGATAAGCTCATCCTTAGAGTTAATGCATGGATTAACACCAAAGAGGAATTCAACGCACTGTGTTTGTGGGTCAAACAAGAGCAAGATTCTTGCCACAATGCGTCTTTGTCATTACGCGACAACAGCCCTCTGTACGCAAAATGACAATGGCGCCAGGAGTTCGACTGACACTGAACTTTTTCCTACATCTGAGCAGATTGAGAGAAAGCCCACAGCTAGCTTTGAAAAAGCACTCATTAAAATCCCTCTTCTGCTGCACGCCGTACTCTCAGCATCGTCTGCATTTGATCAAACGCCTGCAGTCGAGCGTGCCTGCTAGAACTCATCTTCCACTCTTGGATGAAGGCACCTGATCCCTCGAGGGGGAAGAAAGGCTTGTCTTTTTTCCATACTCGTGCTCTTAACTTCCCCAGTCTCTTGCTTTCACTGCGATAACATGCATGTGGGAGTGTAAGCTGTAGTGCACAGATTATGTGCGTGTTTGTGCCATTATTGCACGGGTTTAGAGTGAATGCAGGAGAGATAAAAAAAAAAAAAAAATACAGAGGACAGTGGGAGAGAAATGTCACGTGAGTGTCTCACAACAGTGCCTCGTTCTCACTGGTAGACCTGCACTAGTCTGTGCATGCAAGCCAAGGGCGACAAGTTCTCAAGGAACCTTAGCTGAGAACAGCCTTAGGGTTGAAACCTATCAACATGCAACTCCACGCTGCACGCTGGCTCCCGGCTCATTCACACCAACTCTTCCTTCTTTCCTGTACGCACTTTTTCGTCATTTCGCTTGCATGCTTGTTTAATTATTTATCACGCTCTTTGCAGGAATGACATTTTCCCTCAAGAGATGATATGTGCTTTATGGTTCCTTGCTGCATGACTCCAAATTCTTACCAGGCGACCTGTAATTCAGAAAAAGGAGTTGACTTGTCATGTTTTTAATAGTTAAAGCAAAAATGGTCTCAGAACATCACTATTCGATTACGCACCTCGATTAACCACCGTGCACAGGTTACTAATTACATTCCCAGCTCCAATGCCTTTTAGGCTATGTTATTAACATAGATAAATGTGCAAAATAATAAATCTGTTTATCAAATTTTTAATTTGCGGTGAGTGAAAGCAGTATGCAAGTGCATACACTTAGCATGTTGTTTATTAGGCAGATCCAATAATAACTTAATATTCCAAATGGGATCAGAGAAAAAGCAGACATCGGTAATGTACATAATCAAAGCCAAAGACAAAGAGTCAAGGGTTAAAACCAGAAAACACAGAATACTGAACTTGGAAAACAAGACTCAGAGTTAACAAGGCAAAATGCATAGCAAGACTTTGCAACAAAAGACAGAACAAGCAGAATTAAGATAGACAAACTAATCAAGATCTATACAGAGAAGAGGTGGACACATCCTGGAAATACATCGGCCGGACAGACAATACTACAATGAAAACAAAGGCACATGATAGTAAATGGTCAGCACTTATATAGCACTTTTAAATCTTAGCATTTCTACAAAGCGCTTTGCACAGTTTCACAATCATCCATTCACACACGCACACATGGCGCTAGCTTGCCATCGGGAGCAACTTGAGGTTCAGTGTCTTGCCCAAGGACACTTCGGCAGTTGGAATCACGTGGGCCGTGAATCAAACCATCAACCCTACAATTAGCGGACAACCCGCTCTACCACCTGAGCCACAGCTGCCCCATGATGTCAATTCAAAACAAAACAGTACAGTACAGTATGTACAGTAAATTCATTGCTTGTTGCGCTCGAGAATTGTGCTGTGTGATAAGAGAGGAGGAATTTGTCACAATATTATACTATTTAAGGATGTACCAAAATACAGCATACTTGTGTGGATGAGCTGAAACCGTTGATTGTGAATGTCAGATGGAGGAGGTGATGTCTACAGCAGTGTTTGTGCCTCTTTGAGCTGACATTTACTGCTGATCTAACTCAACTGGCTGAGTGGAAGCTCACAGTGATGCGCAACCCGTAGCTCCTAAACCTCACTATGTCACAGTGCAAGGGTTTTTTTAAATTTTAATTAGTGTTAGAGGACAACACAAATAAGTGCAGAATGAATTCCTTGGGGAATGGGCAGGAGTGGGATTAAAAACCACCATGCACACACCTCTCCATATTATGCAAAGTAATATCAAAATGTTAATGGCCCATTACGGCAAAAGAAAATGTAAAAAAAAAAAAAAAAAAAATTCCCAGTGTAGTATTGTACAGTTGGCTGTAGAATTCTATGGGCTTCATTTAGTCTGAAATATTTTCATACTAGAACATGTGATGTGTATCACTGTAACATGTGAATGCATTGAAATAACTAGTCTATACAGCGTCTGACATGCATTAGATGAACAGAACTATCTACATATAACCAGACAGATGCTGACATTCTCAGTAAATTATTGATAATTGATACACTGCTTCTATCAGACCTGCAATTAATCTTGCATGACCCAATACTGTTGTCACTGTGCTGTCCAAAAGCACCAATTCCCACAAGGCTGAAATGAAATGGCATCAAATCTTTAAAAATAAAATCATGCCTAGTTTACTATCAGTCAAACATATTTGAACCTAATGACCCTCCTGAGCAAAAAAAAAAAAATAAAATAAATAAATACATAAAGGAAAAGGGGATAATTGTATTTAGGTAGCAACTTTAAATGTCCGTGTCATTTTACATCAACATTAATCAATGTAACATCTATACATCATTGATTAAAGAGCCGTGATGGTGATTGATGTTGAAAATCCAGACAGGTATGCCAAAGCCATGTCACATGAACTAGAAACTAGATCTATAGCCATTCGCTATAGATATCTGCAGTGAGTGCACGTGTGTCAAGCTTCAGCTGTCTCGCTGAAAGATGGATGAAATGCCCAGGTGGAGATTTATTAGTGCATGGGCAATGAGTGAAATAATCGCTATGTAATGTAAAATGCTGTTTTGCCTAACTGTCCAATTCATGTTCCTCCCCTGCCTTTCTTTTTTTATAATATACTGCTGAAAAATAATTTTGTGTCAGGGGCTAAAGGTCTGATTTCTTTATTGCCCAGTGTAAGCATATTTCACGTGCTATTAAGCAGCCAGTGTGCATTAGCACATGGCCATGTGTGTGTAGGCATGCAGATGAGACTGAGCCAGCTCGAGATATACAGCGAGACTCATCTCAGGTTTGATGCCAGCTTGAATGATGCTTCATCTTGCGCATTTGTGTCTTTTTTTGTGTTTCTGACACTCCACATAGAAAGCTATCAGCTGTCTTTTATAATTCAGAACAAAATAATTACTAGGGAGCCATGGTTTAAAATCCATTTAGAAATTTAACTTTAGAGGCATAATAATGGAGACTTTCTCTTTCTTTTTTCTGAAGAAGCATGTCAGTATCAGAGTTATTAGAGAAATACACAGTTGGATACCGGCTGTCTTGAAGGATTGTGCAAGAACACAAATAAGGGGTTACAGGATCAGATTTTGCTGTAATGCCCTCGAGGAGATGGAGACAGTATGCACACACAAGCACACCCACACACTCCGAATGTCACGGTTGAAAAATAATTGGTCTGGCCACTTGCAATTGTTTTCTGCAAATCCACAGCTACACCACTGGAGACCTGATATCCAATCGTGGTGAAGGTCTAGTCAGTAATCACATTGTATTTAATAGCATTAGACCGATCCATTTCAGCCAAACATACAATAGGTCCTCCGTCAACCATAAAATAAATACTTTTACCATTTTTATCTCCATAAAATAAATCAAAATGGGACAAGATATCACATCCGGAAAATGCCCTAAATCCATCAAAACTGTAAGCACGCAGCAGAGCGGAAGCAAGAGAGAGACCAATCGCAAGGGAGACTGGAATGGCCAGACGGAATATCCAATCTTCGCTATCGTTTTCTCTGAGAGACGCAAACACTACCCATAATAGGCTTGGAAATAAACGAACAGACATCCTGGGTCACTGCATCAGAGATCAGTTTCTTCTAATCTACATATATATATATATATATATTTTCCCCCAACTATGTTTGTTTCTTTCTCAAATGTGGCTTGTGGATGCTTGAATAGCTCAGTCTGAAGTGTAAAATAGTGGAGGTGTGCTGAGCCGTGGAAGAAGGAATCAGGCCCGAGCGCTTTGCTGAGTAATTTTCACCTGAACTGAGTGGGAGAGAATAAATGGAGCAGAGGAAGGCAGTACTTTTCTTTCACTCAGTCGGCCTTGAGCGTCTCTCGAGGCTCGCCTCAACTGAAATGTCATAACAATTATACAGAAAAGAAGTGTTGACCGGGTTATCTGTAAATCGCTGTATTTACAAAATACTGAGATACTTATTCCATAGGGAAGCGCAGTTATGGAAATAAGCAGCTGAATGCTGACATGCTGCAGATTCACCATGGAAATGTACAGTATATTACCTTGAAGGACTTTACATTCTGTTTTAGTCAATACTAGGCAGCTTAGGTTTTCCTTATAAATGCAGCATTTCCATTTTGTCAGCATTTCCATTTGTCTGTTTGTGAATAGGTTAGACTTGGAAGGCAGAAATAACACCAAAAACAACAAAAAAAAAACAGATAAATGATTCAGAGTAGATCCAAAAGTGGTGTAGCTGTGGATTTGCAGAAAACAATTGCAAGTGGCCAGACCAATTATTATGTAAAGGGTTTTTGTAGTCATCATACCACGTAAAAACAGTTCAAATCCATCCAACCATATCTCATTATAATATCTTTTTAATTCTAACAAAACAATTGCTAATTTTTAATTGTTAATGAATTGCTTCTACTGTAGTATGTTATTAACAGCTTGCAGTCTAACCCTATCAGTTAATGTTACTGCAACTAGTAAACTTATTTTTACAATTTTCAATTTTCATAACCCTAACCTTTGCGAGATTCAAGGAAATTTTGGTGTCCAAACATTTCCCCCTATTGTAAACATTTACACAATGTAACCAGTGGTTAGAAAAGTAAAGCAGTGTGTATGGCCTTTTGGGTGACTTCAAAAGAATGACCACAAAAACCATACTTTCCTCCAACAAGATGAAAAATCTGAAATATGAACACGAAAGAAATTCCAAATTATTCCAAACCTCCCTTTCGAGTTATGATTTAAAAGAATGCCGATGTGCAACTTTTGGTCAGGAATTCAAATTATTCCACTATGACATGAAGGCACCATTATAGCCACTAGAAGTGTCAATAATCAGATGTTCCCTCAAGTATTTTTAGCACATACAAACACACACAAACACTTCTGCAGTCAATGGACATGATGTGTTTTGACCAAAGCCTAATCTTCAGACGTAGGTTCTCTCCAAGCAGAGCACTTTAATGTAGACGTCACATAGGATCCCCACCAAGATGGTAATAGGATTACAACACCCGGAGCATGAAAATATGGCAGACAGCTGTGTGAAGTCGCTGCAGACTCCCTGCTGGGACCCTGACAATAGGTCTTGTGAGGTGTCTTAGTTAATGAAAAGCATAATCTGCCTTCCATGTTTGAAACAGCATGTCATGAGACACATCAGAGAAAGTGAAGGGCCCCACACTGAACCTATACACTAATTTCATGGTCATGGCTGCAGATTGAAAACAGAGAACAACCCCTGTACAAAATTCATTAAAACACATACCTACCTTCTGGACTGTTATCAGGTTTTAAGGAAAAAAAAAAGACAAAAAAAAAAAAAAAAGACAAGCTCTTTGGAAAGACTCTGTCTTATGAAAACATCTTAACACATGCACGCATTGGTTGAGATTGTTGTGCTATTCTTCCATTGTTCATGTCCTAAACACACCTGCAATCCCTTCCTTCCTGAATTGCCGTTCCCACAGACCAGCCATGGACCAGAGAGCCTGATCCACACTGATGTAATTACTTTACCAGGTTCCCAGGATGGAGAAAAAGGAAGGTGATCACAGGACCATAGCAAAAGAGTAAAAGCCCTCAGCTAAGTCCTACTGAATGCAGAAATGGGGTATTGGGGTCTCAAGATATCAAGATTACCTCTGATGTATGACGTAAAAGGGCACCCAACACCAAAACCTCCCTTATTAAGGAGCACACTGGAAATTTTCAATCAGCTTCTTTTTCACATCCAGAATAAACAAGTAATTTTTCACAATGGCAACATGAGGGTGTGTCTTCAGTCTTTAAAACCGTGATTGCAGTTTCCCAGGGACAAAATGGATCATGTGTCCTCACGCCCACCCTGACTTAAAAAGCTAAATGCGCACATAAACTGTCCTCTAAAAAGCACTGAGGCAACCACAGCTCCAATAACGCATACTCACTTCTCTATGATGGCTTTAGGCTAATGTTACGTGAATGTGGGAAACGGTTTGACATAAACTCTCTATTTGTATTCTGGGAAGCCATAAAGCTTCTCACAATGGGTGCATTGGTTTTAAGACCTCTTGTTCCAGACTTGAGTGGTGATCATGCAAGGCATTCAATGGAGAAGTGTTTTTATCTTAATCTGACATGGCAAAGAATGTCAAATAGTCCGACACTCTCCACCCACCTCAAAGGTACTCGCTGTACTTGTCATTAAACACACATTAATCTTGTTGCACCTGAGTTCCAAAATATAAAGTCTAAAAATTGTGATGCATTGTCAAAAAACCTGCAGGGACACAATGAACCTACTCAACAAGAAATGTGTCAATTTACTCAGTCTTCATGTCACTTGTAATATACTTTACCATAAAGAAAAAAACAGCAGTCTGTTAACAATACTGTATGAAATATGGTGTAGGAAAAGTTATGCATCATACTTTTCTTCCATGTATAGAAAATAACTGTCTGGATGTATGGAGGATAAACTTCAACAAATCAAAACAATACAGTTACTGCCTTGATTGAATTGCACCCGAGTTTAAAACTGTAATTCTCAGAGAAGAACGGATAAAACTCTTATTAATCAATCCCAAAGCCATCAACGAAAAGCTCTCAGAGAGTAAAGAGCATTAGGGAAAGCAAGAGCACTCAAAGCAGGGACAAAAGCATTCACATCAATGAGGCCTACCATCATTAAAGCCACCGGCATCACTCTACGGAAGAGGATAAAAAAATAAAATAAATAAATACATGTAAAGATTTTTTTTCTCCAGTCATTATCGGGTACATTTATTTTATAAGAGGGGAATAAAGAACTTTCTCTTGCAACTTTCTCTCACTTCCTTCCCGTGTTTTTCTTTTCACACCTAACTGAAGTCATATTCACACTCTTGGTGGGTGTTAGGAACGCCTGCCAGTCTGACTAATTCAGCTTATTTTTGGGCTGAGAGTGGATAGTCCTTGAGCTTGGAGTTTCTGGCCTAGTGCCACTGTCTCCACTGTCTTGACTTCTTTATTTTTCACAGCAGTTATTCTTCCTCTGTCGCATAGAGCATCACAATCAGACCATTATCACTACTCAATCTACAAAAGCCATATGCAAACAGTATTATCTTCCCATTATAGTCTAATACTGTCACATATTTTTGTCGCTTTTTTTGTAGTGCTAGTGTTGGCAAAATATTATACCATCTGAAATCTGCATGTTGGTTTGGATATAATAGCCTAGTCATCTGACTCTGCTTTCTTATGTTGTGTTATATTTGCTTAATAATATGAGCCTGCCATGTAGATGTGAAATCAACAAAAGTTCACTCATTCATTCTTTAGTAAGTGCTTTATCCTGGTCAGGGTGTGGTGGATCTGGCAACTATCCTGGGAACACTGGGCATGCGGCGAGCATACACCCTGGGTGGGATACCAGTACTTCAGAAGGCACCATGCACACACACAAACACACACACACACTCACAACTCGTGGCAATTTGGAGTTGTCACTTGACCTATAGGAGAACCCAGAGGATATCCACAGTTACACAAAGACCATCACCAAAAGTAATGCTGGAAAAATCCAGCCTGGTCTGACCCCCTGGCCAGTGATTTAGTAAGTAGAGGTCAGCCATACTGCCCATGATGTTTAGGCCAAGGTTAAACTGGTGGACAAGCTTGTACAGACCAGGTGTGATTTGCATTTGTTTTGAAATGTATGATATTGACACTTGTAGTACTCTCTTGAATCAACCGTGCTGAAAAACCAGCTTAGTCCACCCAGTTACCAGTTGCTAAAACATAGGCCAAGCTGGTAGACCATCTTCATCAGTGGTTAAGTTATTTTCCAGCTTCCTTATTTATTCATTCATATTGAGTAACACTTCTTGGATCTCAGGATCGGCATCAGGGCACCATGGACATGCACATTCACACTGAAGGGGCAATTTAGAGTTGCCAATCCACCAGCTGGGATGTTCTTTGGGAGGTTGAAGGAAACCTTTTGACCTGGAGGAAACCCACACAGACACAGGGAGAACATGTGACACCTCACACAAACAGTGACCCAATGTCAGGATTGTCCTGGGTACCCTTGGAGACTTTGCCAGCTTCCTTATTACTTGACTAGATTGATCAATACTTGTTTGAGATCCCTCCTAATTCCTAACTGCCTTTCTGTTAAAAACTTCTCTATGATGTACCAGCACTTACCAACTGGCAAAGACGGTCCACCAGTTTGATGAACTTGAGCAGCTGCTAGCTTGTCAAACCAAGCCTGATTTTCAGCAGGGAAAATAGAAAGGGACATGACTAGTATGTTGTGTTAGCAGTTGTAATTCATAAACTGTTCACAACTACTAGCACTTTAAAGTTAAAGAACATGTGTTTTTAGACCTGATCAGACCAAGCTCAGCAAGGTTAAAGCATAGTAACTTTAAGGATACGTAATGTCAATTTAATATGCTTGCTTCATATCAAGACTTTTTTGTGTCAATCTTCTGAGAGCAAATGTTCTAAGATCAGTATTTGCCCTTCATGTCAAACTCAATACATCTCTGAGAGCAGGTGGAGCCGAGGGTGAATCAGCCCTGACTCTGGATTCATATGGGCTTTGACAGGACCTGTCAGCTAAAGTGTTTGTGCAGGAGTCTGTCTCTGGATCCAGTCACTTCTAGCATTTAGCCAATTCTGGTGG
This sequence comes from Stegophilus panzeri, assembly GCA_024331685.1. NCBI lineage: Eukaryota > Metazoa > Chordata > Actinopteri > Siluriformes > Trichomycteridae > Stegophilus > Stegophilus panzeri. The sequence goes on along the minus strand of JANDJT010000001.1, from coordinate 31,684,846 downwards.
AATTCAACAAGGGAGCTTTTAATCCAATCCAGTCCAATCCAATCTCCAACTTGTCTTGAATATCCAATTTACGGAACTGAATGCTGTCAAACAAGACTAAACAAAGCTGTAACTCTCCAGGAGATCTACAGTGGCAAATTGTAGTGGAGTGCACTGTGCTTCAATTCCACTGCCCATTAGCCTGGTCTTCCACACAAAGTTCCAAAACATAATTTGCTCATGAGTGGCTGTACTGTTCCTGAATTCCTCTTTTTAGACCACTGGTTTTGTGAGGCTGTTTATCGCGGCCTTAATTGTGAGAGCTCTGGGATAAAGCAGAGAAGAATGAGAGAGCTGTCCAAGCCGCGGCCTCTGCCAGGCTCCAGGAGGGGCCGTGGGCCGACATTTGGCACTGGTCCTTCTCTCTATCCTTCTCTCTCTCTCCGCTTTTCTCTCTTTCAGCTTTTTTGGGCATATCTGCATTATCTTGTTTTGTTTTTCCTCCAAATGTCTGCCAATAGTAATTCAGCACATTTCTATAAATATTTAATTTGTGTATTAAAGAAGACAGACTATTTGTCAATCTGCACTCTTTCTTCTTCTCATTCAGCTTCCAGAAGACAAATATACAGGCCTATTTTTGTCTTCCCCAGCATGCATATTTATTTAACCCTTCTGCAATGCTAATACATTGCAGAACGATATGCAGACAGATGTTTAGCATAAAATATTGATTGCAGGACATTTTTCTGACCACACGGCCGACCAGAAGCAAGTCGTCTCTTATTAAAGAAGAAAGAGTGTTACTTTTGATTTGTATAATAGGAAAGGAAAGCACTGATATTGTAAGAGTGCATTATAAATTAGAAGAATGAGAAACTGCTAACTCAGGGCACTTTTGAAGGATGAATCTATGAGATCTGTCCCCGCAAAGAAAGACGCCAGGCAGAGTGTAAAGATATGCAGGGATGGCGATGGCTACGGCGCTGCTGCCAAACTCAGAGCTGCTGCTGCTCTGAGGCATTCAGGTTCCTCCCACTGCTTTGACACAAATAAAAAGGAATAATATTCTCTCCATGCATGAGCGGCATATTAATGTAGATGAAAGTGCCCTTTATCCTGCACTGTTCCTGTCAGGAGAGAGAGAGAGAGAGAGAGAGTCCAAGACCTGATCTCTTTTACTTTTGTAGGAATTAAACCAAAAAACCCCAAACTGGGAATTTGGCTTCAGATTGTCTTTTCTCTTCCATTTCCAGAACCATCATTTTCCTAAACATAGTCTAGCTGCCAGACCACAACAAAGCAAGCAACCTTGTGGTCCTGTTATTTCCAAACAATTTAATCATACACCATTACGATGCTTGGTGATATTTGTTTGTATGTGCATACACAGGAAGTAGAGATTGCAAAGATCAGAAAGATGCGTGACTTGTTTCCAGTGGGGGGGTTTGAGTGTTTTCTGGTGGTGGGAAATTGTGGCTGCACGAGGAAGTACTTAATTGGCATGCAGGGAAAGTGCGTGTTCTCACTCTGCCGATGAGGCGAGCAGCGGGGCATGACGAGCATACACTATCTCATAGACTTCATTAGGCCCCGGACTGGCCCATGTAGAGTGGGGAAAGAGGTGGGGGTGGTGATTGCGGGAGGGGGTTTGGGCTCTATAGACTTTATGCTAAGCAGGCTGGCACCAATGTCTGTGACTCACAGTGTGAGCAACCCCAACAAAACCTGACAGGAAACATGCAGACATAGCCACAGCGAGCAGTTTTCTCACTGGATCAGGTCAGTAAGTGTGGGTGCAATCCAGTATCCATGACTAATGAAGTCATGATGTATAGAAAAGTTTTCTCACTGTCCGTATCTACTGGAAGGACATCTATCAGCCTAAGAGGATTTTTAAAAGAAAATTAAAAAAAAAGTGCTAGCTGCATGATTCATAGGGCAATTACTTTTTTTTTTTTTTTTTTTTTGAGAGTGCTACCTCCTTAATTTTGCAAATGTAACTCTTATTCATTGAAGCACATTCATTCTCAGCATTTTCCAGGCATTGAAATTAATCCCCTGAACGACTTTGAATGAAGTGAGCTTGTTTAATTTTTTAGGTTGTTTTTTTTTCCACCCCATACACCCAGCTTAAGCGCTTTCATCACTCTGATGCTCCGAGCGCATTCTCCGCTTCTTTCAGACTACTTGGCATATTTTTGCAGCCAACCCAAAGTACACATGATGCCCTGCTCTGCTCTCACTTGTTCCTGTCAGACACTGATCGCTGTGTGAGGCCACTTTCTGTAACGGGGAGCATAGTGTGGCACCTGCCGAGACACGCTGAGCTCTGCGGACGAACGTGTGCTTCTTACTGGTCTATTAACCCAGTTAACCCCAATTTTGCCAGCTATGTGAGAGCATGAATTTTATTCCTTGGACTGCTCCTAGCACAATCTGTATTCAGCTTTTCCAGCTTACACACTTTCCCCAGAATTGCTTTTTGTGACCAGTAGGAGTTACAAGTTGTTTTCAAAACACAACTTTTATTATTATTATTATTATTATTATTATTATTATTATTATTATTATTATTTCCCTGTGCAAGCACACAACAAATGAGAGAAAGAATAAAACTAATACAAACACTGTTTATTTTGATCTTATTAGCATCCAGCTAGAAAAATAATTATAATTATCATCAGTTATAATCATGTTAGCTAACATTTGAGAGATTAGCAGTAAAGCTGTTGTTAGTTAGCTTTTGCTAATGCTTTCCCATTTTCCTTGGGCACAAATTTACCATTAGCAGCCTTTAAATCAGCGTTTGATGCAGTGTGAATCTTTCTTGCAATTTTACTCTCATACTTTAAGTACATTTTAGAGAATCTACTTTAACTCTTTTTAAAATTCTTTTTGAATTTGAAGCTGTATTTCATCTTTTACCAGGATTATTTATTTAGATGAGGAATTGCACTTTTACTCTGGGGGTAATATTGTATCATAAGTACACGATAAACTCCTGCTATAAAGTCCCCTAAACCCTATCACTGAAAAAAAATGGTTATATTAGCTTTGGTTAAAGTTAAATTATCTTTAATATTAAGTTGAGTTAACTTCAAGTGAGCAATTCCAACTAGGAGTGTCAGCTGGACTGTTAATCATACGAGTCTAGATTCTTCTCTATCAAAAAACTTTTAAAAACATACTTCTAAATAGACTGTTTCCATGCACTTTTTTTCTTGCATGTGAGAGCTACCAGATTGATAAAAATACAACTTTTTGACTATCTAACACAAGACTAGGCTGGTTTTGTGTCGCTATTCAAGGGGAGGCACAACTAAGCTATCATTGTATGTAGTGCGTTTTGTTTAGCTGCTACAGTGCCATGCAAAGTACATTAGCTGTCCTTATGCTCTGCTCATATCATGTTCATGTAACTTGGAACTCATATATGTAGACATGTACACACATTGTTTTCTTGCTCAGCATGAGAGCATGTTGGCGTTTCAGTTTCATCCCCTTTACAAATAAAAAAAAAAATATTGCCGTATATCCATTTTCCCCTCAGACTAACTGATTGTGTGAGCGTTTGGCAGAATTGAGATCTGTCGGCCAATAAGACACGGGTATTGCCATGTATTTTCCTGTAAACCCTGTCTGATTGGTCTCGCCTCCTTTCACTGAGGATAAAATAGAACACTCCATTCACCACTCCAAGTGGAGAATTATTTGGAGCTAAAGAAAAAATCTTCGGGGCTACAACCCTGAATGCCCAAGTTACACCCCTGATTCCAACTATATCCAAAATTGCTCAACTTGAATAAATTATGTAGATGAAGTCATAAATAAACTATCATGAGTGAAGTTAATTTAATCTAGCTGCATTAAGAGTAATAATGTGAGGTGGACAAAATAGCCACCCACATCCAGGTCAAAAAAGGAATGATCCGGAACATGCACATGCGTAGTCACGACCTCAAGTGATGCAGGCTTAATGATTTATTATTGACTTAAATTAACTGAAAAAAATGCTTATTTTACAGTATTTAAAATGTTCGTATTATTATTTAGTTGAAAAAAAAAACAACCCACATTTAAATTGAATACAAGTGAAATTTAAAAAGGTTCATTAGTTCCCTATTAGTCTCACTGTAGTTACTGGATAATTCATAGTAATTACTGAATAATTGGAATAATGTAGTAATATGCCGAGACTTTAAAGGGTTAATGTGTTAAAACTCTCAGACAGTGTTTCTCGAGTAGTTGCTAAGAGCGTCAAAACGAAAATACATTACGTCATTTACCAGTTTCTGTTTCTGTGTGACTCTATCTGTTGTAATCAAATATCAGGGTCATTCCCAGAATTCCCCTCTGTTATTCAGGCTCAGACAAGCTTTCCCACTTCCTCCTTTACACTCCGTGTGCTTAATCACAGATCTAAAAACACCCAAGCACTAAAAACACTTCCAGAGAAGTCTGCTTCTCAGATAGAGAAATGGCTTTCCTGTATGATAGACTGGCTGTGTGATGATGTGTCATCATGTTTATTATTAACTCCTCATAATTTTCTCCTGTTTGCTTCACTGTAGCTACAGTATATTAGGAATAAAACACAGTGGGAGGTGCTGTTATAGGAGAATAATCAAAGATGTTGTTGTGTGATGCGTATTTACTGTTACCACTCTGAAGGTGATTGTTTTACTATAACAGCACTTCCTGGAGCATTTTTGAAAAAAATAAAAATAAAAATAAAATTTATTCGTCTTAATGATACTCACAGCAATTTGCCAACAATTACAATTTCTATTTTACTTATGTATGACACATCATACTTTTTAAATCTGTTGATAGTTACATTTAATGTTGTGGAAGCTCCACAAAGCCGGTTAGTTTCTGTTATCACAGCTATACAGTCATTCTTTCACAAGCCTTTTTTACTTTTCTTCTTTCTTGAACACTTAATGACTGTTACAAAGCGCTGGCACTGGAGACTCCTTCCACAGATGTTTAATATCTCCTTGCAGATAATCTTTATCAATGATTAGATGTTTTTCTTTATTAAATAACAACATTTTATTAAAAAAAAGTTAGAAATCTGTTTATATGAAGTGTCCGCCATATGTAAGGCCCTGTGTAAGTTTGTTACTATAGAAACAATAACATATTAGAACGGGCGCATTTCACAATGCCTTGGTATTAAAAAACAGACATTATTACAATAAAAAAAATAATTAACGTTTGTTACTTTCTATCTCTCATTATTATATTCAGTACTGTAAAGGATGGACAATGTGTTGTTGTTGTTTTTGTTTTTTTTGTTATACAGTAAATGTCCAAATATGTGTACATCGGAAAGTAGAAATATATTCATATGGTTTGATCATAAATGTCTAATCTACAGTGGAGCAAACTACAAACTCCCTCATGAAGAACATGTCTCAGTGTTTAGACAACGTCCATATCTCTCTGTCACTTTTTCTTTACCTCTCTCTCTTTCTCACTGTCTCTCTCTACCTCTGTCTCTCGTTCACTCTCAATCTCTTTCTCTCCCTCCATCTTCCCCGTCTCTCTCTCTCTCTCTCTCTCTCTCTCTCTCTATGTGTCTCTTTCTGCCTATGTCTATGTTTCTTTCTCTCTTCTCTGTCTGTCCTTCTTTCTCCCTCTGCCTGTCCCCTCTCTGTCTCTTTCTATTTCTCTCTGTCCTTTTCTGCCTATTTCACTCTGTATCTCTCTGTGTCTTTCTCTCTGTCTCTCTCCCTCCCTCTCTTTCTCTCTCTCATTCCCTCTCTGTCTCTGTTACTCTCTCTTTCTGTCCCCCCTTTGTGTCTCTCACTGATTCTCTCCCTGTTTCTTTCTCTCTGTCTCTCTCCTGCTTTTCTCTGTTTCTCTGCATCTCAGCCCCCCCTCACTCTGTCTCTCTCCCTCTTTGTCTCTCTACCCCCACTCTCTGTCTCTCTCTGATTCTCTCTCTGTCTCTATCTCTAACTCTGTCTCTCTCACTCCTTTTTTTCCCTCACCACACAAACCCAGGCAGAGGGGAAAGAAAGATACAGTATGCAAATAGGAAATGTTTAAGTATGAGAACGAAGCCCAGAGCCAGACTCAGGGCCGGGAGGGAGGGCGAGGGTTCAGGGGCGCAAGGGGAAGGGAGGGAGGCTGAGTGACAGTGATGGGGTCCCGGTTTTTTGGAGCAACAAAAAGAAGTGCCTGAATTAAAGTGGCAGTGAGTGGGAAAATAAGATCTCTCACTATCCTATCTCTCTCTCTCTCTCTCTCTCTCTCTCTCTCTCTCTCTCTCTCTCTCCCTCTCTCTCTTGCACTCTCTTGCTCTCTGTCTCAGTCTGGAATTTGGTGTCAGTACAAGCCACATAAATTAAACAGCACTTAAGCAGCGTTTAAGGATAATGTGTTGTGTACTTGTTAGCAGCCAGTGGAAACAGTAAAGAATGTGAAGTATGCACGACTGCATTCACATGCTGTTTAATGGCGATCTGCTCAAGACATCATGAGAAAGCTTTACTGTATGGCCTTGGCCATTTCGCCTGGGAAAGTCACCCCGGGGTCGTTTTAGGGTTTTATCCCCAAAGCCAAGCTGCTTCCTATTTTGTTTGATGAGGAATGTCATGCTCTAAACTACATGGTATTATTACCAGCTGTGTTTCTCTGTGATTTGATGATAGTGCCAGACTGCTGTTGGTTTTAAATTTGACACCCAGGCAGAACCAAACTGCTAGTCAAGTATGCCTTAATATTGCGAGTCTCAGTTTTGCTGGTAATTGTTTGGTTTTTGTTCATGTCAATAGTAAATAGTTAGAGAGATTCGCTATAGGTAGTAATTCTGTTTTTATTCTCAGCAGAGGTTAGTATTTGAGTAATCATATCTAGCTTATTTTTAGGGAATATAAATTTGAGTGCAAAAGTTTGCATCTGTCATTGTTTCTGTATAAATAAATAAATAAATAAATAAACAAATTAATAAACAAACAAGGGACTAAGTCACGGTGGCTTAGTGATTAGCACATTTAACTGCACTTCTGGGGTTGGGGGAGTTTGCATGTTCTCCTCGTGCTTCTGGGCTTTCCTCCAGGTACTCCAGTTTCCTCCCCCAAAACAAAGACCTGTTGTAGGCTGATTGGCCTTTCCAACATGTCCGTAGTGTGTGAATGTGTGTGATTGTACCCTGTGATGGGCTGGCACCCCGTTCAGGGTGTCCCCCACCTTGTACCCCGAGTCCTCTGGGATAGGCTACAGGCTCCCAGCAACCCTGTGTAGGAAAAGCGGCATGGAAAATGGATGGATGGATGGATAAATAATGATAATGATAATGAGTCTTTATTGGTCACATATACATATGCACAGTGAAATTCTATTCTTCGCATATCCCAGCATGTCAGGAAGCTGGAGTCAGAGCGCAGAGTCAGCCATGATACAGCGCCCCGGAGCAGAGAGGGTTAAGGGCCTTGCTCAAAGGCCCAACAGTGGCAGCTTGGCAGTGCTGAGGCTTGAATCCCTGACCTTCTGATCAGTAACCCAGAGTCTCAACCACTAAGCCACCACTGCATAAAGCAAAGCATAAGGCAAAATCAATCAAATAAAATAAAAATAAATCTGCATGTCTCATATACCAAGACAACAATAAAGCATTAGCCAAAATCAAAAGTAAAATAAAATATAATAATCTGGACATATCCTGCAACAAAACATTAATGAAGCATAAAATCAAAAGAAATCAAAAATCACATTTAAGGGAAAAAAGTTTTGACAAGAACCAATACACCACTACAATAGTATGAAGAAAGACAGATGCACACTTGAAATTTTTAGACATAATTTTACCTTTTTCACTATAAACATACACAAAATGTTATGTTCATATAAAATTTTATTTGCCTTCTTCATTTTGTCCTAAGGGTATGCAAACTTTTGCACTCTGGAATTTTTCTGGAGAAAAAAAAAAAAAATTCACATTTTAGCATCTTGTCACTTAATAAACAAATGTAATAAAAGATTTGTTTTTATTCCCAGCGTTTGGAAACTGACAGGTTTATTTATTTATGCTACAGCCCTGCAGCTCCCCTTAGATTCTGGAAATCTTAGTAAGACTGATTTAATTAACGTGTGTTATGCTAACATACTGCCTCAGGCCTGTCAGATTTCTCAGCACTTCTATGCTCTTATGAAACATGACACAACGATTTCATTTTGTGTGTCCCTCCAATAATGTGGCTGTAAATTACACAGCCATTTTGCACATAATCTGTTGCAGGACATGCAAGAGGTGTAAAATGTGACAGGGGTCAGTGCATCCTGCACACACCATAAATTATCCTTGCCTCAGAGGGGCAGGTTTAATCACAGGTATCCTGACAAGACTGAGTGACCTCACGTGACCTTTGCGTCATTAAAATGCAGAAAAATGGAATGTTGCTGTTCACGTGCGCTGATTTGATCTGGCACTTTTCCCCTGTGAACTCACCTTCCTACAGTCAGTCAGAGTGCAGAGGCACACAGTGACAGGATTGTTGCTGCTTTAAAGAAAATAATTTTGTATCATTTTGACTAAAAATGGCTGCCTGGAAATGCAATGGCAGTGTTGCTGGATCTTAGAGTCCTCAGTTCAAGATAATCACCTCTGACTCGCTAGGTTTTCGGTGTTTGTGTTTTTGTTTACTGCCAAATCACAGGCTTACTATGACTGAAAGCAAACAAGAGTTTCCCTTCAGATTTGTTTCCACTTATTGTCCATGTGACGCTGCTTACGAGGAAGCATTTGATATTAATTACAAGGAGGCTCTGGATGTAAACATGGTACGCTCCCAATCCCCAGTCCATCTCCAGCTGGTGTATTTAAGGGTGATATTCCCTAAACATTAACCACAAATAGCGCTCTCGCTTTTCCTGGCACATTTTCTCGAAACATTCTCGAGTCCTTAAAGGTTGTTTGGTTCCCAGTAAAAGAAAAAAAATAGAAAGGGGAAAAGAAAGCTGCTGCAATTAGCTCTGATGTCACTCCTTGCCTCAGAAAGCTTTTAACATTGTTAAGTACTGTTTATGAAAGATTAAACATTAGCATGACGGAGACGACCTCGTGGAGTCTTTTTAAGTTTTACGACCCGCACCCTTGCCCAGGGGGCTCAACAGTGAAAGCAAACAATAACTGCAGTTAATAAAGCATCTTTCAGTGGCACTCTGGAGTAATCTTGGCTTAAGATAGCGTGGCAGATGAAAATGGGAAGAATATGTCCTGTTACTTCTCCGACGTCATCCCTGGTCAAAGCGGATTTAGGGTGACTCTTCTTTAAGAGGTGATTCCGCTCCTTTTTTTTCTGAACTAGTACATTTGGGTCGTAAAAAATCAAATAAAAAAACAGTTATGGTTGCCCTCTAAATATACTGTTAAGGTTTTTGTGTGATTTTGTAGAGGCTTTTTCAGAGAGAAAGTGAGAGAGCGAGAGAGTGCTTGAAAGGTGAGTGGTTGAAGAAGTAATGGTCCTCAACCTCTTTTGTGTCAACACTGTACCAACACTTTACAGAACTAGCATTTTATTCACACACACACACACACACACACACACACACACACAATTACTAATCTTATTCGTATTGCCCAGGCCAAGTCATTAAAAAAATTAATCTGACTGTATGAAAAAAAAAAAAAAAAAGTATAGACATGGTTCTACAACTTAGTGGAAGGCAGCTTTGTTTTTTTTTTTTGTTGTTTAAAAAAAAAAAAAAATAGATACACCATGTGACCCCCATTACATCATTCTTGCCTTTCCAAGTGGAGGACCCTAGGTGGCCTGATGATCCTCCACACCATCATAGAACCACGATTACATAAGTAACCTTTCATTTAAGACCGCCAGGGTGGTTTTCTTCAAACAGAACAAGTGGAAGTCGTGTGTAGAAGTGCAGAAGTCATGAAGGATTGTAACACGTCCCAATGGCCAATTAACTCCTTCTGTGGGCGACACTCATTTCAGTGGCGTCCCGAAGGTAGCTATAACACGCGATCGATAGTTTGATTCCGGTCATTGATTTAAAACTGAACAGAGCTGTGTAAGATGTGTAAGGAATAAAACACAATGAATCAATGAAGGGCTGCTGTTACCCCAAAGTTGATTATTATCCTATACAGCACAAAGTACACTGTATTAGTCCTCTCATTCTACTGCAATTCGTCAATGTTCATGACCATCTTTCATTTATAAAAGAATGCTACGTTATGTTTTTTAAATAATTTATTACATATGTATTACATATATTGTAAAATAAAGATAGTTCCTGTTATCACTTACATTATAGCAGCTGTAAACAGTCGCTCCCTCACCCTCTGTCTCTATTTTTTTTTACACTTTCTTGATGTTAATAAGACAAATAAATGCAATAAATGCAACTTGTCATGTTACAGAGAAACCACAAAGTGCTGTAAAACTCATTGTTACAAAGCGCTAAAACTGGAGACTCCTTGCATAAATGTAAAATAAACATCTCCTTATGAAAAGCTTCACCATGCCAACGATTATACGTTTTTCCTTATTAAACAAACATGTTTTCTTTATGTTTGCACCATACAAGTACCTGTTTAAATTATTACTATAGAAACGTTAACACATCAGAACTAGCTGTAACTGTAACTACAATCACAGCTGCTGTAATAGAAAATTACCTTCTGACCAATCAGAATCAAGAGATCAAAAAATGTTCATTGCCGTTACTATTATTATTTTTTTTTAACTAAGGAAGCATGCACAATCTGTGCCTACTTGGTTTAAGTGTTTTCTTATGGTTGGATGAAGAACATTTGTCCACATTAAAATGGAAATGTGGACAAATTTTTTTAATATAAAATAGTGTTTTCATGGACATGATCTTAGTCAGCAGCACAGCGTGACCACAAATGTCTTCTCTAATCGCCTGTAAGTGTTCACACAGCTGGTAAAAGGAATAAGAAATATTTATTAATATCCTCTTCCATGATTTTCATGATTCCTGCTGCATTAGAGGTCAGAAATTAACCGAAAAGCAACCCGGTCAAACACGGCGTTAACCATGAGTGTGAAAACATGCAGGAACCACTACTTCTATCATTTACAAGATTATTTTCTCTCTTAAAGCTGAAATACATCACTGTCTGCCATTACAAGGATTAAAAGTGGTTTCTAAATCATCCCCTGAGCTGTTAAAAACATAGATTTGACAGATATAAAGAAGAGCAGAGGGAAGGTTAATGGAATGACTACGGCAGAAGGCGTAAATTATTACAGACCAGCCAAACAAATTTGAGTGTAGTGTAAAAGAAGGTAAAAAAAAATGTTCAGAAAGAGTGAAATTAGAATACAAATGATTAAGATTTCCTCTCATTCTCCACTTTTTCACCGGCTGGGACGAGTTGAGATACAGGCTCGAGTTGTCATGGTGATTAATGCAGCTGCGTTAGCGCTGAGGATTTCTGAAAGCATTTCAATTCTGCATGCAAACTAATAGAGGCCCATTCTCTCTGCAGGTGCTGATGGTACACTCTTGAAGATTGGGAATCCTGCTGGCTTTTAAGAGCCACAGATCTGGATGGATATCTGAATGCAGTCCATTTAGTTCTGTTCATCAGTTTGCGTGGAGTACAAGAACACACCCTCGGTGTTATATAGTATAATGCATGGTTTGGACAAACCTGAGACTGAATGTACAATCATTTCTCTTTTAGGTAGAAAACAACCAACCAGGAGCTGCTTTAACAGCTGCATATCTGGGGTTCCTTTTTTGACAGACGTCACAGACTTACACATTTACATTTTCAGATAGTGTGCAGGTTTGGAAAAAGGTATCATAGAGCCAAAAAACAAAGATAGACTAGCTCAAAGGTTCTCAAACTTATGCAGCCAGTTACCCAATTAACTGTGAAATAAATTCCATGGGTCTCCTCAGTACCCAGATATCCATCCATCCATCCATTTTCTGTACCACTTATCCTATACAGGGTCACGGGGAGCCTTGAGCCTATTCCAGGGAACTTTGGGCACAAGGCGGGGGACACCATGGACGGGGTGCCAACCCATCGCAGGGCACAATTTCACACACACTCACACACCATGGACAATTTGGAAATGCCAATCAGCCTACAACGCATGTCTTTGGACTGGGGGAGGAAACCGGAGTACCTGGAGGAAACCCCTAAAGCACAGGGAGAACATGCCAACTCCATGCATTCAGAGCAGAGGTGGGGTTTGAACCCCCAACCCCGGTGGTGAGAGGCAAACGTGCTAACCACTGACAGTATTTATAACGTACTTGTTTCTACGTTATTGAGGTTTGGATTAAACCCATTTCAATTCAAGTTCACAGTCAAACAGCTAATAATGATAACAACTCAATAATAAATATAATAACCTTAATAATGATGTGTTGTGATTTTCACCAGTGTGGCAAAATATTAAAAGAAAATCATTGGCTATGCTTCAAAACCCCAATTTTAAAATCAATAGATTAGAAGATTGCAGATTGTAGAAGATGGTTGTTGATAACAAACGAGCTGGTTTGAGTATTACAGAAACTGTTCATCATCTGGGATTTTCACACAGAGCAGTCTCTAGAGTTTACACAGCATGGTGCGAAAAACAAAAAACATCCAGTGACTAGCAGTTCTGTGGCTATGGTGATGATAAACATCAGAGGAGAATGGCCAGAATGCTTCAAGTGTACAGGAAGGCTACAGTAACTGGATGAGCTGAAAAGCATCTTAGAAAAATGTCGAACCTTGAGGCTACAACAGTAGAAGACCATATCTGGTTCCATTCCTGTCAGTCAAAAACAGGAATCCAAGGCTACAGTGGTAACAGGCTCACCAAAGCAAGCCATTTACTATATGGTTTTTTTTTGTTTGTTTGTTTTTGCACCATTCTGTGTTAAACTCTAGCGACCATTGTTTGTGAAAAGCCCCGGAGATCAGCTGTTTCGGATATACTCAAACCACCCCATCTGACACCAACAACCTTGCCACGGTCAAAGACACACAACTTTTCTCCATTCTGATGTTTAATGTGAACATTACCTGACACTCATGACCAGCATGATTTTATGCATTGCGCTGCTGCTGCATGATTGGCTGATTAGATAACCGCATGAATGAGCAGGTGTACAGATGTTCCTATTAAAGTGGAAGGTGTGATCGTAGATCAGCTCTATCTATATATAGTCTCTTTAAGCTAAGTGGTGTTTTTATTAAGATCCTGTTATTAAAATTGCCAGTTCCTGTATGCGAAAACTGAAGAAATGTTTTCCTCCGAATGGATCACAGGGTCTAGTGGTGCAGTTTTGACAGGATGTTAATTCTCGTACAGTGTGTTTGGGTGAGCAGTGGGCACCCTGCTGTGTCTTACACAATTAGCTGATGCGATAGTCGTTACATAACAATTGTAGCACGATAATCAATGCTAGCTCAGTAGGGACAAACATTCCCCTTTACCTTTTGAAGGCTGTGGGATTCTATAATCAGAGTGATTTCTTCCTTCAGCTCAGGTGTCAGGAGTATACTGCTATACCAGTGACTCACGGTAACTATCAGATTTGCTTTACTCACAGATTACATTGTGATATTGTCTGTCTTTAAGGATGACTCATGCAGCGTACTAATGCACTGGGTTAACATTTTAATTTAATAGTATGTTTTTATAAGCAACTTTTATGTTGAATCCTGTCTGAGTACACAACACATTCTCACACTTACACACATTTACAGGTATCTTTAACTGAATTTGTTATTTATTTTTGTATTACTCTTAATATGTTTCACTTGTGGCCATCATAGATATATTAGAGAATGTGCAGTTTATTTGTTTGTTTGTTTATACAGTATGTGCTGCTTTTGTTGTTGTTTTTTTTATTAACAAAATTAAATTAATCTATTTTATTTTTTGACCTCAGTAGACATAAGGGATGTATTTGGGTTTTGTCCTTAATATATATCACTTGTGGCCATTATACTATAGAATTTATCGCGGTTTTCTTTGTTTTTGTTTGTAATTAATCAAATTAAATTGAATGTATAGTGCTATTTATTTATTTATTTATTTATTTATTTATTTATTTATTTATTTATCCATTTAATCCTTAATAGGCATCACTTGTGGCCATCATCGTACACATCAGAATTCATACTGTAGGTTTTTTTTTTATTGTCCTTAATATGTTTTACTTGCGCCATCATAGATATACTCGAAAATGCATTGTCGTTGTTGTTGTTGTTATTGTTTTATATAGGGCTGAAAAAAGTACAAAATTGCCAACCTCCAGCTCCCACAAGGTCAACAGACAAAAGAAATCATGGGGCAAATGTGTCTTGCTCTCTGGACTCAATTATGTCCTAAGGTCAGCTTAAACAATGTCACAAAAGAGTGGTCAAAAAGGACACTTTGGCCATCAAGGTTTGCTCTTTCCAACTGAAAGGCTAGGGACTCGTCTGTAATTCTCATGTTTGCCTGCAGCACAAGGGAAAACAGCTCTCTGACAGTCCTTTCTCCATATACAAATGAGCCATTAAAGCCTTTTTTGGTTTGTTGTGATGGAAATTAATCGGTTTTAAAAGGGAAAGTGCACTGCTTCAGCCTGCATTTCTGGGCTCAGAAGTGTCTAATCACCCAAGACGCATTTCTGCCAATTGCTCTGATCTTTTTTTCCCCCTGCTATTATTATGTTTTTCCTTTTTTTCAGTGTTCATTAGCAATAATTGCAACATGCTAATTGAGTGAAGCATCCACTTTGGAAACTTGATAACCCTTTTAAAAATATTTGTTTTAAATGAATGGATGGGACGTAGTCACAAACATGGAAGGTAATGATGATGATTATGATACTTATCCCGAGTTCTAGGTCATGAATGCATTATGGCATGATGGTAATGTGGTAACATTATACATCACTACTCTCTTCCTATTTACAGAAATCGGATACATAAATCAGCATCAAGACCTCTTTGAGTTCTGAGGTTTGGACATATTACAATTTCAGCTCAGCATCCAATGAAGTGATGCTTAAGAATGTAGACTGTAGAGACAGATTTGCTCCATCCACCCATCCATCAATCAATCAATCAATTCATCCATCCATCCATCCATCAATCCATTTTCCATACCTCTTATCATACTCAGGGTCATGGGGGAGCCTGGATCTTATCCCAGGGAACAAGTGTCATAAGGCAGGGGACACCCTGGACAAGGTGCCAACCCATCGCAGGGTACAATCACAAATCAGCTGACAACACGTCTTTGGACTGGGGAAGGAAACTGGAGTACTCATAGGAAACCTCTATTAATCCGTGTGCAACTAAAAGGTATAAATGAGTTACTATTCAACAAATAGAGTATTTTAATATGTAATCACTACTTTTTCCTTCCACTTGACAAGGTCAATCCAGACTTCTCTATTCCCAGCCATAGATTCTAGCTCCTTCTGGGAGTATGTTTCCAAGCCAAATGTGAGGTATAATCTCTCCAATGGGTTCTGGGTCTGCCCCAGGGTCTCCATCCCGTGGGACATGCCTGATACAGCTCTAGCAGGTGCCAGCTCTTGATCCAGCTGTTGTAAAATGGCCAAGCCACATCAGTTGGCTCCTCTCAGTTCAGCATCAACCATGCAGAGAATCCTTCTTTCCTCCACCTGTACTCACAGCATTTTTCTTTCAATTACTACCCACAGCCCGTGACCACAGGTGAGGATAGAGACATAGACTGACCGGTAAACAGAGAGCTTTGTTTGCAAACTGAGCTCCTTCACAACCACAGACCTGTACAGCGACTGAAACTCTGCTGCCGCTGACCCAATCTGTTGGTCAATCTCGCACACTCTTATGTATAATAATACAGTATTTTACTTTCAGAGCTTTCCACTCAACACCTTTTATTAACACTATCATTGGATTCCAGCTGAGATTATTTATAGGTTGACAATTGAAAAAGGCTAATAACTATACAAAATCAGTAATACATTTAATAACTTTGATAACAGTGGGTTATGATTTCCAAAATTTGTATTATTATTATTATTATTGTTGTTGTTATTTATTTATTTATTTATTTATTCCCCACCCATCACAGGGCACAATCAAACACACACATTCACACACCCATTTGCACACTACAGGCAATTTGAAAATGAAAATCGACCTACAATGCACTAGGGGAGGAAACCGGAGTACCCGGAGGAAACCCCGAAAACAGGGGGAGAACATGCAAACTCCGTGCACAGATTTGAAAGGTGTTAACTTGTAAGTCACCGTGCCCCCCATTAGCAATATCATGTATGAGAAAAGAATCAGAATATATTTTGGTATAGTTTTGAGGGCAAAACTGACTAGAGAAAGTTCAGGGTTTGACCAATTCTTCCATTAAATTCATCTTCAATTTGTGCTGTATCCAGGTGAGGGTTGCAGTGGATCCAGAGTCTATCCCAAGAACACAGGGTGTAATGTTGTGTATTTCAGAAACTGCTGATCCCCTGGGTGTAAGCCAAAATTGAAACACTTAGGGGCAATTTTGCATAGCTAATCCATATATGAGTATGTTTTTGGGAGATGTAAGGAAAGTGGAGAACCTGGAGGAAACCCTCACAGGGAGAACACGTGAAACTCCACACAGGCAGTAACCTGAGATAATTAGGGTAATCTCCTGGGGGCAGAAACAGACGTATTGAAAACTTGTTTTAGTCAACATTTCCATTTTATCAATGTTTAGAACGTTAGATCTCCTAAATCCCATTTTAACTCCCGAACATGACACCATTTCAACACAGCATTACATTCATTCCATTACTTGGCAATTTGCATAAACAGACCTCCCTTTTTTTCCCTTTCTTTAAATATTCCCTCTACTTAAGCGCTGATACTTCAAACACAGAGCGTTTTCTCCCCCCTGCCATCGCCCTCTGGCAAAGACATGCTTTGATGCCGTGACATTGACTCTAATTTTGACGTATTCTATGCCGTTGCTCACCTTTGGACTTATCAAGCAAATACATGGCACCAAATACGATGAGACTTGGTGATCTGCTTTCTTTGTTCGACATGCAAAGGTCATCGCTACAGTTTGGATGGTGCAGGGGGATCTGCCCGGATCCCACATTTTGGCTCTGAATTACGATGAGGTGAAAAGGCGTCGTGACCTATCGTTAATAATGTATCTCTCGTGCATTAGGTTAAGAGGTACGTCATGTGGTTTAAGGCTTTAACATGATTTATCAGCAAAAGGGTAATCCAGGATTTTAAGGATTCCCAAGATAAATATGGGAAAGTGGGTGACTTGCACAAAAAATATGCAAAGTGAAGCTTTTTTTTTTTCTTTCTTTTTTTGCTGCAACCTTCTTGTGATCCAAATTTTATCACCATTAGTAATAATCACAGGAGACACAGTCAAGAGTTGTAAAATTTAATACCACCTCTATCTAGTTGGAATTCTCTAGTGCTTAATGACTCATTCGGGCCCTTCTTGACCTTTAAGGGCTTGATGTATCTATGCAACTATCTGGTGCTGCATAACAATGCCTGAGATATCAGAACCTCGCAGATAGAGGAGTGTAAGATGAACGCTATGTGTTTCTATGTGGTGTTTATTAGTACAGTACCAAGAAACACCAAAAATACATTTCTGGTTTGTGGAATAAGCAATAACTCATTACCATTTTCACATATTAGCTATTCTACGGTTTAATTATAATACCCTGACTCTAAGAAAACAAATTTTGCATGCACCATCCAATTCATATGACCTACATTTTAATAATTATCCACAAAGCCCTTTTGATTAACGTTCAATGGGGAACATTATCTTATTTGTATCAAATAATCATCTAACAGCCATGTAAATACATGATGCTAATTAAGTGCCAAGGGCAGCCCCTGATGCTGATGGGTAATTTGGGTAGCTTTGATCATGAGTGGTCTCCGTGTTGACTGCAGGGAGAACCAGAAAGCAGAAGACTGAACGTTTTTTTTTTTTTTTAAATAAATGTTTAGGGACCAAGCCTTGTAAACACATTCCTGTGCTAACTCTAGCGAAGAGATTGTTGGGTCAGGTTTCCTCTTTTAGACGCTGGATTGTCAGAAGGTGCAATTTGCCGTCTATTCCAGCAAAGTGGGAAAGCACATTTTGTGTTTTGACAAGACTGCGGAAGACCTCATCCGCGTTTTACACACACAGGCGGTGACCAAGCTTTGCAGGTAAATATTTGTGCCAAAACTAAAGTAAACTGGAGCCAGTGTGATGGAAATTTTTAAGCTACTGTACTTTCACTTAAAAAAAAATTCTTGTTCATAAACAAAGCTGCCAATAGATGGAAAAAAGTTAATTTTACCACAAGTGCTCAGTCAGCATATATCAGTGGATGAGACGGCTATTTGTTTATCCAGAGGCGCATCAAACAACAGCAAGAAACGAGTAAAGTGACGCTGATGTCATGTAATTGCTACTTAATCGTTAGAGGCTCTTCCATTTTTTTTTTTTATGACTAAAGAAACCACAACCCCGCCTTCTTGTTTTCTACTGGCTCAAGTCCAAGACTAGTCAAAATTCACGTAGGTAAAGTAGACGCAAAGCAAAAGTAACTGTTTCCTGAGGTAAATGCGTCTTTCATGTCACACGTCCTTTCCCCTTCAGTGAATTGACTTTTATGCTGGGTCGAATTTTATTTGTTTGACTGCAGCTTTAGCTAAAAAACAACAAACAAACAAAAAACCCCAGCAAAGCTGTTTCTTCCATATCACTGTAGCAAGATGTCAGAAATAATAAATGCTAAATAAATCCGAAACGGTGGATGCCGGCACTTCTGCATGTCTTCTGAAAGGAATTGAAACAAAACAAGAAGCAAATGATGTCTGATAAGAATTTCTTATTATTCCAATAAAAAATACATTCATACAGAAATAGAACAATTTTGCAAAACAATTTCAAATAAAATTTATATAAAGAAGGAACAAATAAAAATCTTAGAAAATGCTTTTTTGTATCTCATTTGTAACTTTTATCTCTTTTCAATTTTGTACAAATATTCAAGAAATAGACAACAGGAGAAGGAGTGAGAGGAAAAGTGTGATAGAAAGCGTTGGTTATAGTTACAAGCAAAAAATGGGAGGCTTGATTAAGGCTCGATTACCACTTGAATGCTGCTGGCCACTCTTTCCAAAAGAGGATGTACTGTTCTTTTTGCCTGCTAAAGCCTTGCTGATTCATGCTGATCCTCTGCAGTGATCTGATCTTAAATTCATGTGCCCCTGCTGCTCAATTCCAGTAAGTCCCTGATATATACACAGTATTACCGTCTGTTGAGCTTTGTCAGGTTTTCTTTTTTTTTTTTTCACATTACAGGAATGCATGATATTCAGGTATTCGGATTGTAATTGATTGTAATCCTTGGTAGAGATTTTGATCTCACAGAAAAAAAAAAAAAATGCTTACAGGACATCCAGCCAGCCAGCAGAGCTGTCTGATAAACGAAAAGGCTTCAATTCAGCGTCTGTAGATTTACATTGTACGGGATGAAAAGAAGTGATTCATCTTGATCTTTCTGGATGCCCGTTCTCTGTTTCCAGAATACTGTTGCCAGGCTAAAACAACGCCGTCCAGACGGGTCAATAGCGAACTGTCGTAGTCAGCAGTCTGTGGCAGAATGTGTGCCAGCAAAGCCTTTAGTAATTCATTACACTGATACGCTACAAGGCGAGGCCTGTCCTGCTAGAGCTTGTTAATTACAATAAATCATTACTACAGCCCCCCCCACCTCCTTTCTCCGTCTTGGTTGCAGGGGAGACGAGTCCAGGCTTCTGAACTGCGGTGTCAAACAATGGCAAGACAGCTGTGTAATTCTCCCATTTCCCCTTGAGCCTTGTTGCACAAGAAGCAGCATTTCTGCAGTTGCCAAGGAAATATTTATTTATTTATTTTTTTAAAAACTTTTTCTTTTTTCTTTTATTTATTTTAATCCATTTTAACAAGCATTCGTTACATAATACACTGTAGTAAACTGTCCATAAGTGCTTTGCTGCATTTGTTTCTATGAGCATATCTGCGTTTATGTTGAAGAGTAAATCGTTGCGTTTCTCCACGTGATAGGAGCGGTCACTTTTTGAAAAAGAAAGGTGCATTTTCATAGGAAATGGAGCCTTAATGAAGCGAAATTCACTCATACAAGACAAGCGTGACCCCCAAGACCAATCTGTTCCACAGGACAAGGTCACTTGCATAAGGCACCATTAAGGTCAACAGTGCATTAATAACAGGTAAAAATGAAGGGGGTGGGAAAGAGAGAAAGAGAAAGAGAGAGAGAGAGAGAGAGAGAGAGAGAGAGAGAGAGAATGTGCGGGGAAAAGAGAGAACTGTAGTCCTCAGTGACGTGGAGACGAAAGAAGACTTGTGAATAAAATAAAACGCTAAGCAATAGTGGTTTTCCTCACGAAAAAAAAAAAAAAAAAAAAAAAAAAAAAAAAAAAAAAAACGCATCAATGACAGGATTTAAAGAGAAGAATCATCAATCCATTTATGTACAATATATTGTAACATTTAACCATTCGTATTTAGCTGCACTTTATTGGAATCTATTAGCAGTCCTGATAACAAAGAACAGGAAAAAAAAATAAGAGTACAAACCCTAATACCATGCAACACCTGTCTATGATAGTGAAGTTATAGTTTTGTGTTTTATCTCTAAGCACACAGCTTATACAATGGACAACGAAAGAGCTTTTTTGTAGCCTGTCAATAAACAAGCTACTGAACACATTGCACATTTAGTAGCTGCACCAAACACCAAAAAAAAGCCACTTTCATTCATGAAGGGACTCTGTAGAGCTTCCAACTGCGGGAAGGAAGGGGGATTAGCAGGGAGGGGGTGGGTTGGTGGTTGGTAAGGGGTGCATTTAGATGTAACCAAAGTCCCATCATCCCTTTGAGAGCACAGAGCCTGGGGGAAATGGGGCGAGTCCCAGCTTCCACACTGACACTGAGCAGACACGCTTTTCTCTTCCCCCATCACAGGCTTGCAAGAAAAAAACCCTCAAATTCTCCCACACAATTCAGTCTGCAGCAACACACTGGTACCCCTCTCCCCAAACTCATGGACTATACACTCATCCTCACACTCTGCGAGCTCACGTTCACCCCAAACAGGCTTTTTTTCTTCTAATAAGTACCAGTGTATTGGTTGTCCAGGAGCTGTCCCAAAACAACATGCACCATATGACACACACCATCATTCACTCATTCATTTTTTGTTTGCTTTTTTTTTTTTTTTTGTCATTTTGTCCTAAAGTCCTTCATTCTTCACTTTTCTTCTACTTCACACGTGATTTCATCCCTCTCCATTTTCTTTTTTTTTTTTTTGTTGTTTTTTTTTTTTTTTTTTTGTGCATTTTTTCCCCACAACCGCTCAGTAGGCCTTTCTCCCCGAGATTCCCGGAGGCACAGGGTACGGTGCAAAATGGCATGCTTTGGCTGGACACACACTCCTCCCCCCGACGAGGGCAGGGCAACCAGGAGGCTGGTCACGATACAACGAGAGCAAATCCGCACTTGCCACGACCTGCTCAGAGGTGCCTCTTCATGTGCAGGGCCAGGTGGTCTGACCTGGAGAAACACCTGGAAGATGAGAAAGAACATACAGGTCACTCGTTATGGCAGGAATATCCACAGTGGGTGGCATTTTGGTCAAAGGATCTGCAACAGGAACCATATATGTAAACAAATATGAATAAATTGAGTGTGCATTCACATCATCCTTAGTAACTGCCTGGTTAGGCTTGATTATATAGTTTATATTCTGGGAAACAGAAACATCAACTTTTGTTAGAAAATGTCAGACACTTACAAGCTAGAATAATACCTGGGTTTAAAAACAAACAAACAAACAGCTGAGGTTGAGGGACTGTCATAGGGCTCATATGTAATTAGGCCACACCCACTTCAGGTTTAAAATCCAGCCGATATTTGTAGCACTAAACAGATTCAGACAGTGTTCATGTTTTACATCCTTAATATAAGCATATACAAAAATCCAGGAAGTGACTGCAGTGTGCTTCAGTAATAATAGTTATCCAAGATCACGTGCAACAACCTGAGAAGCACTTTGCTTGCACAGATGAGGAAGGACTTTTATCCAAAATGCCCCATCAGTGGCTTTACAGAGAATAGCGACGTGCCTTTTCTTGATGCAACCAGTGAAGTTGAGCAGATAATAATTCTTTTTCAAAAAGCAAGCGATGCTCAAAACGAGAGAAGCGACGCTACAAAAACAGGGATGGGGTTGTAACTCTGATCAAATACTCGGCACATTCGCTCATAAAACCCAGTCAATATCAATATTCGGGAAATACGACACTGTTGTCATTGCTCTTTGAAGCACTTAATCCGATTAGGCAATTAAGTGATGAAATCCGAGCATAATGTGACGACTGCCATCGATGAACAGATAAAAAGGAATCAATGGAGAACGGAGAATTGCGAAATCTATTGTGTTTCGCGTCGGCGCACATCAAAGGCGCAGGCAGGCTGCTGCGGAAAAGGCATACGGGACATGATAACTGTCACAATCTTGCAGAGAGAGAGAGAGAGAAAGAAAGAGAGAGAGAGAGAGAGAGAGGATAAAACGAGAGAGAGAGATGGAGCAAGAGCATACCTGTCACAGTGACTGCATTTAAATGGCTTTGCACCCGTGTGCTTCCTGAAGTGCCGGGTTAGCTCATCACTGCGTGCAAAGCGCCACTCACAGCCTTCCCATGAACACCTGTACGGCTTCTCACCTGCAAATAAAATGCACATACACCTTCAGGGAAAGACGGGCAGGAACACGGCGAAGCTTAAAAATAAATAAACTAAATAAAATTTTTTTTTTTTTTTTTTAAAAAGAACTGATGCTATCATGAGTACTTAGTTATAGCGCAAACACACACACACACACACACACACACACACACACACACACAGGTTCAGGTTGGATTGCTTCATGACTTTGTAAACACAAACATCATCTGAATGAACAAATGAGATCAGCAAACAGGATCAGTTTCACTCTGAACTAGCTCTTTTAAAGAGGGAGAAAAATAACAGTGGGCTGCCCGGTTCCCCCTATTGAAACGTTTGTCCCTTTCCCATGACGAAACTGTGTTTTGGTAGAACAGGTTCCTTTCCTCCCTCCAGGCCTCTGCCCCCTCCCCTCGCCTCGCCTCTCTCCCTCCCTCCCGAGGGCATAGGCACATTCCAAACAGATTAGGTCACCGTTTAGCCATGCAGTCATGTGAGGCAAATATGCCAGGAGAGTCAATGCTCTTGCAGCTGGGAGGAAAAGGTTGGCTGAACTCACAACATCATTGCACAACTACTCGAGTGGAACTGATAAATATCACCCAAACGTGAAGTTTCATTCTCCATTCATCACGATGACGTATTTTGTCCGACTCACATTTTGATACAATGAAATCCACAGACCTTAAGGACAAACTTTAACATCAGTTCCCACTGCTAAAGATGACTTATTTGCAAGGTTTTGACCAAAAAAAAAAAAAAAAAAATCAGGTGCATTCCAACTGGAAAAACACTGGTATGAGTAATATAGCCAAGAAAAACAACCATGAACCCACTGGAATGCCCCTTCAACTTTTCGTCCAGTTCTGCACTCTTGATAAACTGGAAAATACCCAACAGTGGTAGCATCAAACGTATAGTCATCATCCGTTCCTAAGAAACACACACACACACACACACACACACACACAGCATAAGTGTAGCATCTTACCTGTGTGAGTCCGCTGATGTGCTTTTAAGTGTGAACTCTTCGTGTAAACTTTGCGGCAGCCGTTGAAATGGCACCTGTGCACCCTCCTCCTGCCGTCCGGAGACGTGTCACCTCCGGGCAATGGCAGTTTATCCGAGCCCTTGGCCGTTCCACTGTGCCTGGCCTTACCGGCTACATGTAGATCAGTGTGTATGGATCCCCAGAGCTGAGGGATGGCAGGTTCCTGCAGCGCCTCCGGAGATGATGGCGGCGTGGCGATGATGGACGAGGCCAAGTGTCCCGAGCCAAGAGGGTTCGAGCTGAAGATGTGCGTCGGCGAGAGCTCCTCTGAGCTATCCGACACCTCGCTGCTGGCGTCCGAGTTCACGCTACGCGTTTCCGACATCGGGCCGTCCTGAGCGTCCTCCTCTTTGACGTGAGCGAGATCAGCGTTCGAGTTCGAGTCCATTTCACTCTTGTCACCGTCGCCGCAAGCCAAGATCAGTTTGCTCCACAGGTCCTCCTGAGGGTCGAACTTGAGCTCGGATGCCGAGACGTACGGCTCGCTCTGCAGGTAGCGCTCCAGCTCCAGACATGTCTGATGTGAAGAAGCACAAGAGCCGGTCAGAACAAGAGAATAATCTCATCATCTGGTGGTTTAAAACAGTACAAGAAACCTGCCTCCAGTCTCTATAATCATAACTGAGCAGAATCAGCTTCATATAAACCACCTTGGCATTGCATGATTAACTCTTCTCCTACACTTTAAGATATTTCTGCTTAAGCACAACACACCTAAATCCAATTATGGCCCTCATGGCATGATTGTTGCCCAAATTTAGCTTTGCTAAGTGTGCATCGTCAAGCTTCATTCTGAAAGACTAACATTTACTCTGTGGTAACAGAGGCAGAGTGACTCATACGCTGGTTTTAGAGTCCTTTTAAGGAAGCCGCAGCACTTCCTCCATCTCTGCTTCTGCCGAGTTTCCTCATTCAAGCTGACACGCGATGGACATCCTCCTCTTTACAACATAAACTGCTGCTCCAGTACATTTAGTATCCAAAACTTTCCACTTATGGTGGTGATGTTCAGCACCAACCAAACCACACCGAACATCTACACAGGGTTCCTCAAGGGTTCTTTGAATGATTGATATGGTAGAGCGGAGGTTGTATGAATATCATAGAACATCACTGACTTCTCAGATTAACGGTAATCGACAAACGACACCCATATAGTGTGCATCTTTTACCTAGAAAGGTGTTAAAGATACAGGTAAGGTTTAGCACCTTTACAGTGGCACTCCTGACCATAAAGTGAATAAAATATACCCCTCCCCTACTCCCTCTCAAAAAGCAGGACTTCTATCTCGGTAAACCTGAATAATCTCGTATACAACGACTCCGAAAACAAGTTAGACCCCAAAGGGAAAAAAGCATTTTAGGTTTGGCACAGGATCAATTTCTTTCATGTACAGACTGAACGTTGGCAGTGTCCCAAAACCCGCATACTTCCGCACTACAGTCAAAGTAGTACGCCACCTAGGGAAGGTATAACAACCGAGAATGAGAGAGTGAGTGAGTGAGTGTGTGTGTGTGTGCATTTTGGCATGGGCACTATTCAGTGCGAAAGTATGCGGTTGGTACGCCGTTTCATACATACACACACACACACACACACACATTCTCTCTCTCTCTAACACAGTTGCTGCCTCTTCATGCTTTCTTATTTGTATTTTGATATTTACAACCAAACCCATTTGCAGAACGCACGCGCGTCCTCACTTCACTACTAACTGATCCTGTCTGCGTTATTTGTAGCATTGCTCCAACACACACACACACACACACACACCATTCTGCATTTTCCCCTTCTTCTTCTTCTAAAATGCAACAATGCATTCTCAATGAAACATTTTGCTATAACCGTCATAACAACAACAACAACAACAACAATAATAATAACAAGAGAAGAAAATCATCTGCTGCTTGTTGACAGCTTGCACCATTCTGCTGTTCCTGGATCATCTTAAAGTGGTGTTGAGTGCACGATCAGGGATGCAAAGATTTCAAGTTCGTCATGCAATCAGAACAAGTTAAAACTAATTATAATAAACCACATGTTTAGTATTTGTTTGTATCTATTATTATTATTATTATTATTATTATTATTATTATTGAGTGATAGTTGCAGCGCCAGGCGCGTGCACACACACACACACACACACAGCCAGATTGTTTAGATCACTTTTACAGAGGAAACAAAACCATTAAGGAATTTAATATGACATGCATTATTATTATTATTATTATTATTTTTATGTTTTACCTGTTGCCAGTATTCTTCCAGCGACGGTAACGCTGAGAAATAGCCGGTGTCATGGACTATCTGCAGCTCCTGGAAAATGCTGCACATGGGTAGAACATCCATCGCAAATCCCGGGCGCGTGAGACACAAACAGAAAAAGAAACAGAGCACACACACACACACACACACACTCTCAAAAAAAAAACCCCACTGAAAAACTGGAGTCGGAGGAGATCTTGATTTGTATGTGACGCTGTCGCAGAGTCTGGTCCAGGCAAACAGCGCAGATCTCTCACATTGGAAGAGCGTGGATCACTGGAGGACTGAAGTGCAGTGAAGAGCCTCAGCGCGGATCTCAGCTCTCTGTCAAACTTCCCTTATTCAAACCTCGCTGCCTGCTCAAGCAAGCTCCGCCCACTCCATCGTGACGACCTGACGTTTTTTTCCCACCTCTCCACCAATCGCGTTCGGACATCCAGCGCGGGCGCATATGATATCACCTTGGGCCAATCGTGAGCTGCCTAGGAAATGAATTCATATTTTCGCCGTTACGATTGGCTCATTCGAGTGCACGGTCCTCTTCGTTGATTGGTCGACTATTTTTAGACCTTATATAAATATATAGGGCCGCGCGCGCAACAAGCGTTTTCATTTGGTCGGTTGTGTTACAACAGGCCTGTGTTTCGCCACAGGGAGCGCAGTGCCACTTCGCTTTTTCTGTTTTTAAACCTCTTGTAAACATGTCAGAAGGGAATATTTAACTAATAACATAAACGTTAATCGTTTAGTCGGGCTTTTTATAGCACTTGGTAACATCCAGGCCTTAAAAAGTTGGTTTAGAAACTTACTCAGGCATCATTTTAAAGAGATACTGTTGATGATTTTGACAACGCACTTTAGTCATGTCTATTTTTTTTTTTTTAAATAAAAACAAATATATATAAATAAATAAAATATACACACCATACAGAAAACATATAATCTCTTCAGCTCAGCATAGCAGAGCGAAGTTCCACAAGGGAAGCCAAGTTCTGCCACATCTCTTCTGACTCAACTGCGGTGACTAAAACTGGTTATTTAAGGTCAGCATTCAGAATATGCTCTTAACAGCATTGTAAAAAAAAAGCTGGTTTCGCTAAAACTGGTTTCTGGTTTCACAAAAACAGAATTCCCAATGTACTTCCCATTTAGACAGAGATGAGGGCAATAAGTACCTAGGACCCCTGGGACGTGGGTCTTGTGGGCTCTGGAGTAAAATCTTTACATCTTCAAGTGTTTTTACATCATTTTGTCTATTTTCTGACTCTGAATTAATTATTTTGCTGAATTTGAAGTTTGTTTGATTTGGATTCATGATTAAATGAACAAAATAAGTAATAAACCAGGGGTTTCATCCAGGTACTCCGGTTTCCTCTCCAGTCCGAAGACATGCCTGGTAGGCTGATTGGCGTGTCCAAAGTGTCCGTAGTGTATGAATGGGTGTGTGAATGTGTATGTGATTGTGCCCTGTGATGGATGCCCAGGCACCCTGTCCAGTGTGTACCCTGCCTTGTGCCCGATGCTCCATGGGATAGGCTCCAGGTTGCCCGTGACCCTGGTAGCTCAGTGGTTACGATGTTGGACTACTGGTCAGAAGGTCATGAGTTCAAATCCGAGCACTTCAAAGCTGCCACTGCTAGGGCCTTGAGCAAGGCCCTTAACCCTAAAATGCTCAATTGTAAAAATTAATGAAATGTAGGTTGCCAAATGCCATAAATGTATATGTAAGTGGTATAGAAGATGGATGGAGTGTAAAGCTTGTTTCATTCACTAAAGTTGCTTTTACATATGCAGACTGAAACCCTGGTGTGTATTCCTCCTCAGTGCGGTTTGTTTTTTGCAGGTTACAGCAATCAGTACAATTAAAACTCTTAAGTAAGGCGATCTAGGTCCGGTTCCAATGAACTGATTGAGACAGATTCCACTCTGAATCAACCTGACACCAGGAAGCGAACCAAACATGACATGTATTGTGGGGATTATTTGTAGATGTGACCTGCTAAACTGAGTTGTAAGATGAAACTGAGCCAAAGGACAGAGCTGTGGAAGTGAAGAATGTTCTCGATATTTGGACCAGTGAACAAAAAGAGAAACAGCGGATGCAATGCACAAAATGTTTAAACTAGTTATTTTTACATATGACTGACTCTTTATTGTCTGTGTTCAGGGGATTTTTGTGGTTTCTGCGTACATCTGGAAAAAGTTTTCACTGTATTTATGACCACTTTTGGGTTTTTTTTTTTTGGTTTTTTTTGTTTGTTTGTTTCGTTTAATAGTTTCCCATGTGAATTTAAAATAAACCAAATAGCAACCAAACCAAAAGTGTAAATTTCACTCTTGAATCTGATTCAGCAAAGAGAATGACAGGTGTGAAAGGACCCTTAGAGAGCTGACCTGCACTGCATTTGCACTATGGAACCTTGAATAAGTGCACTACACAGGGTAGTTTCTTTTCCTTCATCCTACCCTTGTGGACTCTGTAGTACACATTTAGGTCCTCAACGCTTGTACAGTTTTAGGATGAATGGGTTAATCTAGCACACTTTTTTGTCCTTCTGGGGAAACCCTTCCCTGGTTCTATGGCCAACCTTAAACTATTGGGTTTGCCTTTGAATCCTCCTAAACAAACAAACAAAAGAAATCACATTTAGAAAGCTAGAATTGTTTATCATCCAAATAACTTTTGAGAAAGCCTTGTGAGAACGAGTCAGATAGGGCTTGATTGGTTTTCTGTGGGACTCCTTCCCATGTTCTGTATAAACCCATATATTATAGGGTTTGCCTTTTAAGCGTCCTAAGTAATAATAATGAAAAATAAAATCAAAGCTAGAACTTCCCATCCAAAGAAACCCAGAGAAACTCTTGTAAGAACAGGTCAGTCTAGCACCCTTAGCAGTTGTCCTTCAGGGCAAACCCTTCCCAGGTTCTACGTAAAACCCTACAATAAGGTGTTAGCCTTTAAATTGCACAAAATAATCAGAAAGCTAGAACTGTCTATCCAAAGAACTTTTGAGAACCCCTTAAGACAATGAGTCACTCTAGCACCCTTAGGGTTTGTTTGGTTTTCTGTGGGAACCCTTGCCATGTTCTATGCAAAACCATACACTACACAATTTGACTTTGAAACGCCCTAAATAAAAAACACATTTAGAAAGCTGGAACTGTTTCCCATGCAAAGAATACTTGAGAACCCCTTGAGAGATTGGGTCAATCTAGCACCATTAGGGTTTTCCTTTTGGGGACGCCCTCCCCTGGTTCTGTGTCAGTCTCTACACTATAGAGTTTGCCTTTGAAACATCATTTTAAAAAAATCACACACATTTGGAAAGCTGGAAATGTTTCTTATCCAAAGAACCATGTGTTCAGCTGGGAGAAAGCCAAAATGTGGATTTTATTGGGGATTCTTGGCACTAGGCTGGAAAGCACTGACAGTGTATGAAACAAAGTTATCTACATTCTATGTTGAAACTATTTTTGTAAAATTAAAAAAAAAAAAAAAAATCTTTTCTGTAATTAACAAAGTGTATTTCACAGCATTGTGCACTTTGAAGTTGAGCAGCACATATTCACATATTCAGCACTAGGTAGGCCTACACCTGCCTGTGTTGTCTTATCAGCCTGAACCACTGGAAGAACTGCAAATTGGCTGACAGGCTCTGCGTCTAGTCCATGGCAATCAAAGGAAATCATTTTTACATCCTGTTTTTGAGGCCTTCATTGAACAGATAGCAGAACAGAAAGTAGCGCTTCACTCTTCCTCGCTTAGTCATAAAATTGTTCCAACCAGATTTGTTTCTAGTGAAAAGGCAACTGTTTCTCATTTTTGGTATGGATGATGGCAGAAAATGCATTTAACTTTTTACCTACAAAGTTTCCTCCTTTGTGAATACATGGGAGAGGGACTTTGTAACATGGCTTCACACTTTTTATCTGGATTATGAATGTGAAAGCTGAAATGTGGCTCCTTGGCACAAAAATTGTTGTTGCAAAATTCTATATGAAGACACACATCAAATTATAAAAGCGTAGGAAGTTCATTTACACAGCAGCCTGTTACTGAGTTAAACAGAGAAGTGACAAACAACATTTTGAGAACAGAAGTCCATTGTATGCTGCTGCTGTATAGTCGGGTGCTATCCTCTGGAGAACTGAATGCCCATTGTGGCTCTCAGCTGAGGGCATATTTCTAGGTTGCAGCATCTGATTCAGTCATATGGTGATGTCTTTGGAGCGCCACAGCCTTCAAAGCCATTTCAAGGATTTTTTTTCTCTAGCTGCCTGTCTCCGTGGAAGTGCTGCAACTGTTCCAAATAGTGTCAAAGGGCAGACATGTCGGACAGTCTCTCCATCTTGCATGCACTGAAACTGAAAGGGCATCATTGAAGACAGACCCTTAATCTCGTATGTCCCTTCCGAGATGTCAATTTCCCCTCTTTCTTTCTTTCCATTTTGGTGGAAACTGGACCCATATTTGGGGACAGGAATCTGAGCATCTTAATGGGCCGCTTTATATTCACTGATACGAGATGGTGAGAGTATTCATGCTGTCAGCAGCTGAGACTAGACAGAATCACGGCATGCCTCCGACGTGACCTCTGACACTATGCCCTGTGGTGAATGTGCCCCCTAGTTAGAACCACAGACAATGTCATGTGATCTCATTATTATGAAAGTCTTACAAGAGACATTTAAAAATGGGGTTAATGACTTGAGTCTTATGAGTCTTTTTGTAGTTGTAATATTCTCTCATTCCATCAGCTGTCAAAAAAATAAATAAAAATCAGTGTCTGTGGTACTTGATGCTCTGCAACATGTGGAAAAAATAATTGATGTGGACCACCAGCATCTAGTCAGTCAGGGCTAGATGTACCTACTTGATTAGGTAAAACTCCTGCTCTTGCAATAGTATTTACAGGAAGTGTTTAGGCAACATGTTTACATGTGTAAGGGGGTGTGGCTTCAGAAGTAGTACTGAAGGAGGCAGGGACTTAAGGGACAACAGAATGAAGTAGAGCAACAAAATCTTTGAATCCCGACGGTGCCATAGTTACATAACCAGGAGCTCAAGACTGCAAAAATGTCCCTGCTCTTTGGGGGGGTAGAATGACATTACTCTCTCTCTCCTGTCAGTCATGTGAGCTCATGTATGCAGAAGAGGGCAGGTAGTGCTTTCCTCCGAGTCTGTGGTCAGCTGCACTTTCATGTAGTGTGAGCAGCAGTTCGAGAAGTGTTTCTGAGGAAGTATGTGTCCATCCTCACTCTCCTCTGTTGGTAGATCTGTGATACTCGAGAACTAGCTAGTGAGAATTGACAATGACTAAAACTGGGAGAAAATGGAGCAAAAACGTCTAACATCTGTCAAAATCCAACCGTTGAAAGAGCATTTTCACTTAAATGGAAGGGAACATGGTACTAGAAAATTAGTTTTGTTTCTGGTAGCAGTTACTTTCGCATCCTCTTCGAGTTGTGCTCTGCATAGAGTTCATCTAAATGAACTTTAACCCCCAAAAATCCACCAATCTTAGAATCATGGCTAATAAAGGCTAAGGTCATGTGTATTTATAAGGTGCAATGTGGAAGAACTGCTTCAATCTTACCGTTTCAAGAATATGTTCCACAGTCAACATATTGTCTCTTATCACCCACAAGCACCAAACTAGCTAGCTGGATAAGGTTTGGTATTCACCGAACTACTACTTTCCTTTTGGAAACACGTCACAGCAGGACTGCAGATAAACAGCTGATTTTGCTTCACCAAAGGGAAGACATTCCCAAGGTGAAAATCTGGTATGTCCTCTATTTAACTCTCTATGCCAACCAAAATGATCCAGTATACCCTTTTTAAAAACTTTTATTCCAGTGTCCTTGAGATGATCTTTCCTTTTAATATGCTAATTTACATTATTATGTCACATTTTGGGTGTTTTTCTAATTTCATTGAGTTCATTTGATTGTGCAATGAGAGTCCTGCACTCTTTTTAGGCCAAGTAAGGACAACTGAGCATTTCTCATATCTTTGCATAGCCAGCTTATTTAAGTAAAAGGGTAAAATGCTTGGCTGCAGCTCTTTTCATGTTTTTAGAGCAGCTTTAGCTTAAGTACCATGTTCAGTATTGCTAAGCAGGTGCTCACAAGTAACGGACAGAGGAAATGCCCTTGAACCCAGAAGCTTTCCCTTTTTTTCCTCCATTTTTGGGTTTCTAGGGTGAAGCCACTGAGCCTCAGCTGTCCCAGTGTAGACTTTAATGTCACAAAAACACAGCCCCTAAACAGCCGAGTTTTCAAACAAGTCTACATCAAAAAACGTCCCACACAGAAAACATATAATCTGTTTAGCTCAAGATAGAGCATTTCCAGAAGAGGAGCCAAGTGCCGCCACGTCTCTTCTGACTCAAACACAGTGACCTAATCTGTGGTCAGTTAAGGTCAGCATTTGGAATATGCACACAACAGCACTTTAAAAAGCTTGCCTTTGGCCAAAACTGAATCCCAGAAGGCTTACTGTTTCCTGTAACTGTGCTACATAAAGTTCTGATCTCTGAACTCTGGGCTCAAATCATATCTCTGAGACTTCTACTAATCTACCTCATGTTCATTCACTCATTCATCTTCAGTAACCACTTTATCCTGGTCAGGTACCTGATGGATCTAGAGCCAGGAACACTGAGTGTGAGATGGGAATACACTTTGCTAACACTCTGGATGGCACTACAGTCTCTACCATGTTTTTCCCCCTGCATTTTCTCCACAATTTGGTCACCTGCCAATTCTCAGCCCATCAGGCTATAATATGACAGCTACCGTCCAGGGAGGGTGAAAGCTAACACATGCTTATTCTGAGATGAAGCCAGAGAAGCTAGTCAACCACATCTTTTCAAACTGCTGCTTATGCTGCATCATTTGAGAAAAGTGCTGTCTGCCCTCTTCCACATACATCACTCTGTGATTGACAATCAAGAGAGGGAGTATGCCACCCCTCCCACCCAGAAAGCACGGCCATTACCTATGCCTCTTAGCCATGGATGACTGTGGCATCGTTGGGATTCAAACGTGCGATCTCCAGATGATGGGGTGAACTACTGTCTATTGCACCATTCAGGAACCTCACAACACTAATGTCGTTATGTGGCTGTGTATTTTGTACTAAGGAACCAATCAAATATTCTTCACTTGCCTCCTTGGTTTAGATATAATTAGATGGTGCCACACCATGTCCAAAAATCCTCATACGGACTGTTGTGAATGATTAATGTAACGGTGAATGGGCAAATTTAATGGTCATCCAACAATATCACGCTTGGTTATTTAAAATCCTATGCATTTCTTGAGCTCATTTAAACAAAACTAGACCTACCGTTACTAACTTCACAACTTCTTTTCTCCATTTCTCTCACTTTACGCTAAGCTAATAGCTTATCCAGACGGACACAAATGGACAAGCATCATCTGAAGAGCTGAGCCATGGCCGTCTTTATCTCTCTCACCCACAGCCCAAACTTTATCACCATTATGCATCCCTCGCCACACGGTAGCCACAGGAAAGAGCAATTATTCACGGGGCTCATTTTAATGCATCACTGTCAGAGCAATCAGTAAGTTGTTGTAGCCTTTTACCCCCCTTTTCCTCCTTAAGTGATAGAACTGCATGGGAGCCCATTTATCCTGCAAGTACTCATCCGTTGATGTGTGCCCAAACAATTACAGGCTGTTCTTCTGCAGGAAGAGGTTTTCTCGTGCCTGCGCGTTGGGTCAGTGGATGAGTAGGATCCGGTGCCTATATGCAAATATACTGATTAGCCTTAAAACAGCTCAGACACGCAGCATGCCAAGCATTGCCAATTGAATTTTCTGGAGTGAGGACCCATACACAAATAGCTGTGTTTAATTGAATCTGGACAAGTGCCGAAAAAAAGAGTTAATTATTCTTTCCTTGTCCCTGAAGTAATATTGATATCATCACTGTTTTTTTCCCCCCTCTAAATTCTAATGAACAGATATGAGTTTACTGATACAGTGTGTGTGTGTGTGTGTGTGTGTGTATGTTTGTTGCCCTGAGAACTACTGTAATGACAATGCAGTGATTAGAAAAGACATCGCCAGGCCAATAGCACACAATGACCTCTTATTTACTGTTGGCAAATTAGTACAAAGTCATTTATATTTCACCGAATAATCCCTGAACAATTCATTCTGCTGCGTACAAAAAAAAAAAGACGCATGGCTTTTTATGCGTCTCGGATCATTGCACAAGCATAAAGCAAAATTAAAATAAATGAATTGATTGGAAATCAATAGAGCGGCATCAATCTTTCCCAGTAAAAGAGAAGGCGAGAGGGGGTCGAGAAAAGAAAAATCAATATTCATTCTAATGCAACATATCATAAATAAGGATCATTTCAGCGGTGGTGTTGGAGCGTCGCATAACCGATCATGCCCTGCAGCCTGCCAGTGGACTCGATCAGAGGTTATTATAATATCATGAGTCCATGGCTAAGATAAGGTTACTGATAGAAGGCACATGTCCAACATGTTATTGCTTTCAGAGTCAATATTATTAGAAAAAAACCCTCAAATTATCACGATTAAAATTAAAATGATAGATAGAGACGTTCAGTGAGACTGTGTATAAAGTGCCAGAATAAAATAAATTGCTTTCATTACAGCATCTCAAAACGCCCTGTTTGGAAAAAAAAAAACAACCCTGTTCCAGCAGAAAAGCAGCACAGTTTTTGTGTCCCTTCAGAGATTTGTCTACTTGCTTTACGATTGTAAACACTTACACTTCAAAAAATGCACCAAGATCCGAAGCTGTTTCCAGAAAAAGAGGGCAAAAAAAAAAACCCTTTGATGTTGAAAGCGTAAAGATTGCATGTGTGTCTGATGGTAGGGGGTAATTCGCAAAAAAAGTGATGCTAATAGTAGATCTTAAATGTAGTGGAAAATCTAGAGGACAGTTGAATGGTCATTGCTTTACTGTTTAGTGGCAAACTGCTGTTTTTCCGCTGTGATTTGATGAGCTTAAGGCCGCTGCGTTTTATTCTGGGATCAGGAATTTGAAGCATTTTATTATTTTCAGCAGCACTCTGTGGGAACTAACCCCCCCCCCAACTCAATTAGGGAAAGTATTTTTAAACTATGGTGTAAACAAAAGCATAGGCCCTGAATGGAGGACTGGATCAGTGTGATGCTTTTTGTTTCATGGGTGGATGCTGTTTATCAGGTTACCTGGACCACGAGTAACCCTGGAAGTTAATTCTTAGACACTTCACGGAAGCAATCCTAAATATGCGCTGTATTTGAATAAAACTCATGTACCTACGTTCCACTGGAAAAATGGGCCAAAGTTGATGGAATATATTCCTTCTTTTCACTGTGGCCCAGACGTACAGTAGTGCTTCAACTTCCTGAGTTTCATTGCCAATTAACCAGGTTAAGCTTGGTTTGATCAGGGCTACATTCTTCATGACTGGATTAATAAATTAGCCGGATTTGATTTGTTGATCATTCGATGTAATCCTGGATTTGCTGTTTCTTTGACAATGTTGTCGGACTTGTTACCAAGGCACTCTTGGTCTATAAGTGAGCAGTGCTAGCAAGTTTACAGGATATGGCAGTTGTATTTCAGAAGCTGTTGAACCTAATTATCACAAAATCAAGGAAACACCAAAATATTCACACAATTTCGAGCAACTGCAATTTTGCTGAATTCAAGTAGTTTTCCTAAAAAAAAAAAAAAAAAACACAATAAACTTTGCAAACCGTATTGCAATTTTTTTTAAAAAGCTGCAGCAAAATCAAGCATTTTTGTCCGCAACAGTCACCACAAAATGCAGCAAAATCCTCTGCGGACTGCAGAATGGTGCGAAAAACAAAAAATACAAAAAAAAATACAAAAAAAACCAAAATATCCAGTGAGCAGCAGTTTAGTGAGTGGAAATGCCTTGTTGATGAGAGAGATCCAAGGAGATTGGCCAGACTGGTTTGAGTTGACAAGAAGGCTACAGTAACTCAAATAAGCATGGCGAACCTTGAGGTGGATGGGCTACAACAGCAGAAATTGCTGTCACCCAAGAACAATAATCTGATGCTACATTGGATAAGGGGTCATCAAAACTGAAAAGTTGAAGATTAAAAAAACACCATCTTCAACTGTCCAGTGTCAGCGAGGCAGTGCCCAGTGTTTGGCTGACAATTTTCCGTCAAGGGCACAAATGCAACTTCAATATATACACTCTAATTTGTGCAAATTGTGTGTATATTACTAATCTAATTATCATTGCTACTGCGAATCCTCAAAGCAATTTCCATGTTTTGGTTCATTTCTGCTCTTGTATGAAATAAAGTGCCTACGATTTGAACAAGCAGCCCACAGCTTAGGCGGAATTCATAATTCCCTGCTAATGGATTGGCATCTATAAATGGACATTTTTAATTGTAGTTTTAGCATGAGGATGTGAGACATTGTCATTGTCACCCACAACATAACTGCATCTACTTTTTATGGTTTTATTGAAAATGTAGTCTGAACTTCATCGACTTCAATTAAATTGTGTGCACGTTTTCTTTATCTGGGCAGAAATAAACCAAAAATAAAGTCACAAGTATAAATTTGGGAACTCAAAATAGCAAATTGCACAAATATAGTAGCTGAAGCAACATTAAACTAAATTGCACGTCATTACGTTGTGCACAAAACAATTAAAACTTTTACAAGCCATTCCAGGTTCCTAAACCACTAACACGTGACCATCGACTTTTTCACAAGTATTGTTTTCAAGTATCACAGTTAGTAAACCTGGAATACGTAATCTAATCTCGAATTTGTTAAATGATGTACAAAGAACACGGCCCAGAACCACAACCTACGGTAAATCTTTTTTGCTTACATGTGATGAGCGATGAATATGTTTACAGAATGATATTTGGTTTCCTCCTACAGATTTCACAATGTAGAGTATTTAACCTTTCACCCACATACCTGGCATTGTCAGAAATAGACAGTATGGCTCATGTAGGATAATTAAGGGGTATGACAGAAACATAACTCTTGCTATATATATATATATATATATATATATATATATATATATATAGCCTGATTCAAGCATCGAACAGCAATGTAAAGATGTAAAAGAGGTTCAGAAGGCACTGGTTGGAGGAAGAAAAAAACCCAACAACCTTAAAAGCAAACAAGAACCTTTCTTTTTTGCCTCAAACTGAACCAGCATCAGAATAATAATAAAAAAATCCAGTTCAATAGTGTAATATTACAGTTTCAGAGTTTTTCAGTTCCAGACCAGAGCTAAACTTTCTCAGTGGAAAGACAACTATTGACTAGTCTTAAAAGAAAAATGCTGTTGAATTGAGCATTATTTTACTGCATTTACTTGTTTAAAAGTGCACACAGTACAAGGCATAACTTCATGTGTTCTGGGGAAAGATCCCTATATTGAGTTCTGACCTGAGAGAGGCTGACCTGTAAAGAAGCAGGCCAAAGCCCAGGAGCTCCTCGTCTCATCTTCGCAGTAGACTCAGCTTCCTCTCTGGAGCTTCTTTGTTTCTCTGATTTTTTTTTTTTTTACACCCACAGATCGCTCTAGCCTGGAAAAGGTCTCACTTTCCCTCCAACACACTATGTGTTGTGATAAAGGAAGAAGACCTGAATGGAAAGAAATGGCATATGGTGCACTGCGTGATGTTTGCCTTAACAGAACTATTTCAGTTATGACACCTTCCTTAACTTCGAGTGGTTAGGAACATAGTCTAGAAGATAAATAAAATACAGTACTGTGCAAAAGTCTTAGGCACAGGCAAAGAAATGCTGTAGAGCAAAGATGCCTTCAAAAATAATGAAATTAAATGTTTCTCCATTAAAAAAAAAAAAAAGAGAGAGAGAATTAATGGAGAATATAAAGAGAATTAAACAGTAATAAATGAAACAAAGGCAATATTTGGTGTGACGACCCTTTGCTTTAAAAAAAAAAAAAAAAAAAAAAAAAGGGAGTCTCAGGGAAAATTAGTGCAGTTTGATATGGAAATGAGCTGTAAGTTATATTGAGCATCTTGCAGAACCAAACACGGTTCTTCTGGAGACTTTGACTGTCGCACTCGCTTTGGTAAGTGTCTCTTACCACTTAATATGCTGGTTTCTTTAATGACGTACAAACATTTTTCTGTAATATTTAATTTTGTGCTGGAAAACTATAACAAAGTTTGTACTAAAAAAAAAAATAAATAAAAATAAAAATAGGGTGCATAAGACTTTTGCACCATCTCTACCAGTAACTCATTGTAGGAACTATGTGTACCCACGGCTCGTTGACAGACAGATACGCAACACTGTACATTCTTCCTAATTTTTTTAAGGTAAAGAGTGTAATCATGCTTTTAAATAGAAAGCCTGCTAAACAGAAAAGCTGTGTTTAATATCACAAAGCTTACCTTCATGAATTCCCTCTCTCAGTGTATGGTGCATATTTATTTCACCATGTAATTTTATTTATATTTTGCAATTTATTTGTCTTTGAAATATATTCTATTTTTTTTTCTAAATTGAAAAAAGCACGAAAACTGGTTGGTTGTACGTTGTCGTATTAGCTTAACAGATTAACATCGCAAGTTACGTATACTAGCCACATGCACTCACCAGCGGCACAATCATATACCGGTACAGGCACATCGAAAAAAATTAGAATATTGTCAAAAAAAGTTCATTTATTTCTGTAATTCAATTAAAAAATTGGAATTTTCATGTTCTAGATTCATCACACAGAAAGTCAAATATTTCAAGTTTGTTTTAATCTTGATGATTATGGTTACAGATCACGGAAATCAAAAATCCAGTATCTCAAAATATTCGAATAAAGAATTTATGATATAGTCTCCTGTTGCTCGCTAGTGTGAACGCCACATTAGCCTTGTTTTCCGAGCTCTGTTTATCTTTGTACTTCAAGTTTTTTTTTTGTTTATGGATAATCCATATTTCACTCTGCATGCCTCTGTATTGAACCCTACTCTAGACTTTGACCATACTTGTCAGAGTCACTCTAATAAAATGTTTCAGTTTTCACGCTTGCGTCCTGCCTGTAACCACATGACTTGTACGGTTCTGACATTTGTCTCATTGTGTGATTTGTACTTTGATTGGATGATGTCTGTTTACTTCTAGTATCTCCTCCAAAAGCATGTTGGGGGGAAACAATAAAACAACAAATTATCGAGAAAGCGATCCACCTCGTTCTTTGTATTGTATTGTCTGCTGAAAAACATTCAGGTCATTTGTCATGCCATATAATAACAGCAAGTAAGATTATGTAGATAGCAAACATTGAGCTTTCCTTATTTATTTAATTACTTATATATTTGGCATGGTGGAGCAGTGGTTAGCATGTTTGCCTTGAACCTCCATGATTGATGGTTCGACATGTTTGACAAAGACATGTGCTGTAGGCTGATTGTTATTTCCAAATTGTCCGTAGTGTGTGAATGTGTGTGTGATTATGCCCTGTGATGGGTTGGCACCCCATCCAGGGTGTCCCCCGCCTTGTGCCCCGAGTCCCTTGGGATTGGCTCCAGGCCCCCCTGCGACCCTTTGTAGGGTAAGAGATACAGAAATTGGATGGATGGATTTATTTACTTACATACTTACATAATTATTAGACTATTATACACCCCCCTTACAGAATTGACATGTAATGACATGGATAAAACATAGTTAAGGCCATTAAGCAAAGCCAGACAACCCATGACAAAACACATTGGAAGCAGACACGTAAACAAAGTTGTCACATCCACTCACTCTCCTTCTGCCTCATTAGCCCATGACCTTTATTAGCCTATTATCTAATTCTATAACTCTAATACAATGACACACATTCATCTTATCTCGGTAATGTACTGCTTCTATGCACTCCATTCATTTTTGGAAGTGGGAAACAGGCAAATTAATAATTCAGTCACCATAGCAACATTTCTCCTGTTTCCATGAAGTGAAACTGAATTAGAATGAGATTTTCAGAAGCAGTTGAATTTGTAACAGCAGTCATTTAACCGATCGCAGTACAACATTCAATGGAGTCTGTATCTGGATTTTTACCTCGAGAGACCCTTTGTCATGGTAACACAATAGACAATAAGGGTTCAGCAGGAAGTCCATGTGGCCGGTGCTAAAGGACGAGCTCTACTTCTGCGTCACAAGGTGTGCTAATCAGCAGATCTTTGCGTTGAGTAATAATGACTAGAAGTGCATGAAACCCAGGATGAGGCTCAAATGACACGTTTAAGAAGTGTTTAATGGTTGACAGTCATCCTCGT
Source organism: Stegophilus panzeri (assembly GCA_024331685.1). NCBI lineage: Eukaryota > Metazoa > Chordata > Actinopteri > Siluriformes > Trichomycteridae > Stegophilus > Stegophilus panzeri. The sequence continues at coordinate 31,644,477 of JANDJT010000001.1, read as the reverse complement.
TTTTGCAGAAAAAGGGGAAAAGAGAAATACAACTATTTTATATTTCTATTTTACAATAAAGATTAAGTCCAGCAAATCAGCTGCTTCCAATCAGATCTATGGCTCAAAAAAACGTTCACTACTTGTGATATCTGAAATAAGAGTACTGTGACGATGGCTTAGTGGTTAGCATGTTTACCTTTAACTTTTTGGTTAGGGGTTCAAATCCCACCTTTGCCTTGTGTGCATGGAGCTTGCATATTCTCCCTGTCCTTTGGGGTTTCCTCTGCCAGTCCAAAGACATGAGTTGTAGGCTGACTGGCATTTCCAAATTGTCTGTAGTGTGTGTGTGTGATTGTGCCCTGCATCGTGTCCAGGGTGTCCTGTTCCCTGGGATTGGCTCCTGGCTCCCCTGTTTCCCTGTGTAGGATAAACTGTATGGATTTAATCACTATTAATGTTATAGTTATATACCCTTGTAATATGACTTTATATCTAAAACCCCCAAAGGCACAGTATTTCATCTTGCTCATTTGATTGCTGGTATTCTTTTTATATTGAAACGTAAAAGTTAGTACCAACAATCGCCAAGTTTTAGATAATGCAGTCATCACAACAGTCATGACTTTTGATATCTATTTTTTATTACTACAGTTTAAGAGAGGTGCACATTATTTAAAAAAAAATGAAAAAACAATTGAAAAATGATTGACATGACCAAAATTGTCACAGCTACCTGTGGCATCTTGCCTTAACATCATCAACTCAAGTGTACTTTTTGTGTTTGACTTGACACAATTGTAGAAAACTCCTCATATGACACACACACAGGCACACACATAAAATCACAGACTGAGTAACCCTGTCCCAGCCCTGTGCTGTAAAAAAAACATAGACTTTGGACTATGATATCATATGTTTGAGTGATGTATCATCATCTGCTTGTCCGGTACTGCGCCTTCACAAACCAGGTCATTTCTCACAAATGATACATCGAAAGACATACGCTTTGTGTCCTCGTCCTGTCATGATCTTATTTTCCCATGACTAAAAAAGCATTGTAATCCTGACCCAGCCCAGTCTGTACACACACTCAGATGTACAATACACACACCGGCTGCAAGTTCAGGTACAATCCCTGAGTCACCACTGTTTGATCAAACTGTCTGAGTGTTTATCCATAGTGGAATGTGCCCTCATCTAATACCGCCGTTTGCAGAGAGTTTGCACGATATACAGCCAGATAAAAACATGATGAAGTCGTTGAAGCAGCTGCCAAACCGCTACTATGCACCATTACACCACTGTACGAACCCATATATTTAATCTATAGCACTCATAAAGACGCTCACCAGTATAAAAGGGGTGGATTAGATTGTTTATAAAAATCACCCCTAATAGTTACCACTTAATAAAAACGACTTTATGTTAATGCTTTCCACTTGTCAAAGGTCTTAGGATGTATCAATAAAGCATATTTATGGATTTGATTGAGACTAAAGGAACAGTTTGCAATTTTAAGAGCTTCCTGCTACCTTCCAGGTGAATTGCAACTATAATAAAATCACGACAAGTCCCTTCTCCCTCCCACAACCGCCTTCCTCACATGTCTGTTGAAACTATGTACGCCTAATGAGTTGTCTTGTTAGAAAAAGGGACAAAGCTCTGTTCCAGCATGGTATATACTAATATTCAGAGCAGTAAAATGTAAAACACTGAAAAAGCTGAAACTAGCCAGATCTATTGCATGATGTTATTCTAATTAAAATGTAAGTACACTATGTGGCCAAAAGTATGTGGACACCTGACCATCACACCCATATGTGCTTTTTGAAAATCCCATTCCACTAGATTTTGGAACGTGTCTGTGGGGATGTGTGTTCATTCAGCTACAAGAGCATTAGTGAGATCAGGTACTGATGTTGTGTGAGGAGGTCTGGGGTGCAGT
>JANDJT010000001.1:31622205-31635446 GCA_024331685.1 Stegophilus panzeri | reverse complement strand
ATACCAATTCTGATAACTATACTCATTCTGATAACTATACCAATTCTGATAACTATACTCATTCTGATAACTATACCAATTCTGATAACTATACTCATTCTGATAACTATACCCATTCTGATGACTATACCCATTCTGATAATGATAACTACTACACTCCACAGCCAAAATGTGTCTCCTCAAACTTTCTCACTTCTTTTTCAGGTCAAGCTATTCAGCTCAGTGTCGCAAATCATGTCTCCAATCCCCTGCTGTGTTAACCACCTCTACTTACATCAAATGTCCAGAGTCAACCCATCCCTGCCCTCTTGACCTTGATCACTGCTTCATGCTTTGGATTTGTTTGTTTGCTGACAGTTTTATTTAAATAAAAGCATTCTTACATCAAAAGTCCATCGTCAACCCATCCCTGCCCTTTTGACCTTGATCTCTGCTTCACACTTTTGATTTGTTTGTTGGCAGTCTTTTTTTAAATAAAAGCATTCTCTGCAGATGTTGCCATCTCTGCCGCCTGACAGTATACTTTGCCATCAGCATGGAAGCAGAAGGAATGTGTGAGTGGCAACATACAATAGACAGATAGAAATACTTTATTTACTCTGCAATTGTTAAAAATAATTGGAGCTAGCAGAGGATGGTTTCGATCCATCGACCTCTGGGTTATGGGCCAAGCACGCTTCCGCTGCACCACTCTGCTATCCACACACCTGTCTTACTCTGATTACTGTTCTCATTCTGAAGTTCCAACACTTAATTTGAAAAGTGTTGGCATGGCACACAAGCCTATAGCCATGGAACCTCCATGCTAATTTAGCTAGCTAATTTATCTGATGTTGGTGACGAAAAAAATTTATGACTGTTATGTTGCATGTTGACAGATCACTAAGAATATCACAATGCAAATCGAGACTCTGATATTTGAAATGTGTCTGACTGCAACATTTACGAGCTAGTTTACAAGCAGTTGACTAGCCTGCCAGTTGTTATTGTTGGCAGAAGGACACGGGTTTTTTTTTAATGTATTTGTTGTGCATCGATCGTAATTACTCTCAATGCAATGCTTTTTGGTGTATGAAAAATAAAATTATGAATCATTTACCTTAAATGATTTGAATTGCTGATAGATAGATTTGCTAGCAAATTGGTCTAACATAAAAATCACAGGAGAAATTGCTCATGAACATTCCTGCATTCAGTTGTTGGTTTTATTTTGTGTTTTGTTTTTTTGTGGTTTTTTTTTTTTTTTGGAAAGAAGGGAGTAGAGTCTGCTCTTTCCTGTAAAATTAGAGCCAAAACACACTATTCCTAGTCTTCCCTATTCATAGAAAATGCATCCTTGTCTATAACAAAATGATGGCAGGAACACACTGTCGAGCTGTCAGCATTTCATTAAAAGCGTTTATTCTACTGAGAAGTATGGTTTAATTTTCACACATTTGCTTTCTAGTGACTGGAAATGTAAAACTTATTTATCTCCCAATCGAGTTATAAACAAAGTGCACATGAAGAAAAATGTTAGAAATGTACTGTGAGAGTTTTGTTCAGAATGGAACAATTCAGACATTGTAACAGACATATAATGCTAGAAAAATTATTATGGTTGCTTGGTTGTTCTGACTGCTGATTGCTTTTTTTTCTGACTTCCTTCATTTCTCACCTTCTGGTGTTTACAGAGGACATATGATTAAACAGCACTGAATGATAATTGAAGAGGGGGACAAATTATTGCTATTTTTTCCCCACCAAAACCTGATTGCTACGTGCACGTTGTGAGAAAAGAACAGCAGCGAAATAACAACCGGAATAACAAGAATAATAAGCTAAAAAATGAGCAAAGGTAATACATTTAATGCTTTATAATATTTCTTAAGAAGCTTGAATTCCTTAATCGGTTTATTATTTAATGAACTGAATCGTTTTTAATTGACAGAAACGCTTTTGAATTGGAAAAAAACAAAGAAAAAAAAAACAAAACAATGAATCGTGAATCAAACTGATTTGATCAGTCCAAACATTCACACTCCGAGTAATAATCTTGGCGTTATGATGAGGCTAAAGGTGTAGAAATGTTCCTATGCCATTTTTAGTATTTTGTTGAGCAATATATTATTTAAAAAGGTGCTTTTATATTACCTTGGCAGGGAAACGTTAGGCAAACTGACTCAATGAATGAGCTATCTACAGTGTGTTCAGGCGTAAGTTAAGCCTCTGCCACAACATGCCAAGGGTTTGTAGCACTACTGAGCTGCTATCTAGAACAAACAGCTATGAATAAGTTCCTGAATGAGAAGAATGAGCTTTAGATAGATCACCTATGACAGATTTGTCTTCTCGTTCAGCGTACCGTAGCCGAGGTGTTTTCTCTATGCCTTACACTGACATGGAAACGTGACCGAGAGAGACATTGAGATGGTGAGACAGATTATGAGAGAGATAGACTGAGGTATCTGCATTTTTCTCATGCCTGGGAGACCTTGTTGTCATTCTTGACTGTAAACACACAAGCCGACACTTAACAAAGCCAAATAGGCATGTCTTATCTTTCTAGCACACACACATGCATTGTGTCAGCTAGGTAGCCTTAACACCAGGAGTGTGTCATGGAGGGGCCTCGGCTAGCAGGAGGGCCGTGCGTCACAGATCCACTGTATAATCGCAGCCAGGTATGTGTCAGTGTGCAGAGTGTGTGTCTGAGCATGTCTGGGGACAGGTATGCGCTGCTAACACACAGAGAAATTTACTCACACTACATACAGGACCAGAGTGAGGGTAGAGGGTGTGTCCAAGATTAGAAGTTAAATCCCAGAACGAGTAATCCAAAGAAAACACAGTTCACACTGCTGTCTAAATGCAGTCGATCAGCCAAAACCTGTTTGGTGTCTGAACAAGTAATGGAACTCTGTCTCACCGTTATAGGTACTTGTTTTAAGTGCCTTCGCTTCAAGACACCATCATACAACCAAATTATATTTGTTATTTAAAAATTTCCTACAGTTCATCGCATTGCATCAATGGAAGGGTGTGAGTTAAAATCCCAGAGACCCATTACTATACTGTTGATCAAGACCTGGAACTCTCAATTTGCATGGATTACGTCCGTTTGGATGAATGCAACCACCAAATTAATCAATCTAACACTCAAAAATATTTGTAAAGAAACAAATTATATATTTTTTAACTGATTGGCAAAGTAAAAGGCTCAAGTGTTCTGCCCAGTCTCCTATTTTGGTTAGCTAGAAGCCTAATTAACTGTATATATATATATATATATACACAGTGTAGTGTATGGAGCTGGGCGATATGACAGTATGATATGATCATGATCAATTCTGTCTATATACACATTTCTGAGATATCGTGGATATTGAGATATATTTTATTACATTTATAATTAATTACAAAGTGGCTGGAAGCAGTTGATATGATGTTAAATATTGTGCATAATGTACTTCAGTGTTATATAAAGAAAAAGTTTATTTTTAAAATATAAAAATACTATACACTTGTTTATTAATAATAATTAATAAAACAAATATCATTGTTTTCAAGCTAAAAAAAACTCATTAGCCTTATATTCATTATATGTTCATTTTTAAAAGTTATTTTATTTTTCAATATTTATTTTACGGGGAGCATGGTGGCTTAGTGGTTAGCACGTTTGCCTTGTTTCGGGGTTCGAATCCCGCCTGTGTGCGGAGTTTGCATGTTCTCGCCATGCTACAGGGGGTTTCCTCCGAGTATTCAGATTTCCTCCCCCAGTTCGAAGACAAGCTGATTGGTATTTCCAAACTGCCTGTAGTGTGTGAATGTGTGATTGTGCCCTGCGATGGGTTGGTACCCTGTTGAGGGGCCTTGTGCCCCGAGTTCCCTGGGAATGGCTCCAAGCTTCCTCTTGAACGTGTGTAGGATAAGCAGTACAGAAAATGGATGGATGGCTATTTATTTTACAATCTTATTTTATCTTTATTTTATTCTTTCTTTATGTCTGATGTATATTTTGTGCCTTGTCTTTCATGTATGCTGCTAGAACACTCCAATTTCCCTCCCCTTGGGATCAATAAAGTGTTATCTATTATAAGTTTGTTTAATAATAATCAATACATGTATAATTATTTATTTCATAAAAAAAAAATAAATAAAAAAAATAAAAAAAAAGATGATTTTTAAAATTTATTTTATTTAACTTGTTTTATTCACCAGTACTGAAATGCCGGTAACGTGTGAGCTACTACATATCATGATGCATATTGTGTATCGTAGAAATACCTTCGAGAACCGTGATATGATATTTTTGTCATCTCGCCCGATCTCTTGTTCAGATTCAGGGGAATGAACGAGTATATGATTATAATCCTCTTCTAAGCCAGTTTCCATTATTGCCCATCAGGTTTGCGCCCTCAGCAAGTTGTTGGCAAATGTTTCAACTTTGAAACGTGGTGTTCTGTCCTCACATAACACGTGAAAGCTGTTATTCTAGCTGGCTAGCATCTTCATTGTCCTCTATACAGTATGTTTAATTGTGAAGTGACTGTATGGAGGTAGAAAAAGTAGGTGAGTTACAGTATATGGCTGCTTTGCTTATACGTCATTTTGCTCAGTTTCGTCATAGCTACATGTTCCCGATTCTGAAACGATGCTAAGACACTAACGAATCTGGGTATTAAAACTCATCCTACCATCAACCGGATGTGTGTAGTGCAGCAGGTGGTGGAATTCAGAAAGCATGTTCTATAATCTCAGCATTGAGGAGCGTCGTGCCACCGTGAAACGCATATCCATCCATCTTCTATACCACTTATCCTTTTCACGGGGAAACCTGGAGCCTATCCCAGGGAACATCAGGGACAAGGCGGGGTACACCCTGGACAGGGTGCCAATCCATCGGACGGCACAATCACATACACACTCACACAGCCATTCATACACTACGGACACTTTGGACATGCCAATCAGTCTACCGTGCATGTCTTTGGACTGGGGGAGGAAACCGGAGTACCTGGAGGAAACCCCTGCAGCACGGGGAGAACATGGCACACACAGGGCCAGGTGTGAGGCGAACGTGCTAACTACTAAGCCAAGCGCATATCCACCAAGTATAATCTTTTACTATGGTCAGTACTAAAAATAAACAAAAAGAACCCAGAAATAACATCTTGAATATATTTACTCTACTATTCATTCTACTCTTATTCTAGCAGTTATTTGAATCATTTTTTATAAGAAGGATTTTCCGAGACTCCTCCAACGTCTGGACATAACGTGTCAAAAAAGGTTCATAGATCTTTCACATGTCCTATCTGCCCCCGATTCATGTGCACTATTGTAAAATCTGTTGCAAGTAAAGCTGAATGTCCTCTGAGGAACATCGATACAGATCAGCTATATTGTTCCTGTGCTACATTATGTTCATCTTCGGCTATTGTTCGTGGACATCTGAGTGCCAGAATGGGGCTTTCGTCTTGTCAGCGATAAACTTTTAACCTCCACATTTTTTTTCTCAAAGCTGAAGAAGTTTCACCGCTTCATGTCTGAACACCATGTTCAAAGATGTTGTCTGTCGTTGTCTTGCCAGCTGCGCTGTGCCTAACTGCAGTATTTACTCTCAGGAGACGGTTCCACATCCAGGGAATAGAGTCCAATTAAAATGACAAATTTGAGAAAATGAGTTGTGGTCAAATAGTGATATCTAAATTGGACTCCAAAGGAGACTTTTATTTTTTGTTCTTTTCTTTTCAGAATAATCATATTTTGTATTCATGCCAGACTTCACAGACTTTTGTTCACAGCAGTATTACCATCTTTCCATGATGATGAGCTCGGAGTTATTCTAGTTCGCATGTTTGGAGGATGATTTGTTATTCATGGCATTTGAGATCTCGAATACCGGAGCTGCCATTGCTTCTTCACATGCCTCCAACTCTGCACTGAAAATACAGGACTATATTCAGGAACAGTGTGACTTGTGAGTATCAAGTGCAGATTGAGTCCTCAGAGAGAGACACAGAGAGACACAGAGAGAGGGAGAGAGAGAGAGAGAGAGAGAGAGAGAGAGAGAGAGAGAAAGAGAGAGAGAGAGACCTGTGCTGTTTTGTACGTGATCTTCGTTATCGTCTCATCGGTGATTCTCGCTGCAGGCATCCACCGCACGTGTTCATAAGCTCGGATCATATCCGTGCTTTGATGGGAGATCATTAGCGCTGGGTCATGACTGATGTTCTAGCAGTCTCCTTGCTCTTTCTCTCGCTCTTATCTGCTCCACTGATACACTTTTTGCTTCATGCTTCTTCTTCTTCTTTTTTTTTAACACCGTGATAAAACATCAGCAAGTGACAGGAAGAGAGGAGTGATGAGGTGATTGCCAGTTGCTACCTCATTCAACTGAATTTTAATTTCCAGCATCATCTAGTGCTTGAAAAAATAAAAAAAGTGCATGTTTCGTAAACGAGTTCAGTCCAAAAAGCGCAGAAATGGATTTAGAGACGAGAGATGCTCCGGCAGATATTTTAGAACAAATCACCTGGACAGAGAGCTGCCAGCTCTTTAACGGAAATCCATATTCATCTCGGTCCTTATTCCTCCCAAGAGCCGAAGATCTCAGATCTCAGGGCTCAATATCATCTGATCCTCTCCCTCTTTCTCGCTCAATTCTCAAATCTCTGCTTTTTCTCATATAGCATGCTCCCCTATTTCCACATTATATTGCATTGCCATGGGGACTCCATGAACCATAAAGCATATGAACTGATTAATCACAGAGGCACAGAATATCGGTCAGAATATATGTAGATCAGCCTGGTGTGTATGATTTTAATATTTACTGGACTGATCAGGATCTTCGCTGTCAGGCTTGACTAATGATGCCATCCTGGATATTTAATACAGCTGGAGTCTGTTTCAGCGTCACGACGGGCGAGCGGTGCGCGTTAATGTGATCACCGCTTACCGTATGAACATCTCGGTTTTCTGTAGTAATATAAAAACTTTCAGATCACTTTAACCTTCAGAAATGGTTTCATGCTTTCATTTCTCACGTTTATAACATTAGTTTAATGATATTAGCTTAACTCGTTAAACTCCCAGGACCTGCTGGTGGGTCCAGACTCAAATTCCTCACTCTCATAATTATGTATTTCTTTTATTTTCACAGTGTAACTGTGTAATTATAATACTTAAGGAATAAGACACATGGGGGCATGATTAACAATGGGGTAGTGTGATGAGTTAATAATACTATACTCTGGAGTTGAGTATTTTATAATAACAGCACTTCTTAAAGTGTTTTATTCCCCTTTTACCATAACAATTTGCCAACAGTTACATTTTTTGTTTATTAAAAACACATACTTTTGCCCTGCATGCACAGAGTTTGCATGTTCTCTCCGTGCTTCAGCGGTGTCCCCCGCCTTGTGCCCTGAGTTCCCTGGGATAGGCTCCAGGCTCCCTGCAACCCTGTGTAGGATAAGCGGTATGGAAAATGGATGGATGGATGGATGGAAGTTATCACATATTACATATAAATGCTATAAACAGTCATTTCTGCACTATTTTTTTTTCCTCTTTCAAAGTTAATAAGACAACTGCAAGTCCTCCGGCCTGAAGACTTTCGCATGTCTGAAAACTTAAAAGTTGTACTTTAAAGCGCTAATGCTGGAGAATCATCTCTTCACAGAAAAACACCATATGAACAATGACAAATCCATATGTGGTGCGTCCTCAATGCAAGTCCCTATAAATGATTTGTTGCAATAGAAACCTGTGATTTGTCTTGTAGCCAGAACTAAATGGTAAATGGTCTGCACTTATATAGCACTTTTATCCAAAGCGCTTTACACTGTGTCTCATTCACCCATTCACACACACACACACACACCAATGGTAGCAGAGCTGCCATGCAAGGCACTAACTTGCCATCAGGAGCAACTTGAGGTTCAGTGTCAAGGACACTTCGGCATGTGGAGTCATGTGGGCCGGGAATCGAACCGCCAACAATACGATTAGTGGACGACCCACTCTACCACCTGATCCACAGCCACCCCACTACTACTGTCAGAGCTACTACTATCAGAACTAGTATCAGAACTACTATCAGAGCTGATGTTTGAGAAAATTAATCAACAATGTCTGGCCAATCAGATTTGAGAATTCAACAGCGCTGTGTTGTTAAACTGTAATGATTCATAATAACTCCTGAATCATAGGTTTACACTGAATAAGCTTTCTGGAAATGTAAAGGTTAATCATTTTACATTGAAATACATTTGGAAATATTTTAAACATGCACAAGATATAAAAATATAAAAATATTTCTCTTAAAACAAAGTGCTGAAAAATGCACAAATGTCCCTGGTTTGTTTAGTGTGTCCTATATAAAAGGGCACCTTCTTTGGGCTGCAGAAGGAGAATATTCGGACACAAGCTATACACATGATGCCTCACAAGATAGGAGAAGTGAATTATTACAGCATGAATGATCTTATTTATTAAATCTCCTCGGCTGGAGTCGGACACTAGCCAACTGTTGCAGCTTCAGCTGTGAACTGTAACGAGGCCGAGCCGGACGAATGGCCGCAGGTTTGGGGCATCCAGATAAAACCTGACTGCAGATTAAGAGAGCGGAGAAAAGATATTATAAGCACATGGGTAATATCACTATCTCTGAGGCACTGGGACCTTCCCCTTTCCTTTACAGCAAGACTTGAGGTCACCTCTACTTGGAAGGAATGGAAGTTAAGCCGGCTTTACATTGTACGATGTTCTGCCAGATTTTGCTGTCACAGGAACAATCACACATCATAAAGGATAATCTTTAGTCAGGAACTGAGATCGGTGGTCTCAGAATGTATAATGTGGTGAAGACAGCCAAAGACAGCCAACGACAAACGTTCTGCAGTATCGGAGTGCTATACGACAATGTTTATGTGCTGTACGATATGCCTAAATTCCACCAATAGGAGGACAGCATATGATTACACAAAACTCACGGGACAGTTACAAACATGCTACTGGCTATGGTGAAATGTAAACAAAACATATGGGATTTAAACAAAAAGCAGTTTGTTGAACGTCCCTACAGTTATATCATGAGAGGACTAAAAGGGATGCGACATGGAAAGAAACCAAGGAGGAATTACAGCTTCCAGGTGTTTAGCTAGCTAATTAGCATGCAAATGCTCTGTTCATAGAGTTTATTTACTATTATGACAACATGAAACTATTTTTATGCTTTCCACTTGAAGAGCTACAACTCTGTGCTGTGTTGCTGCGCACTCAGTATGGCAGGACATAGTAACTATCTTCATTGTTTAGTCTGGCAGTTTGGCAGTCCCGGGATTTAAACTCACAACCTTCCAATCAGAAGTCCTACCTCTTATCCACTGAGCTACTACTTGCCCTTGTTACTTGTTTGATCCAACACATCGATCACTGGATCCAACACATCCTATTATTTTGCATTTTATTTATGTATTTTTAAAATATGTATTATGATGTAATTTACACCAATCAGCCATAACATTAAAACCTCTGAGACGTGACGTGAATAACATTGATTATTTCGTTACAATGGCACCTGTCAAAGGTTGGTGTGGAGGCAGGGGCGTGTACGAGCGCTGGTTTGTGAATAGAGGGCGGAGCCGGAGAAGTCGAGTGGTAAGGAAGGCACAACTGTGGGAGTTTTACAGTGGGATATGTTAGGCAGCAAGTGAACAGTCAGTTCTTGAAGTTGAAGTGTTGGAAGCAGGGAAAATGGGCAAGTGTAAGGATCTGAGTGACAACTGGTGAACCGGCAACAGGGTCATTGGCGCCCAAGGCTCATTGATGCATGTGGAGAGTGAAGGCTAGCCCGTCTGGTCCGATCCCACAGAAGAGCTAATACAGCACAAATTGCTGAAGAAGTTAATGCTGGCTCTGAAATGTGTCAGGACACACAGTGCATCACAGCTTGCTGTGTATGGGGCTGTGTAGCCGCAGACCGGTCAGAGTGCCCATGCTGAACTCTGAAAGCTCCTACAATGGGCATGTGAGCATCAGAACTGGACCATGGAGCAATAGAAGAAGGTGGCCTAGTCTGATAAATCATGTTTTCTTTTACATCATGTGGACAGCCAGGGGTGTGTGGTGTGTGCGTCGCTTCACTGGGGAAGACATGGTACCAGGATGCACTATGGGAAGAAGGCAAGCTGGCGGAGGAAGTTTGATTCTCTAGGCAATGTTCTGCTGGGAAACCATAGGTCCTGGCATTCATGTGGATGTTACTTTAACACCATAGTCCATAGTTACTTTACCACCATTTTTAACTCGTGTAGTATCCATCAGTTGCATACTGCAAAATCTCACCGGAAGCAGTACATCATCAGGGTATTTCTCGCCTACTCATCCTCGTCTACTGAGAATTCAGACATTCGGACTACCCCTCTGGCGTACTGCTTTTCACCCACTGTGTAGTAGGGAAGTATGTGATTTCGGACACAGCCATGGCTGTTCTGTGTATATCTGACAGTTAATTTTGCACACAATTTAATGAAGCCACCGGATACTAAATCTGGGTCACTATTTTGTTTTGTCAAATTAATAAATTAATACCAATAATAAAAATTTTGTTAAAATTTCATGTGTTCTTCTGTAAAGACAACGTACAGGTGATTTGAAGGATAAGCTGACCGAGCACTCTGTCACACTGCTATACATACAAAAAATTTGCTCGTGGTCTACAATTAACATCTCCTCCAATGTTCTTCATGTGGGGAAAAAAACCCCTTTTCATTAACTTTAAAGGGACAAAATTATTAATCAATGAAGAGTGTCATATTTATGTGTTTAATATTTTGGCAAAATGTCATTCAGTAGCAGGCGTCAAATGATTGACGCTAGTATCGAGATTCCAGCTATCATGATGGCTGTCAAGTTGAATGTCTTTTGGTAAACTTGGTGTCTGCAGATGCAAGAGCACCAAAAACTTAATTTTGTTCTATCTCATAATATTTGTTTCCTTTAGCCTATTTAGTAGTGTTTTACAAACCTTAATGGTCTGTGTTCTGAGGAATCGTAATGTCCTTGCAAAACATGAACGTGAAATAATAAAGTGAAGCTTGTTGTACACTACACAAGCAATCAATAAGCATCAGTTACAACTAATAACTGATCACATTTTTATTTTTTTACAGTTCTGACTTCAGTTTTGGAAAAAATCCTGACCTTGTTACCAGGTCATTTAAAAACCTAACGCTAGCAACTACTACCTACAGCTAACCAGCTTCTCTTTTTTTTTTGGTTGTTGTTGTAATGATAACCTATACATGACATGACATGTCTGGCCATGCCCCCTTCACGCCCCCTTCTTTATCTTATGTTGCACATGATCTCAGAAGTTATTCAGTAGTTTCTATTTAAAGTGTATTTACAGCCTGAAACATGAATTTCAGCAGGACATATTTGGGTTACATCAAACACGCTAGACACTGCTCCTCGCTTGACTTGATATCGTGCAAGAAAAAAAATTTGAATCAGAATCTCACAGAATCTGAGACACGCCTGTGTTTTACTTAAACTCCATCTTTTAACTCCTGAATAGTGCTTAAGTCTGTATTTATGTCTTAACTTTTCAGGAATTTCAGGAATAACTCCACACCAAGAGCGCATAACTCAACTCTGAATATGTCCATGTGAATATGAATTGCGTTTGGTGTCCATGCAGTGGTTTTTCACTAACACTGCATCCTTGAATGAAGGGCAAAACAGAGCATGAGTCTCTTAGGCTGCGATTTCCAGCAATAATAAGGATCATCTGCACATGCTCTCCGTCAGGCTGCACATCAGCTGAGAGTCATGTTTGTTCAGGGTTGTTTTCCATATTAAGCAAGCAGCTTGAGGTAAACAAGAGGAAACAGAGCTTCTACACATAACAGTGCCTCTCAGGGCCAGAACAGCGCTAGCAGCACGCCGCATCAATTTGCCGTCCTCTCCTCCAGCTGTCTGGGCCTTGTGAAGGGCTTCTGCTGAAACGGCGCTAACAGCTTCTGCTGGAAACGCTCCAGCAAATGAGCGTCACAAAACTCAGCAGGGAAGATCAGCGAATGATTATTCCTTTACTCCAATTTCATTTCAGTCTTTTTGTGTTTTTCATGCAGTGATATTTGACAATTTGTCAGTCGTGAATCTCAAATACAGTACTATGGTGCGTAGATTTGAAAAAAAAAAAAGTTGCATTTCCAATTTGGAAGAATTTAGTTTCACTGTTTTTTTTGGACGCTGTTTTGAAATCGACCGTTTCTCTTCCTTCAGAAAGCTGCTGAAGACAAACCAGCGCAAGACAAACCTCTATTGAATTAGACAATGTTGCAAGATCAGTTAATGAAATATTGATAAGAACATTCCTTCAACACATGCTGCAGCAGCTGTTCTGGTGAGTCATATATCGTATGTCAGCAAGAATACTTTGATTGAGAAACATTTGAAAAGAGGTGCTGTGGGCCTGAGGAATCATGTGGGTGAACTCTGTTTCTGGAGATATAGTTCTGCGTACCATGAACCTAAGCCATCCGTGGATAGCTTTAAAAATAATGAAAACAAGCTGATTGTTTAAGTTCATCAAATGTAAATTCTGTTATAAAGAACAGACATCAAGCCATTTCTGTACTAACAGCAAACAAACATTTTCCCTCAGAGTGTTCTGAGGAGTTTCTCGAGAAATGTTAGACCCCATGGGAGGGAAACAAAATAGAGGAGGTTAAAAAAACAAAAAGCTTCCTCACACGCCCCTCTACGCCTGAATGAAATAATAAAATGTTTTCACTGATGTAGGTTAGTGCATGTACATACTCATCTACACTTTGCTCATTCTTCTACCATGTGAAGGCTGAATGAGGAAACTGCCATCCGAGGATGTGAAATACAGACCCAGCAGGTCATCCGTCCCAAGCCCGTCTCTCTGGAATTCGATTTTCACTCCTACTAACATAAAGATAAGGTAGATGTAAACCCTGAAAAGCCGTACACCTGCTCTGCTGACGTGTCTAATGGCCAACTTGACATCGTGCATCATCCACAATGCAGTTCATATTGCTGTGAAAATGTGTTCTTCACTTTAGGGAGGACGGGTAAAATAGGACATGTGGGATATCCGTTTTCTGTTTGTGTGCTGTATGGGGATCTGTTTTACCGAGCAGAATGTGATGAAGTGTGCTGCGGTCGTAACGATTCTGAGGAACCGCTATGAAGTTTGGCAATACGATCCTCCCCCCCCT
>JANDJT010000001.1:31587355-31603897 GCA_024331685.1 Stegophilus panzeri | reverse complement strand
CCACCCCGTACGCACAAAATACTGTAGATATCTTCAGGGGAAAAAGCATACATCATCCTAAGCCAATTTTGTGAGCATTACCATTTGTATTCCTATTTCATTCTTATGTATAACACATGCATTAGATTTTAAAAACGAGGTGAAGCTCAGGCCGTATCATAAATTCCTTTCCTCATATACCTTTCGTGAAGTTTTGAACTTTACCAGGTGCTCGGAGAAAACGTGAGGGAAAAACGAAGCATAATCTGTTTGTTTGTTTTTTTCCATTCCCAAACAAACAGGACAGTACCATGTCATGCTTTTTAAATCTGATAATCAGATGACCTGTTCTAATGCAAGTAAATGTCATTTAATGATTGGACTCGTGCCATTCACTTAACATTTAACTCCGATCCATACTGCGCTGTTTAAGAAATTTTAACACCGAGCACACTTTATTAATGTCAGATCTGCTCTTGATTTTGGGTGCAGATGCATGGTGCGGTCATCTCAGCTGGATTCTTTACTGGCCTCGTAAGCGGAGGATAATAGCGGTTTAAGAGCTTATGTAATTTGTCACCTTTTGTTTGTTCTCAGCGTAGTAAAGCGCTTCGGCAAGGACGAGCAGAAATCTGGAGGAAACGCCTGGAGGGCACCCAAGGCTAGAAACACCATCAAGCAAAGTTATATATAAAAAAAAAAAAAAAAACTCTATCAGGCCTTCTATTTTCAATCATTTTAAAGCTGCCAGGAGAGCGATTGAGTGCCGTGTGTTATGGCATATTCACCCGCATGTGCTCCTGATCACATAAAAACAGGAACATCACTATAAATAAAGATTCGGCTCTTGTTCAAGCCCCTCCCTTACATACACAACCGCCACCAGCTTTCATATATTTATCCAGGCATTGATTATCTGTTACTGTAGCAGATGGGCCAAGGGAAGACTAAGATCAATAGGAATGTTTAGTTGAAGAAAGGCATTTATGAGCTGCTGCAGTAGTTTACGATCACTGCCACAGAAGCCTAAGGCTGGGGTCATGGCAATTAACAGCTGCACTGCAGGATAGTGCAGCTCCGTGACACATATATAGCCTGGCTGACTCATATCAGGTGTCTTTTGTCACCTCTAGGTGTTTCTCATCCAGGAAAATCTTCTTTCATTACTTTTCAGTCTATCACACGTTCCTTCTGTATTAACTGATGGGCCTCAGACAGGCAGAGGAATCTGAAATGACCAATAATAATGAACTCACTGCAAGTACAAGCTTGCAAATGAAATTCTGTAGCCTCTCTCTTTTTTTTTTTTTTTTCCGTGGGAGGCATTATTCAGTCCAAATGAAGCAGGCAGACTAACACGTGGGAGAAAAATTGAAGCATTCTCCGAGCACTGTTGCTGAATAAATTATGTCCGACAGAACAAAGCTTCTCTCTCTTTTAATTCTGATAAGGAAGACTCCGCTTGTATTAAATACGGTTTAACATTTCAGAGCGGTCCTGCCCTGTCTGCTACGATTGTTAATTTCTCATTACGGAAGTGTTGAACAAAGTCGCCGTGCTTTCGGTTCACTTCATTAATGGATGCGAGTAACGCACCGATTCAATATTGTCTCCACCTTGGCGGTATGGTTCACCAAGCACAACCTTACGTGTGATTTACATGATATTTTCAAAAGGTCACAAATTCGGTCTGGATGCTCTGCGCAAGGTGTTATTATCCTCCGAGTCAGACGGTCATGAGATACAGCAAGCTAGTAACAGATAAATTACCTTGCTTGTATTGAGTTGATTTGCAGAAAGGCTAAGAAGTACATTTTTTAAAAATCTAAGTGTATACAGTATATACTGATCAGGCTGCTTCAGTATTTTAGTGTAGGACAAATACTAAAATTAAGTGAAGACATCAAGTACTGTTCATTATAAACCATTTCAAGAAGACCTAATTCATCTTAGAGTTGTCTGTAAAGCTCTTTTAATGATCTGTCCCCTCTCTATATTGTTGTGTTACTATCACCTTTAATTGTGCAAAGAATGCTTCTGGTCCTCCTCAAGAAATCTGTTAGCTGTTCCAAGGTCATAATAAAACTCAAGGGTGACCGGGCATTTGTTGTCTATGCTTTTATACTCTGGAATTTCTTACAGCCAGCTATTAGACAAGCCCACTGCATTTCAAATTTCAAATCTCACACAGCTGGCATTTGATCAGGGTCAATAGTTGCTATCTCAGACACATGTTGCAGCATCTGTTTTGTTTAGCTCTTTGTTTATCTGGTACAGAAGCCCTGAACTGCAAGCTGTGGATTTTTATTTTTGAAGTGATATGTCATTATTTTGACTTAGTATCTCATTATTTCTCCTTATTTCAGTGACGTGGTAAGTCATTACTACAACTTGGCAACTTCTTGTGACTTACTAAATCATTAGTATGACTAACTAACTCATTATTTGGACTTACTAACTCGTCATTACAGTTTACTATCTCATTATTGCAACTTAATAACTCTTTATTGGAACTTACTAACTCATTACTGCGACACACTAAATCATTATTACAACTTACCAACTGGTTATTGCGATTCACTAACTCGTCATTGTTTAACTCATTATTACAATTTACTAACTCATTAGATTAGAACTTAGTAACTCATTATTACAATTTACTAACTCATTAGATTAGAACTTAGTAACTCATTATTACAATTTACTAACTCATGTCTTCGCATGTTATGTTTACATTTATACCATTTTTAAATTATATAATTGTTACTCCTTGGCATGTATGTTTTGCACTACCTGTTAATATCGGACACTTCCACACTAAAACCGTGTACTGTTCGGCGCTAGACTGTCACTTACTGTGCCTATTGTCCTGTTTTAGTAGTTACTGTACTGTCCTGCGTTGTTAGCACACGTCTTCACGTGCACTTTTGTAGAATGTTTGTGGGTCTTATTAGTTCTGTGTCTCATGCGGTTAGTGTGTTGTTTTATGTAGCACCGTGGTCCTGGAGGAACGTTGTTTCGGTTCACTGTGTACTGTACCAACTGTATATAGCTGAAATGACAATAAAACCACTTGAACTTGAACTTGAACTCATTATTGTAACTCATTATTACAACTTATAACTCATTACTTAGAACTCACTAACAATATAGCACTTGAAGTGCTGGCTGTTTACGAGTCTTGTTGTTTTGTGCGTAATTATTTCATTTCTTATACCATTTCACTTGCTGTATATTTTCTTACTAAAAGTGTAGTTTTACACATTGATCCTATGTTAAACTTATTGCACTGTCTGCACTTTGCACACAGACTCTGTGATGTCTTGTGTGTCGTACTGTGATCCTGGAGACTCGATATTTCCCTTCCATGATCACGACACGGTTTATTGTATGTAGATGGGATGGCAATAAAAATTGACAGGTCTATTCAAATGATTTAAAGAAATGGATTAGGTGAAAATGCAAATGGACAAACGATTAACAGTTTCTGTAAGTCTAATTTTCTCTTTCATTCACTGTATTGTATTGTATTGTATTATATTGTATTGTATTGTATTATATTAGTGGAAGTTATTGAGTGTGCAAACACAAACGAATGCCACAAGACTTTTTTTTATTACTGGAAACAAATACCTCATTATAAACATGCACCACAAGTTTTGTTGTAAAGATCTTACATGAACTGGGAGCCAGTGAAGTCAAGCAAGGACCAGTGTAATGTGTTCTTTTCTTTTTTCTTTTTTTTTGAGCCTGTGAGCAACCTAGCAGCAGTATTCAGTACTAACTATAAGCAACATAACAGGATCGAATGACCCCACTGTATAGTGAGTTACAGTTATAAATATAATACATCAATACAACAACTGCAATGTAGAAACACTATTATAATGTATGCCATGACTGGATACCATCATAAGTAGCACCATATAAGTAATATATTTAAAGTTAAACAATAAGTATAGCTGATAAGTATAACAATAGCTCACTGTCCAAACAGAGCGTCCATAAGTGCAGGATATATTGCATGTCACGTTCATGCAGTTATGCTGCATGTTTTCATGTTCACAGGAGTGTAACCAAATTTACCATAACACGCAATGACCTTCTGATGAAGCCCTCATGCTTAACAATGGAGAAAGTAAACATTACTTGGAAATCTCTGCTTTTATAGTTCAACCCAAACCATCGTGTGACACCGGGCAAAAACAATGGAAATATTTACGTAGAGAGCTTCAAGATTCTGATGATTTGTATTCATTACAGTGAAGAGTCGTTTACCTGCCAGATACATAGTGAAAGAATCACACAGGATAATATAATTCCGTAATTTAACTATATTATGTATTTTATACTGTAAATACCATGTGCGTGTTAACGTTGTTGATGAAAGCTTTGCACGACGAACAAAATAATAAAGTAATAACGCCTTCTATTCAAAAAATGACGTATTGACATTTTCCTCAAGGAATAAATACAAAATGAAAATGTCAGAACGATTAATTGAACAAAGGTGAACACCCCCGACTTTATGGACTTAATTTGCAATATGAGAAGATGTGATGTGAAATTCAAAATACTTTTTAAAACTAAAAACAAAGACAGCACATTCCACCTTGTTGCATAATTGATTTCAAATTCACCCACTCGGATCAGGCCATACTTTCATGTGATCGTGTGAAGTCACACGCATCAGTGCTATAGTAGTTCTTCTGACAAATGTTAGGTTACTGTCACAAGCTATCACTTTTTTCGCTGGCAAATCAAAATCCTGCTTGTTTTCTATTAGCGCACAAGACCGAGGCGCATGAATTCACAGGTAAAAGTTCACCTAGAAACAAAAGTAACTGTAACAGAGGCAAATACTTTCTCCCATGTCCTTTCCCCTTTTCTGCTTTATATATAGCTTTTCTGCTGGGTGAACTCACATTTTATCTGTTGCTTTAGTGGAGAAAGCAGAAAAGTTTAGTTGTCAAGTGTCTCCCATATCACCATAGAAAAGGGTCAAAAATCATAAATGTTAAGGCTGGTCCGTAAATGTTGCCACTTCTATACTAAATCCAAAATAGCTCTCAAAATAAACAAACTGCTTCTGAGGCTATAAAAGGTTCAACCAGTAGCTATTACAAATGGCTGGTGATATAATAGTTGTTATCAAAACATGTCATTCATGCTATGGGGGTTGAGAGTTCAGAGTGTGTATAATAGTTCTTTCTCCTTAAGCTACTTCACTTCATTGTTACCATGACAACTAGCGATGCAAACAGAGATGTCATTAATATTATGTCTATTGCTGTTAAAGTGTCTCGGCAGTGGAACTGAGAAGTCCTTCATTCTGATGGTACAGAGGTGCTTGATGAAATAATCAGCTGATTGTGTCTTTCATAGGAAAGACAGTACAACTCTTGCAGTGCAGTGATGAGTGATGAAAATGGATCCTTTAGGGCCTGTGATTTTATTTTCTGTGTTAATAAATTTGTAAGTGGAACATTTTGAACCAGGGTTGTTATTAGGCTGATCATCTGATTTACTCATGGCTATATTGTCGTTGATGTTTTTGTCCAGTCTGTATGAGATAAATAGATGTTCCTTAAAAGGCAAGCTGTCTTGGGATCATCCTGCAATACAGACTATTTTACAGTGTACAGATATAACGTGGCAGTGACATTCATAACATCTAGTCAGATATAAAGTTGCACAACAGTAAAACAGTATCTCCCAGGTCCAAATCCTGCATAATTCCGCAAGAATGATGTGTTTCCTTAATTCAACCCAGCTGATCTTTTGTAACCCAACTCTCTTTTCCAACTTATCTCTATGCAAAAGACTATAGGTTTAGAAACTGCAAAAGAGCACCTACATAATTCTGGGCTGAGTTGTGTTGAGATGATTTAAGTTGATTTGGCGTGATTTGAGTTGGTTTGAGTTGAGTTGAACTGGGTTTGAGTTGAATAGCGTTGGTTCGCATTGAGTTGAGCTGGTTTGAGTTCAGCAGACTTGGGTTGAATTGGGTTGAGTTGGTTTTTGGCTTAAGTTTAACTGGCTTAAGTTGAACTGGTTTGAGGTGAGATTGCTTCAGCTGAGATGGTTTGATTTGAGTTGAACTGATTTGGTCGAATTGAATTGAGCTGGTTTAAGTCGAACTGGAGTCGAGCAGGCTCTTTTTAAATTGAGTTGGTTTGACTGGGGCTGGTTTTAGTTGATTTGTCATGAGTTAAACTGGTTTGAATTGTACTGACTTGATTTTAGTTCACTTGAGGGGAATTGAGTTGATTTGCATTGAGTTGAGTTGGTTTCAGGTGAACTGGCTTGAGTTGAGATGGTTTGAGTTAAGTTGATTTGGGTTGAGCTGGTTACAGGTGAACTGTCTTGATTTGAGCTGTTTTGCATTGAACTGGTTTGAGTTGTGCTAGTTTGAGCTGATCTGGCTTGATTTAAGCTGGCTTGAGGTGAGTGTGCTTAAGTTCAGCTGGTTTGAGTTGAACTGGTTTGAGGTGAAGTGGCTTGAGGTAGGTTGGCATGGCAGCATGTTGAACCAAGTTGAGTTAAATGAAGTTGTATTGCGTTAATTTAATGCACTTCATAATTAGAAAGTACCTCATGACTTGAATAAGATGGTTGACAAATAAACACATTCAAACTATGATAAAATAGCCACATGACTGCAGGCCCACCCTAGTCTCACACAGTGAAGGTAAACACTTTACACTGTGTATGTACTTGCAGTCCATCCTAGTGTTTACTGCTTGGCATCCATTCAGTTGGATCCTTGGGCAGTTTCCGGGAAGTTTGTGATTGAGCTAAGAGTTAGACCTCCCTTAGGCTCAATCACAATGTCTGGCCATCTTCTCACTGCGTATTTAATCAGACAGCGCTCTGACAAAGGTCACTCAGCATGCATTCTTAAAGCACACAGTCGAAATGTTACCCCTTGTTTGCTATGGGCTAAGGGCTCGTCTTAAAACATCTGCCTTTGCATTTTTTTTTCCCTCCTCCTGCACGCTTGGCCATTAACCTTTGCAAAAATTGAGTTTGGGTTTGACGAACGGAACAGCATAATGCGCTCGCCCCTCCGAAAGTGGATTAGGCAGCGAGGCCCTTTATCAACGTGGATGGGAACCATAGATAGTGTGTAAACTAGGCAGGCAGAATGGGGTAAACAGCATATGGGTCAGGAATAGACAGTTCCCATGCTCGTTATTTACCTCTCCGCTTCACCGTGCTGCATCCTGCTGCGTAGTATTGACCACATTTATTACGGCAAGGAGGAGCTGCGGCTGCAGAATCCCCCTCATTATCTATCTGTGTTCCTCTGTTCGGCAGTAGGATGAGCTGTATTGATCATTGAGATAACTACCACGCAAAACCTCTTTTCTGCTGAACAAAGAACGACCTATTTTCAAAGTTAAGCGCTTCTAGATCTCAAACTAATGGACTTCAGGAGCTCATGTCCCTCATTTCCTCAATAATCAGGACCATTTTTAAACTAAAAAGGGAACTATTACAGTTGGATTGTATACAGAGGAGACTAGTACAGTTCTCCAAACGCTACTAGAAATGTAAATGCGTCTAATGCAGTATCAAACACCGAGTTACGGCGCTGTGATTTCTTTTTGTGCAGAGGTTAGTGTTATATGTTTCAGAGTCCATTGTCACCAGGTTTACACCTTTTGATTTTTAGGGAACTTCTATAATGTAATTGATAACAAGATCCACCTTGTTTTGTGGATGTTCCACAACATTAAATGTAACTGTAAATTTATAATGAAAATAGTCAACTTCAGGCTTTTACCAATATCTCTGCTTTGTGTCAGGATGAATCACACAACACCGTAGTGTTTTGTGTTTTCCTTACTAAAGGTAGAGGTGTATACGTTCTCTATGTATTAATAACAAAATCACTTTGTTGTTTGTAGTCAGGATCAATTCCGTAATATACATATAGTATTAAAGACTTACTCTGCGTGTGAAGGTACATGAACATAACTCATAATTCCTTAAGCCAGATTCAATTTGAAGATAAACTTTGTAAAAACTGATGTTTCCTGAGATGGGTTAGCACATTTCACAACATTCAATGTTGAAACTCATTAAAATATTAAAAGATAAACAGTTTAATGTAAGAGTTGCAGATCTAAATGGCACTCCGATCATGGAATTGCCCATAAGTGGCTGGGAAATGTGCAAAAGATGAGCCTCAGACTGTAGAAATGTGATGCTTTAATTAAACTTACATAAACCGTGTTCAATGTGTACATCCCTGCTGAACTTTATCATACTGATCATAGTAAAAGCTCAGCATCACCATTGTGACTAATATGTGATTCTCACTCATCTCAATATCTATGTACACTACCAGTCAAAATTTTAGACACACTCTTTCTTTATTTTTATTTTCACATTTTAGAATAATAATAATAAAGTCTTCAAAACTCTGGAGGAACACAAATGGAACTATGGGAATTATGTTGTGATAAAAAATCCAAAATAAATCAAAAATAATTTAATATTTTAGCATCTTCAAAGTAGACTTGGCATTTTGTTGGCATTTTATCGACCGATTTCTTGAGGAATTTCCCCGAGATGATTTTTAAACAGTATTAAAGGAGTTCCCATCTACGCTGGACTCTTATCGGCTGCTTTTCGGAATATTTCACTCCGAGTCGTCCGTTTAAAAAAAGATTTTGCTGTAAATAAAATGTTAGTTTTCTAATGAAAGAAATGAATACGTCGGCACGATTCTATTTTTTGTCTACGACACCGATTTCACACATTTAATCACACAGCTTCAGATCAAAAGCTTTTTAACATCATGAGAAACATTTCAGTCGAGTGTCCACAAACTTTTGACCGGCAGTGTATGTATATGAGTTGCTATGGAGATCACCATCACGCACGCACACGCAGAGGGCCGACTCGCTCTCTCTTCTCCTGCCTGACAGCCAGAGACCGTGCATATGGGCCACGCACGGGCACAGGCTGATCGACTTTAAAAAAAAAAAAAAAAGGCCAGGTTCTGTTGTGGAGAAGGACATCATTATGTTTCAGAGCTGGATCACGGTAATGGTCCAGACAGCGAGAGAGACAGAGACAGAGAACAGGCCAGAGATGAAAGCAGAAAGCATGTCTCAGGGTCAGCTTACAAAGAGCACCTCTTCAAATGTTATCACAGACAATTCACCATCATAAAGTGACCTTTAATCAATAAAGGACAAGAAAAACAAATTTACCCAAATTATTCAATATACTTTAATAAGCCTTGATAAAGGGGTTTTCTCCAGAGGGAAAATAAATCTTGTTCTGATTAGATGATGCTAAAGATAAAAATGTTGCAAAATCATTATTTTGACTTAATATTGCTTTTTTTTTTTTTCAAGTTAATAACTCATTATTTCAAGATACGTCATATACTAGAAATCTAGCTATTTGAAGACAGCATTTTGGAAATTTTAACTTAATATCTCCTTATTTTCATAACGTGTTAGTTTGAGATATATCAGTATTTTGAGTTATTATCTCATTATTTTAACTTGGCAACTCATTCTCAAGATATTACATCATTATTTCGAGTTACTATCTATTACATTGCTGAGGAATAAGTTCTGACATACTGTGCAGTTATACCAAAATAACCCACAAAGTTCATTATTTTCGTATAACAGCACGGTCTGGAGTGTGTTATTCTTCTTACACTACAATGGTGTGCCAATTCCACATATGCACAATGTGTAATGCATGCCATATTGTGCCTTTTAACTCTTTATATTCACATTTAATATTACGAAACATCTGCGAGACACGTTCCTGTTCTCACTTACACTATAAACAGTTGTTCCATCTCCTGTATTCTGTCTTTTAAAGTTATTGAGACAAAATTTACAGTGAAACCTGCAAACTCATCTGGGAAAATGTACAAAGCATTGACACTGGAGACTCCTTCCATAAACCTTAGCTAAACGTCTCGACAAAAAACGTCGTCACATCAACGGTTATATAGCTTGTTTTTTCTTGTTAACCAACATGTATTTTAATCCGTTTATTATTACTGTAAGATTATGTGGAGTGCCTGTTGTACAAGTCCTTGTGTGTGAGCTGTTACTATAGAAACAATACCGTTTAAAAGGAGACGATTAATATAAAGATATAGTTTAAGTACAGCCGGAAACTGGTGTCCAAGCCGGGCGGTTATATCAAATTAGCTTCTGACCAGTCAGATTTGAGAATTCAACCACACTTTAGTATAATCTTGTTATTTTTAGATGCATCAAACTCTCATTTCAAATGAGTTACCCCTCAATTCAAATGATCTTGTTATTTCGTAGTTGCTAATCTTTTGACAGATTATCTATCATTAAGAGTAACGTATTGAATATTAGCTTGTAGTAATAATCATTCTTATTCAATATGTTGTTTCCAAGGTAGTAAGGTAGAAAGGTAGAAAGTAATTCACTTGACACATATACGTCTAATGATCGGAAATTCACTTAAATGTGTTCAGGTATGTTCAAGCTTTTGAGTCATGAAGGGGAACAAGAATCAGTTTCTGACGGCATTCTGCTGAAAATTACAAAGCCCTGAACCCTATGCTGTGAAAAAAAAAATGTTGAAGTGCTACATTTTGTTTTAATAAAACATTATTTCACGATTCTGAATAAATATTGGAGCATGGTATGCTGTAATTATAACTTAATATCTCTTTATTTTCACTTTTCCCTAAATTCAAGTGATTCTCTGGTAGGTTTGAGGGTTTTAATCTTGTTTTCACACACACACACACACACACACACACACACACACACACACACTGTGCAAAAGTCTTAAGCAATCTAATTTTTTGTAACAAATTTTGTCAGAAATGTTTATTTTATGACTTCTGCATTATTGATTTAGTACCAGAACATTTTAGCTTCCCAAACATTACTTATTCAACAACAACAAAATATTGCAGACAAATATAACGTATGTCACTATAGAGTTTAATGTTTATATTATTATTATTGCGATGATATTTAAATTTGTCTAACAATCTATGGTTTTTAAAATATATATATTATTAATTAATTATTCCATATGTAAGCCAGATGTTGCTTTACTGGAGTTAAATTATACGTCTAATTATCAGTAATTCACTCAGATATGGTCATGGTTTTGACACCAAACACTTAAATTGAAAGTTTAATCTTGTTTTGACATTTTAATCACAATATATGTAAACTGAACTTACACTGGTTCAAACAGAACATGTTGCTTTTCTTCTAACAAATCTATTAGGGCCGTTCCATCTCAAGTGGTTCAATACAGGTTGCTTGAACATTTTTAATTCTCCTCATTTTTTGTTGAGTGATTACCTCTAGGTATTGGCATTGCAAAACCTTTTTATTTAATTTGACTGGGTTTAACTACGATGGCCATCTTTGTGTCATGGCACACAACACATTTTGGTCATACAGCTGTTTACGGAAACCTCGATATCTCAGCTCAGGATGGTCCTAGCTCTTTGGAACAAAAACTGATCTCTAGAGCACATTAGAAGGTATATGAACATTTTGCACATTCTTGTTCCTTAGGCTTAGAACTTAAGTCCGAATGTAATGCCAAAGATTACTCACAGTTCCACTTTTAGGGTCAATTTATAATGGGAAGGGTTAAAGTCTCAGTCTTAATTTTTTATGGGGTACATTGATAAGTATCATGTGCATGAAGAACATTGGTGGAGTGGTGGAGGCAGTGGTGGCTTGACCTTTAAGGCTCTGGGTTACTGTTCCAAAGGTTGGAGGTTCAAACCCCAGCACTGCCAAGCTGCCACTGTTGGGCCCTTGAGCAAGGCCCTTAACTCTCTCTGCTCCAGGGTCGCTGTATCATAGCTGACCCTGCGCTCTGACCCCAACTTCCTGACATGCTGGGGTATGTGAAGAAAAGAATTCCACTGTGCTGTAATGTATATGTGATAATAAAGACTCATTATCATTTAAATTCCCCTAACTTTAAGGTTGAATATCTCTGTTGGGACTAGATACAAGTGCCCTATAGTAGCATTCTACTGTAAAAAAAAATGTTGAGTCTGGGGAAAAGCCTAGTTTATTCATGCATTTTGAGAAATGAACAGATGTAATATAAGCATAACAAATAAATAAAAATGAACAGTATTTTTCCCGATACACGCAACCTGTATTGGACCACTCGCTGAGATGGAATGACCCATTTCAAAAGTACATTTCTCTCATGATCCCAGGTAGAGATGTGCATGAGCTGTTCAGATACTATGCCCTTGAATTTGACATGATATCAAACAATTTCAGTTACATAAAAAGCGAAATAACTTCTTTTCTGATCTAAAGATCATGTATACGTGAATTTAAAAGCAGTTAATACTTACACAGGGTATCTCATTTATAAAATGTAATTTGAGATAAATGAAGAATTTTTGGGTACCTCAAGACACCCTTCCTAGGTTTTATGCACGTGTCGTTACCCTGACATCATATGCAATGCTAGTTAGATAACATTCCTAGCTACAACTTCTGCATTAACTCAGTCAGTATGGAATGTACTCTAGGGACAGTCAGTGATAAGTGCATACACACACACACACACACACACACACACACACACACATCCATACATATGCACACTATCTTGCCCCTGGTGCCACACTACCCTCCCGCTGGTTCTGCACTGGATTCACCTCTGGCTTTACCCCCCAGCTTAAGTACACCATCATCTATTATGCACGGCTTCTGAAAAATGAACCGTTTGGAGCGGTTCGTCTCAGGAGGAATCGTGCGCTGCTTGTTCAGTGTGTATATATAGTAAAATGTGTTGGGTTCAAGGGAATCATCTGTCTCTTTCCTCAGCCCTGATAAAGCATCCTGCTGTTTTCATTATTCGAGGGAGTTTATAGTGCTCTGTTCTCAACTGAGTAAGTCTAAACCACTTTGAAACACATTAGCTTCAGTCATACTCAGTGTAGCTAGTAATCACCACAGACTGTCCAAAGCTAGCTTACCGTGGGATTTTCTGGATCATCTGCACATCTAACACACTCCAACACACATGTTTAAAACGTTTTTTCAGAAGTTGTTCAGAGGTGGAATGTAACCAATATACACCGGTGCTTTGGATAGTTAAAGTCTTTTTACCTAGAGCATTTAAGGGTTTCACCAAAGGGCCAAGCAAAAGAACCCTTTTTTCCTAACAGGTACCATTATACTGTACGATGGTTGCTATGGTTACGTTAAAACGTCATCTAGCTCTGTTCGTGTTGTTTTTAATTAACACATTCCCACACATCATATCATACATATTTATTTCTACATAAATCTGCCGTTCATTTTTCCTTACTATTGTTTTGCGATCGTTATAGCAACAACACAGTTAACTGCTTATTTATATTCGTTTTCATGGTTACGTTGAAACATCGTAACATCTTACTTATTTTATATATTAGTGCCATTGTGATATATCTGTGATAAACTTTAAAGGTCCCCCAAACAGCAAAGCCTTTTTTTCTAAAAGTCTACCAGTCCTCACATAACAATAGGTGCCATTAAATGATTGTTGCCATGGTTACATGTTACAGTATTATGTACAGTATTACGTAGCATATAAATAATCCCTTTCTACGTATATGTGTTGTTCATGTTTCCTTATTTTTCTTTCACAATCTTAATAGTGACAACATATCAGTTTATTTCTACTTGTTGTCATGGCTACGTTGTAATGTGGTTACATCATTTCTGAAACACTTATTTGGACCCATGATTACATTTTATTTATAAATATTAGTACCACTGTGATATGTTAAAGTTTTTCCCAAAGTGCCAAGCCAAAGAACCATTTTTTTTCCCCTAAGAGTGTGCAAGTCCCAATCCAAAAAAAAAAATAGCTACCATTTTATGATTGTTGCTATGGTTACAGTACATGTTACATATTCTGTTCTTGTCATTTTTAATTCAAACATTTCCACACGCTGTAGCTTAGAAATGATCCCTTTCTACATACATCCTTCATTCGATTTCCCTTATTTTTGTTTTGCAATTGTGATAGTGACAGCATAACTAACTTTTCATTTATACCCGTTGTCGTGGTTATGTTGTGATTACATTTCACATTTTCGATCAAATCTACACGAGTGCCATCATGGTGCAAGAGAATACCAGCCCAATACCAGCACACTGTTATTTTCTGTGACCTTGGTAGAAAATATGTCATGCAGGTTTTCATGATGTACATGTCATAAAACATGACTAGAGTGCATGTAGTAGAAATACGACATAATCTTTCATGGCATCAAACATTATAGCTGTGATTATGATTACCAATTACAAGTAATGTGTAACACGATACTCTTATATCGTTGGACGTGAAGTGCCATGACAACTCGTGACAGCGTATGGTATAGTTCTTGAAATGTTTATGGCACGTCTTATGTCAGTTTTATGACACACTATTCAAATACAGTAAATCATTAAGAGAGATTCAGATAACAAATTTGCATTATTGTGCATTTTGCATTTCTATCAGCCAATGTTTGCAGGAAAATGATGTAATAAAATAAAATAAAAACCCAAATAAATCACAGGCCACACCACAAACCATGTCCTGCCACCTAAAGTGTCAAAATAGTACCAGATTGTAGATGACCATATTAACCTTACATTCATGTGTTACCTTCCCATATATTATTTAGAAATGTGAATTTCATATATGAGCATTTGTTTTAAAAACAAGTTTCTGTTACCCTTTAGTGAATCTTCCCTCTTCCACTTTATCCAAGCCATTTTTCTTTTATTCCATTCTCATATTCACAGTTTGTTCATTTGCATGAAGACCAGTGGCTGGAAACCTCACGCCTGTGGAGCTCTTAAGCCACATGTGGACTTTAAATTCTTACCCAAGCTGTCAGAATGAAGGCAGAGCGCAGAGAGAATGTGCTCAGTGAAGGGAAGCTCAGAGAGAAACTAATGTCCACTGTGCAAAAGAACACATACATGGTGTGGGTGGGAAAAAAAAGAGGGACAAAAAGCGAAGGATAGTTTTCATTTTTCAGGCTAATGGGTGGAGTGCTAGCAGCTGTTAGCTGGTCTTTCTGTCATTTATTACAGGCCATGTTATCCCCGACTGCCATCATACTGCCATAGAGTAATAAATCAACAAGCGCCAGGCGTTCTCCTCAGCACTTATGTCTGATTTAAGGAAAAGATATATAGCAGTGTCCACTGAGTGTGTGGGTTGAGTTTGGCAAGAACGAAATAGAATCTTTGATAGGAATAAACAACTAAGATATTATGGATCCTTTTCACTAAGAAGTTTTTTGTTGTTGTTGAGAAACTCTGATACTCCAAGCATGGCCTCATGAAACAACACAGTAACATATCTGTGATCCTTCACTTTGTCATTATTTACATTATTTCCATCACTAATTTGGTTACATTTCTTCCCAAGGGACTGAGTGTACCAAGCCAGGATATGTGGGTGGAGCTAGAAATAGTGCACAGCACTGATTGGTCAAATGCAATTATCCTCGTATCATCACTCGAGAAAAACAAAATAGTATTCCATAGTTTGCTGCACACTCTTTTGAAATGATGGTCCATATTGAACCTGTTAACACAATTAGCACTTTCTGACTATATAAGTAGACTGACTATATCAAATAAATTATTTTTATGTATATCTGCTATACAAATAAAATTGAACTGAAATTGAATGAATGGTCTTCTTACTGAAGGGGTGAATGCTTGAAGGTTCTAGGTAGAGCCTTACTACTAAGGATTTCCCTTTTACGTAGAACTAGTATTTTTCTGTTAGTGTAGCTTGGGGTGGTGTCTGTGTTCCTAGAAAAAAAATGATTTCATCTCAGCACCTTAACCACGCAATCACACGAGTGAGCAACACAGCCTCAACTGACCTTTCATTTTTTGTGTACGTGCACAACACTGAGCCACAATTTCAGCAACAACAGCAAGCAGCAAAGTGACAGTGCAAGCAGTGACGTGAGCTGAGATTTTCTGAATTTTATTCAAATTTATGCAAATTAGTAATGGCGTGGTGTGGACAAACCCAAACGATTGGCTCAAATGATTTTCCTCAAACCCATCATATGGTGCATGTGGTATGACATGTTTTCATTTCCCCTCTCATAAGTTTAGCTCCTATCTGCAATTAGTTCCTATGCACTGCTTGATCTTATCTTTGTTTCCTCCTATCCTGTTATACAGTATGTATAGAAAAAAAATAAAAAATGAAGATGGAAAGGAAGTAGCAGGGATCTTTGGTGTCTCTGGAGAGTTCTAGTAGCTAGTACAGTTAGTTTGTTCTGCTAATCTGCTAATAGATAACACAAAGCCTGGTGAGTATCATGTAAATCGAGCAACTATTTTTCACACTGAGTAGTGTATACCGTAATTTTAATTTAAGTAGTTAGAAGAAGATACTGTATATACAGGTGCACCTCAAAAAATGTGAATATCATGGAAAGGTTCATTTATTTCCGTAATTTAATTCAAAAAGTGGAACTTTCATATATTGTAGATTCATTACACATAAAGTGAAATATTTCAAGCC
>JANDJT010000001.1:31574958-31586470 GCA_024331685.1 Stegophilus panzeri | reverse complement strand
AAAAAGGCTTGAAATATTTCACTTTATGTGTAATGAATGTAGAATATATGAAAGTTCCACTTTTTGAATTAAATTACAAGAAAAAAATAACTTTTCCACGATATTCAAATTTTTTTTAGATGTACCTGTAGGCACATGCTGTCTCAGGTGAGTGTACATAGCTACAGTTAGCTTGTGCTGCTAATCTGTTAACAAAGTTAATACAAAGCCTGGCACATAACATACATCAAATGATTAATTAGCACAATTTTTTAGAATACATTTAAAGAAAAGTACATATACAAAGTATACTGTAGCAAATAGTGTGCTGTAGGTTCTGCATTCTGGCTGCTATACTTCCTCAACAGAACTAACATCTCTGGGCATACGGTACACGACCACAAGTGACAACAGTAGCACTCGCTCCACACCCAGAAAAGCCAAACTACAAGCGAATGAATGACATGTCACTCAGTAGTGTGAATGCAAGGTTAGTATCCCTTGGCTTGTTCCTTTAAATAATACTAAATGTATAATATTATGTAAATATTTTATGTCAGAGTGTTTCCTGTGAGAGAGGGCTCTAAGCTGAACCCCTTGAGAAAGCCAGCAAGATACCATTTCTTCCATAATGCAGAGCAGTCTTCATTAGTGTCTGAGAACATTCCCATTAAGTACAGTGGAAAATCCAGAAAGTTTCCTTTGGTCAGCTGCGTTACGCTGTTAGGAAAAATGTTAAATGTAGAACTCTTAGGGGATCCATGTAGAACTTTGTCCGTCTGGGGAAATTTCCTCTGTCTAGAGTCTTTTCATTCAGAGATGTTTCCAGGAACTATTCTTGAAGCAAACTATGGTTAGGCAGGTAGTGTTGCCTTGTCACAGTGTTCTGGGTTTGATCCTGAGATCCTGAGTTCTGCATGTTTTCCTCGTGTTCATGTGGGTTTCCTCCAAACTCCCAAAAACCTGCCATTAAGTGGTTTGGCTAGTCTGAATTACCCCTACATGTGAATGACTGTGTGAACATGGACATAGTTCTCACCAGGGGTATGTTCCGGCATTTTGTCCAGTGTTCCAGCTCCACTATGACCCTGACCAAGATAAAATAGTTACTTCATGGTTTTTTACTGTTGCCAGCATCATCAATGATATTACGACATCAAAAAGAACACATTCTTTCAGAGGTACCAGGCACAGGTACTCAAACAGGGTGTGGAAGGTTCTGGATTTGAACAAACATCCCCGCCTTACTGTTTCATACTACAATGCCTGGCAGAAAAACTTATTTACAAACCTGTTTAAGGTTCTGTTACGGCTCCTGTCGCATTCAGAGTGAGACAGAGGATGGTCACATAATGGCGGTATTGAGTGACACACTTCTTATTTCTTTTGAATTCTTTGCTAATGTACATGAGTAGCGCTTCCTCCTCTGTGTCTTACTCTCCATCTCTCTCTCTTTTACACTGATGCTATGAAACGTTGTTTAATTTACTACCACCACCGTGCTTCTCCATAATTCATGAAGCGGTGGGGGGAGAAAGAGACACGTGATAAATCTCTATTCATGTTTATCCTCTGTCTTCTGTTGAATGTTAATGGGCAGAGACAAAATATAAAAAAAACAATGAAGAAAAAAACCACAAACAAACAACAACGATGGGAGCATTAATGGTTCGCAGCTATTAAAGCACAATGGCTCAAACGTGCAAGTGCAACCTTGATCAAGAAGCACATTGCTCAAAAAAAATGACAAACTAATAGCCATACTATTAATCATTGACAATTCAGCTCATGCCATTCATCTTATCTCCATAATTAAGCAATTAACAGCTCTTTGGATGTGGTGTGCATGGCCACATGTAGGCTGAACGCAGCGAATAATAACCATAAATCATTGGAACGCAGGATTTGTGGGGGGAAATTGCGAAGAATAATCAAAGATTGGCCAAAAAAAAGGAGAGTGAGGAGAGTAATTGCAGTATTGAGCCCCGAGGCAAATCATGATAGTGTTTGAGGGAAATTGCCGCACAGCATTACCTCATATGAACACACACACACACACACACACACACACACACACACTTACACACACAAACACAGAGAGAGAAACACACAAAGAGTTTTAGAACTCACCTGTAAATCAACCTGTGACAAACAGGAATTTATGGCAGATTTGATTGGCCCTTTTCCCGCTGGGTAAAGGGAGCGTGTCAGCTCATTAAAAACACAGGCATACACAAGCCCTCAGAGTCACACTCGTACTGACAGGCTGCGACATTTCTCAGGTGAATTCCCACACAATTAAGCCACAGCCAAAACCACAAGGTACGCACTGTTTTGTGCTCCCAGAGTACCTGTTCTGTCTTTCCCACGGACGCTTCTTTTCAAAAGGATTCTCCCTTGTTTACATACACGAGGCGCTAAAGTATTTACATTCCAAATTCAATTAATTAACTTGTAAAATATCGCTTTGCAGATGCAAACGTGAATTGCACAAACATCATTAAGCATCTTGTATTGCCATAGCTTGTCTAATTGCTTGTTAAATAAAAGGCCTGCTCGGGTGAAATATCGGCGTCGTGAATATAATAATAGTTGCGTGATTGCAGCGAACAGATGGCAAAGGTTGATCATGCAGACTCACATTTGCTTAAGGGGAAAAAAAAAAAAAGAAGATAAAAAATAAAAATAGTCTCCCCACTTTTAATCGCACATACAGCTGCTGTTAGAAGAAGCATCAGGTTTTGCATACTGTTTGAGTTCTTAGTCATTTCCCTGTTTGGGAAATGGCACGCTGAAGTTATGCACATCTGTGCAGTGGGATCACGGAAGCAAGCCTCTGCTTAATGATTTAAAAAGCTATTTTTTTTTTTCATTGATGTTTTACACTACGCCTGAAGGATCGCACAAATTATTTGGCTTGTTTATAAATACGGGTTGATTTTTGGCCTGGATTTGAAATCACTAATCACTGGTAATGATCCGCTATTAGAGCTGCTAGCTGAAGCCATCTGTTTTCACGAATTGGGACAAACTCAACTTTGTGAAGAAGAAATATAAGATGCACTAGAGAAGATGAGCGAAGAACCCAGAAATGCCACACACATGGCTCATATGGTAAATATGGCTGAAGTAGCTTTGTTTTCTGATCCACCTCTCTCTCTCTCTCTCTCTCTCTCTCTCTCTCTCACACTCTGAAATAGTGCTGTCTTTCATCGTGGCCTCGTTGTGGCCTGAGTTTATGCCCCCCATAATGAGAGTGCTTGAGCCTGACAGTGTAACACACAATGTCTCTTTGATTTCTCTGCCTTGTTCCAATCCCCGAACAATCATAACGCATGTGTAGACATGCACACAAACACACACAGACACACACACACACACACACACACACACACACACACACACCACAGATCCCTCTTATATCTTATATCTCTGATTCCTAGGAAACAGTGAAGCTCACAGCAGCTAATAGCATCAAAACCACAGCGTGCCAAAATACCTCACAATTAGGCACTAAATTGCAGCATGTTTGGGTGCCTTTCACGTCTCAGTTGGCGTGAGTCCACGTCTGAGGCGAGGCTATAATCTTCCATCTGTGCACACAAAATACAGAATACACCAAGCGGGTGCTAGACATTTTTTTTTAAAGCAATGTTCTAACATCATCAGCTCGGCTAATAGGAAAAAAAAATCCCACTGTGCTATTGTAAGAGACATGCTGAGTCCTTCGCTCTGTGACCTCGGTGCCTTTGTAAAACTTTTCAAAGCCCAGGAGTATTTAAAGAATCACTTTGAAAATATCTCAGCGGTGTGATGAAGAAATGGCAAAAATGAGCCAGAATATAAGACAGGTAAAGCCCAAGCTCCTGTGTGGTATTGGAAAGTGGGAATTGTGCTTTGATGGTACCCTGTGTACTGACCCTAGGTCAGCTGCTACTGATGGATGATCTAACATTACAGAGCACACCTCACATTTATTAAATTGCCTAATGATAAAAAGATAAGGGGAGAAATGGATGATCCTGAAACCTGGGCCCACACACACACACACACACACACACACACACACACACACACTAGCTACTGCTGCTGATTCTGCCGGCGCCTCGCGGACTAGGCGGCCCATCTCCCAGAGGTAATAACGCAAAATAGGCGGGGAAAAATGCTCACATCGAATACAAATGTTGCCTTTAAGTGGGAGATGTGTGCCTGGAAAACGTGGCACTATACTGAAGGAGGAAAATTTAGCTCTTTAGCGGATTAATCACTGTCATCATCTGGGCATTGTGGAGAAGTAATTTAGATGGTAAATACCAACTTTAGCCATACATCATCTGTTGATAGCGCAACACTCCAAAGGTGGCCCACACGCTTCAGACGGAAAAGATACTCATGCAGAATAAATGTTCTTATTCCATGCCGAGGCATTTTTATCTTGACAGAACAAGGCGAATTTAAAGCAGGTTTATCTGAATATCATTTACACGTTCGCATTGGAATTAATGTTGGAGTGATAGAGCCGTAACAAGGGCGTCATTCACGGGCTAACATTATACATTCGGGAAAATTTGATCTCTAGGTTATTGTATAAACTGAGCTCTAACATGAAGTGCAATTTCAGGAGGATATGTAAAGCCGTCCATTCCTGAAAACTGTGCGGAAACGGTTTACCAATCTGCATAGGGTTACTGTATGTTGAACTAATCCAGTGGAGGGAATCACAACCCACCATTATCAATGCGATTATATGTATTGTTGAAGTTTTATAATTATTAACTTGTTTGACTGGTCCAGTGAATTGAATGGATTTAAACAAAACCCCCAATAACTCAAAAACAAGTAGTCTATAAATAATGGCAACTTAATGGACTGTAATGTGTCTGCTGGTGGAAAGAGCAAAAAATGACACCTTAGCAATTGAAGATATATTCAATATAGGTGAATTGAGCTAGTATTTCCTATTATAAGATGACAGTAGACCAAATGTAAGATTATTGATCTTATTTCTAGATATTTATACTAATTTCAAGCTTTAAATTTCTTATTGTATGGGCAGATAATTTGCTTAAATGCTTACAAGAAACAAAACAATCTACTGTTTTGAAAATTGAAACATGTCTAGAAATTGCCTTAATAATCTTATATTTGGTTTATTGTAATCTTATAATAGGTAGTTTGTCTATTTTCAAGATATGGAAAAAGTTTTAAGGTGCCACTAAATAGGCAAAATAGTATTGAACACATTTATATAATAATAATATAGAATATAATATTTGAATAGTTAGACTATGTTCATTGGCAGATTTGTACTGAGGAGGACCATCAATCCATCTATCCTCTTTCCGTACCACTTATCCTACACAGGGGTGCTGGAATTGGACGTGTGTCTATATTGTCTCAACGCACTGTGAAGAGGACGGTTCGAATGGCCAAAAAATCTCCAAGGATCACAGCTGGAGAATTGTAGAAGTTAGTTGCGTCTTGGGTTCAGAAAGTCTCCAAAACTACAATTCGAAGTCATCTACATCACCACAAGTTGTTTGGAAGGGTTTCAAGAAAAAATCCTCTACTTTCATCCAAAAACAAACTCGAGCATCTTCAGTTTCCCAGACACTACT
Organism: Stegophilus panzeri; assembly: GCA_024331685.1. Taxonomy (NCBI): domain Eukaryota; kingdom Metazoa; phylum Chordata; class Actinopteri; order Siluriformes; family Trichomycteridae; genus Stegophilus; species Stegophilus panzeri. The sequence goes on along the minus strand of JANDJT010000001.1, from coordinate 31,580,873 downwards.
GGAACTTCAAATGGGATCGGGTTCTATGGTCAGATGAAACCAAAATAGAGCTTTTTGGCAATAAACACCAGAGGTGGTTTTGGCACACAGAGAGGTGGCCATATGGAAAAGTACCTCATATCCACGGTTAAATATGGTGGTGGCTCTTTAATGTTTTGGGACTGTTTTTCTGCCAGAGGACCTGGACATTTTGTTATAATACATGGCATCATGGACTTTATCAAATATCAACAGATATTAAATGAAAACCTGACTGCTTCTGCCAGAAAGATTCAGATGGGCCATGGTTGGATCTTCCAGCAGGACAATGATCTAAAACATACATCAAAATCAACACTAAAATGGTTTACTGACCACAAAATCAAGGTCCTGCCATGGCCATCCCAGTCCCCTGACTTGAAACCCATAGAAAACCTATGGGGTGAACTGAAGAGGAGAGTCCACCAGCATGGACCTCGAAATGTGAAGGATCTGGAGAGATTCTGTACGGAGGAACGGTCTCAGATCCCTTGCCATGTATTCTCAAACCTCATCAGGCATTATAGGAGAAGACTCAGAGTTGTTATCTTGGCAAAGGGAGGCAGCACAAACTATTGACTAAATGGGTGCCAATAATTGTTGTACAACTATATTTAAGATTTTTTTATAAACCTGTGTTGTGTTTGCAATTGTTTGATATCCATGAGAGCAGAGTATTTTTGTGAATTTTTTGAACAACAGATCAAAAGGTTAAACAATAAAGACAATTTTTCACAGCCTTCTTTGCTCATATTTACCAAGGATGCCAATATTAATGGAGGGCACTGTATTTTGCAGTTAAAAGGTTCCCATGATATAAAACATTTGAGAACCCCTGGTCTAATCAATTAGCAAGTGGAAAAATGAAGAATTTCTGCAAAAATCTTCTGAGTGTTTGCTAAAACAAAGCCTCGTTCTTGGCCCTGTTTCCTCACTTCCTAAGACAAATGAACAAGTCCTGTGAAACTCAGGAGGCGAAGGTTCTTAATGAAATAGTTCTCCATTAAATGTTTACACTTGGGGTGGGAATTCTGTGAAAAACTTAACAAACATTACCTTCACAGCAAGGAAAGTTCCCATTTCCCATTGATCACCATGAACACTATTGCTATTAATAGTCATGTGGTGCCTACAGTGCTTTTCCACAGGATTTGCATATCAGTGACAAGAGAAAAAAAACAAAAACACACTAACTTTGAGTTTCCTCCACCAGCCATGGCTGCAAATACAGCGAATAAGAAAAAAAAACTCATTCTTTTTCATGATCCTGAATGATGAACTACAACAAAGATGAGTCAACAACCACTTTGATCATCGTCAAAATGTCAAAAGCCTTTCCGTGTTTTCAGATCAAATAACCTCATCGAGTGCGATGCGTTCAGCAGGACGAACGTGTGCAGGTCGAGTGAAATTCTCTTTCATCTCTTCCTCAGTGTGTTTGACAGCGGCGTATACTATATGTAGCCAATGCAGTCGAGGCCATTAATTATTTACAAGCAATCTATTTAACAATGCCTGGAGTGCAGATCCTTTCAGGGAGGTTTGAAACGTCTTCATTGCATACCCTGTTACAAGTCGAGTGCCAAAACAAGAATGAAAGAAAGAAAGAAAGACAGAGCAAAAACACATTTGAAGCTTTTCTAAAGTTTTATATGGAGCGTCTGGAAACATTAAGAGAAATCCTACAGAGGTCATGAAGTTTTTAATCTGTACGGTTTTCGAGGTAGGATCCATGAACCAGGATGCTTTATGATAGGGATATTCAAATAAAAACTATGTACGTCTATCTAGAAAAATTGTTTACAAACAACTGCATAAGCAACTAGCATGACTAAATGCTGATAAAATTTACATTTGAATTCTTAACTAATAGTAACTGGTTTACGACATTTGGACGTTTTTTGTTTTATTTTGTTTATTATTTAGTGCAGCTTTGATGATCATGATCGATTTTGACTAGAGCCGTGGTCCAGATGAGATACATCAGGTTTTGAATTTGATGCAGAGGGAATAAACACATACTGCGGTGTTGAAAAGTATACGACTAGGAGTAAGTCCTAGTCCTAGAAGTAAGTGAAAGACCGATCTTTAGTTATCAGAAGCGTTTGGTTGCAGTTATTGCTGCTAAAGGTGGCACAATCAGATATTAAGCTTAATTGCTGATAGGTGTTGGATAACTTTTTTTGCTTCAATTAAAAGAAGTGTGTTTACTCAAGTTGTTTTATGTTGTATTTCATTTGAAGATCTAAAACTATTTAGAATGAGATATACACAAAAACACAAGAAATCAGGATGGGTGCAAATACTTTTTCACACCACTGTACATCTTTGTCCAATTATTTTTTTAAGAATTCTGTTCGAGCCATGTCTGAGTTTGCTAATTAGAAAGTAAAAGTGTGTAAAAACCCCTCCCTTTTCTGAGCTATTCACCTAAATCATTTTTGAATAAACGCATGTGATTGGATAAACCCCAAGAGAGAATCTGCTACAGAAGCTGAACTGGTTCCTGTTTAGAAAACTAGAGTCAGTAAACTCTACTCCAGGATTTTTTCAAGTTCTTGATTCAGTCCTCTGAAATATTTTTGCTGACCGTTGACAGTTGACAACCCCTGATCTATGCACATTGTAGAGAATCTATCCGCTGAGCTCATGTCCCTAGTAATCTTTAATCAAAAACAGTCATTTCTTTGTGTTGCTTTTGAATAAATGCAAAAAACATCCCAAAAGCCTGACTTCACCACGAAATCCACAATTCCCAGTTTGATCTTCGTGATTTGAAAAGCCGTTGCATGCATATTAATAAATTTGGTCGAGTCATTCCCGTGTCCCTTGCCTGCACGCTACAGTGATCTACTGTTTTAATATCACGGCATAAAGGGATTTGCTCCCACATATCACTTCAGTGCTGTGGTACAGTAAATGGCTCGGTGACAAACGTGTCCATATTGAAAGCATATTTCAAATAAATTAGTCAAAGTGCTGCATTACTTTACAGCGTGCATAGAGTACAGTACAAGTAGCAAACGAGAAACCATTCTTCGCCTGACATTCACACAACAGCTGTATCTAATAGCGGATGTCCAGAATGCAAGGGACCAGCTGAATAATAGATCCGATGCAATTTCTCTTGGAATAGCTCCACCGGTGGCCTGAAAAGTGTGTGGTAATAAGCTGGAAATTACCTAGTGGCTCATCCTTATCTCCAAATGAGCCGAGAGGCATCACTGAGGAGATTCGAGGTGTTTTAGTGAGGGCTGTACTGCAAGGTTGAAAGCTGGGACTATTGCTAAGAAATGTATAGATGTAATCATTCAAGGCGACTGCAGAAGTTTTACAAGACATAGTGATAAAGCCCCATAGATAAATGAAGAAACATCTTCAAGATCATAACCAATCCCTCATAGGTACACTGCCAGGGGGAAAAAAAATATCCTCAGATCCCGCCCATGAAGATCACACAGCTCCAGGAACCCCCTCAGTGAAAGGTGATGTCATGAGAAGACGGACTCCGTGTTGACCCAACACGGCCCAGAGAAATGAAAAGCATGTGCAAAAGCACTGAGTGGTCTGATAACTGGCAGCGCTGCTTTGAAATGCTGATTATGCAGAACCAGTGCTGTCCTGCTGACTGTGCACATGCTCTTACACGAAGGTTTACATTAGAGAGATGACCTTCACAGCAGGGGGAATCGACCCCGCATTGTGTGGAAAGTGGGGCAGGAGATACTCCAGAAACTCAAACAGGCCTTTTCTAATAGCAAAATACCAGAGCTTGGACATTTTGAAGGATTTTTAAAATTTTTTTTTAGAGTAAAAGTCTCTCAAATTAGTTTGGCTCCAGATCCAAAATGCTGTGGGTCTGGGACCAAGATACGGTGATGTAAAGTGGGTTTGTTATTTTCCATCAAGTTGTTTTTATGACCACAGTTACAAGATGCGAGATTCTTTTATTGTCACGCAATGATGTTGGTGGTCATTTGGATCTGTACAGCTCAGTAATCAATGATAAACAAAAAAAACAATACACTAAACAAAGTGCAAGACAAGTCAACACATATATAAATGAAATTTAACCAAAGATTAAATGTGCAAAAAGTATTGACAGACTAACCAGCAGCAGAAGTAGTGATTGGAGTTGATCTATAACAGCAATTATATACAGTAACACGGTGACGCCTTACAGCTTAGGGGATTTTCAGAGTTTGGGGGATTTTAAAATAAGTTTTGTTCAAAGAAATTAGCAATTTAAATGAAATGACAACAATTAACCCTTTTGCAGGCGAGTACAAATTGCAAGAAATTAACTTGGCATCATTCCTAATTCCAATGTTAGGGTTAATGCTAAGCTTCTTTTGAGCAGCTCTACACTCGAAATATAATAATATGCAAAATGCAATGACGTGAAGACCGTCAAACTACAAAGAAGATTGCTTTTTAAAAAGCAAAAAAAAACCAAAAAACAACAAAAAAAAACAAGCTACGAAAAAAAAGAATAAAAAAACAACTTTGACTTTATTGTTGGTCAAAATTTTCATTTTCATATTGTAAAAGTATCCGAATTGTCTGATAGCTCCTATTTATTCCAGGATTTCAATGTGTCAGTCATTTTGTGTGCAATCACTGATGATGATGTCTGTACTGTGTATAGACCCAGGATTTGAATTTGGACGTTAAAATATCCCTGCTGAAAAAAACAATAGAAACCATCACATAAATTCTAATGGTTTACACTTCAAATACAAACCATCAGCTACTGTAATCATTAAAACCATTACCATTCCTGGTACTTAATGGTATCCATTAGACATAACATGCCACCAATAGAAGACAACAAATTGCCAGTAGAGACCCACAGGGACCATTACATATCCCATTAAAACCAATAAAATTCCTATTATAACCATTAAAACCATTACAAATTTTGTGAGGGTCTCTAATGGGTATTTTTTTCAGCAGGGATGTTCTTAAAATCAAAAATAAAACCTACACAGTTATAGTTGTTACAACTGGTAAGCAACTTTTTTATTATTACCATTAAATAAATAAATAAATAAATAAATAAATAAATAAATAAATATATATAAATGCCCCATACAGGAGTTTGTAAATATTATTATTATTATTATTATTATTATTATTATTATTATTTTAAAACAATAAGAAAAATTAAGACCAAAAACCAGTTACAGCTAACCAAAAAGGAGCTACACTGTTAATGCTAACAAAACCTTTTCTGAATAGTTACACATTCAATAATACACAAGCAATAAAAAAAAACACACCTATCATTTTGCATGTAATGGTTGTCTATGCTGTCTCTTTGCTGTGTTTAGATTTGATCTTGGATGGTAAAATGAGATTTTGAAAAGGTAAAACTTGTACATTTCTCCACCATATTGGAGAAAAGTCCCAAAACTGATTATGTAATTTTTCAACTCCGCTGGTTCCCCGAAACATCTCTGGAAGCTTCTCTTACGGCCCTTACACCCGTGTTGATAGGAAAGGGGTAAAAGTCCGAGGATACTCCTGAACTCGTGATCGGTAAATGGTGCCACGTTAATGAGGTTTAAGTGTAACAGAAGTTCCACAAGTTTCCTGATTCACTTATGGCTTGCCGGGATAGTGCCCTTATCATGTTACATACGATATTGATGTACTTTAGAATACTTATTCGATTAATACAAAACTCTAAGCTGCGCACATTTTTCCCTAGTTGAAGGGAGTTGTCCTTGATTCGAACCCGTTTGAACCGATCTCATCTAATTTTCCTCACACCAGTGAGCCAAGCAGCCTTCACCTTTCATTTCATGTAATTGTCATTTGATATCAGATGTGTTAAGTCTAGACCTATGCATTTTAATGCCTAGTGATCTTCTGAATGTTTAATATCTAAATAT
>JANDJT010000001.1:31532632-31548227 GCA_024331685.1 Stegophilus panzeri | reverse complement strand
CTTTGGACTGGGGGAGGAAACCGGAGTACCCGGAGGAAACCCCTGCAGCACGGGGAGAACATGCAAACTCCACACACGGTGGGAATTGAACTCCCGACCCTGGAGGTGTGAGGCGAACGTGCTAACCACTAAGCCACTGTACGCCCCATCCGAATACTAATTAGAAAAACAAATCGCAATGTAGCAGACTGTGTGTTTGTTCCACCGTAATGCTTACATTGCCTGTCTCTGAGTGGATAGGAGCAGTGCTGTAGTTGTAACTATGTCAGCTTCATGATGGATGTGTCTGAGTGTTTTATTACAATTTTGCTGCTTGTCATTAGTTAAACTGTCAATTAAACAGTCCTTGAGGAACGAATGCCAATGAATAAATGCTGTGACACTACGCCAGGTCACTCCGCTGATCCCCGAGTACGTACTTGTTAGTTCGAACACGGCGAAATGTTCCTGTCAAAACTGCCAAGTGGAACTGAAAAAAAAAGAAGCAAAAACAGTCACAGCAAGTGACACCATTTGGAAGTGCGTGCGACGTGTGAAACAATTTTCCATTAAGTTATTTCACCACTTAAAACTGTAAAATGGGTTTCAGCAAGCTGCTCAGGACAATCCTCCTCCGTGTCAGATCTTTGATATCATACATTTCTGAAATTCTGAGCTCAATGACAGACCCGCTAACAGCACTGGTAATCTCCACACACTTTGAAAAATACACATCACAATTTCTTGTCTTTTGAGAGAGAGAGAGAGAGAGTATAAAAGAGTGAGAGATAGAAAATTGAGGAAGGCAGCATGTGCAGCTTTTCATTCTCAAGATGTATCCGTGAGAAAGCTGGCAGACCGGCCTCCAGGCATCAACATTCCATAGTGAAAGAGAAATGTTTCAAGGCTGTGCGTGATTAAAATCTTTCTTCAGACACAGAATGGTGTAGAGTATACAGCGAGACACGCCGAGAAGCTAAAATACTGAAGTTCATCATTGATAAAAGAAGCTCCCAGAGCCTGCTTCTGTCAAGAATAACAACATGACATACAAGAGTGAAGGTCTAAACCACTTACCATGTGTACTCAATGATTGAGAACATCTGGACCCAGAACTGGAAGGATAATCAGGTCTTTTGAAACTGTAAAACTGTCTTTTAACAGATTATTTAAGCATTGAAGGAAATCTGATGGACTTGTTCATGGAAAATACAAACGGGAATCAAATGATAGCCTTAAAAATGCGATGGGAATTAGAATGAAATAATTTTTTTTTCAAAATCTGGACACTCGTTAAGCATAATGGAGATTGTGCAGAAGATTTTTAGGTGGGTTGTACCAATAAGAATTAAATTAAGCACAGTTTAGAGCTAATCGAGGATTTGTCGATCTGGGCTTTATTTTAAATCGAGTTGTGTTGCAACACTTCAATTTAAACACAGATGAATAAATCGGGGAATAGAATTCTAACCTGCGATTAAAACCTCCATTTACGATTAGTTTTCTCCACCATGATGGATTCGCCATTGACAGCAACAATGTTAATATTCCATTTCCTTCTTTACTGACCACCAGAAACTAACTCACTAACTCTCACTCACTCACTCACTCACTCACTCACTCACTCACACTCTCTCTCTCTCTCTCTCTCTCTCTCTCTCTCTCTCTCTCTCTCTGACATAAGTAGCTCTTGCTGATAAAAGAAATAAACTTGTAAAATGTCAGCTGTCTTTATAAACTGCTACGTAGAGAGACCATTAATGATCAAGCAGCGTGTACGGATTTCATAAGCCTGGAAATATATGAATTCTCCAGTGTCATTAAACAGCAACAGTGTAACGCTTTTACTTGCACTTGAGTGATTAGAAAGGGCTCGTGCAAGTAAAGGAACTTTAAATTTAAAAGAAAAAAATTCAACTGTCGTTATTAACCGCTCATTCGCATAATCGATAAGGCTGAGAAATTGGCGCAGCGTATTAGATGCTCAAATTTTACAAGCCATGAAAAAAAACGTATTATATCAATTAATGGAGCAATATGGAATAAATATGGAAGACAAAAGGACAGATAACATGACAATTTAAAAGAAAGAAGACACCTGGGTCCAGCTAACTGCTGATTTCAATGCTTCTGCAGGGATTATAGACAAGCGAGGTGTTACTAATCTGAAAGCCTGCTGGGAAAACCTCAAAGTGAAAGCAAAAAAAAACATGCAGCACTGGAGAGAAGGGACACGTTTCTCACCGATGGTGGTCCCCCTACTGAAGAAATAGATTCATTCTCACAAAAAATGATACAGAATTTATTGGGCAGCTGTGGTTCAGGTAGAGCGGGTCGTCCACTAATCGTAGGGTCGGCGGTTCGATTCCCGGCCCACATGACTCCACATGCCGAAGTGTCTTGGGCAAGACACTGAACCCCAAGTTGCCCCCGATGGCAAGTTAGTGCCTTGCACGGCAGCTCTGCTACCATTGGTGTGTGAGTGTGTATGTAAATGGGTGAATGAGACACAGTGTAAAGCGCTTTGGATATGTGCTACATACTACACATTTACTATATATATACAAATATGCTATTCACTACTATTATACACACACACACACACTGATGCTATTACGCAGTGAAATGGTTTCCAATTAAGGTCCTCCTGACAGCATTGCCATTTGCTGTGGCATTATTGTTCTCCTCCTCTTCATCCTCTGTGTGCTCAATTCAGAGATCCACTTCAAATTCTGATAGTATCTCATCTCCAAGTCGTTTCCCAAAATTATACAGCACTGCCAGAGCAACAATGGCTGTCAGTGTTGTATCAGGTTTTGTTCGAAGCCCATTCTGCAGGCAGGGAAACAGTTTTTTCCAAACACCGAACACCCTCTCAACAAGACCTCTTGCTGCAACGTGGCAGGTGTTGTATCATTTCTCAGCTGGTGTTGAAGGGTTCAGAATGGGGGTCATCAGGTAGGCATGACAGATGTATCCATTGTCACCTTCTAGATGGCTCTGAAATGCATGTCTTTCAAGCAGAGCGTAGAGGTGGGTGTTATCAAAGATCCTGCTGTCATGTGTAGATCCTGGCCATTGAGCTACAATGTTGGTGATTTGGATCTTCTCATCACACACAACTTGAAGAACCGTGATGGAACAATAGCTGTTCCTGTTGCAAAACCATTTTCTCCACTTGGGTTTTGAATGGGAATGTGAGTACAGTCAAGTGCTCCTATAACTCCTGGAAAACCAGCTCTTCTGTAAAATCAGCAGATGTTTCTCCTGTTGGGGAAAATCTTATAAACTAATTTTTCAAGGCTGCAATTGTCCCTGATACTCTTCCAACAATTCTGCTCACAGTTGATTTATGTACTCCAAAGAGGTCCCCATACACCATTTGGAAACAACCAGTAGTGTAAAAGCATAAGGCTATTAAAAGCTGCAGCATGGGTGGTGTGGTGGTATGGCTGTATTTCGGTCACTGCCATGTCTTTATTTACTTTTTTATTTATTTAACCTAATCACAGTTTCCTTGCTGAATCGGTACCTGTTTGAAAATTCAGCACCATCAAAAAACTCAAGAGGGTTGAGACGGTCCCTTATTTTTCTGTGAGGAACTTCATTTTCTCCAATCCACCAAATCAGTGCTGCCATATTGACAAATTAAACCTCCTCAATAGCAGGTTTAAATTTAATCCCTAACTGAAATTTAAATCGGAGTTTAAAGTGATGGAGCAACAAGATTATAGTTAATCCAGGTTTATTGTGAAATTAAATCCAGGATTAAAGTGATGGTTTAAATGTAAACCTGCTTATTTTTCACCAAGCTTTAAAGTTTGGCATAAAAAAATTATTAGATAAACCTTGATTTAATCTAGATTTAAGATAAATCCTTAGTGGTGCAACTCACCCCTACATATATTTGTAGCAAACAATGCATAATAATAATAATAATAATAATAATAATAATAATAATAATAATAATAATAATAATAATAATAAGAGTTTCATTTGACTCACGCATATGTGTAATACTTTACATCAATGTTAACTTAACTAATATTAATTGATTTATTAATATTATACCTCAGTGTTGTTGAATTCTCAAATCTGATTGGTCACAGGATGGCTGTTAATGAAATTGTTTCCATGGTAACACCTAATTCAAAGAGGTGGACATGCTACATAAACTAATCCTAACAGTAAACAGATTAAGAACGTGTAAGGATTATTGTTGATATGGTGGAGGTTTCTGAGAAGAGATATTTAATTAACATTTATGGAAGGAGTCTCCAGTGTCAAAAATGCTTCAGGACAATGTAATTTCTTGCCAACAATCTGTATTTTTTGTCTTCAGTATAAAATGAGAGATTTATACTGTAGCTGTTATAATGTAAACAATGAACTAAGGAACTAACTTGTTTTTTTTTGTTTTTTGTTGTTGTTGTTTTTTTCCCCCTAAAGTGTTCAATAACATTAAATGCAACTATTAACAGATAAAAGTATGTATCATTCTTTAACAAATAAAAGTGGTTTCAAAAGCCTTGGTAAATTGCTGTCGTAAACGAGGAATAAAACACTTCAGGCTGTGATGTTATAGTAAAATATTCATCTCCAGCATGGTAAGAGTAACTCTGCATCTGGCTACATCACACCATTTCGTCTTTGATTATTTTTCTATAACCGCACACCCCCATTATTTAATTCATGTTAATCTTGGCCCTAAAAAAAGTGTAAGTAATGTTAAAAATGTTATGTATGAATTGACATTTGTTTAAAATGTTGAATCTGCCTGCAATTAATATTCATTTATTCAATCCGTAATGAAACATAAATCCGCATAAATTAGAGGAAATTAATTTACAGCATATGTATGAATATGTAGAATGGTATTAACTCACTGAACTCTGCTCTCCAGATCTTATGTTAACTAATGCGTTAAATAATCAGTTAAACATTACAAAATATGTTGTCTTTAACGAGTGTCACGCTGGCTTTATTCTGATCGCTTTGAACTTTTTCTTTATCCTTTTCCCCGTTTTATTAAGTACAAAATACGACATTGAAGTTTCTGTGAGTGAAACAAACAAAAAGGCAAGAAATTTAATCCACCATGTGTAAGTCCATCCTTCTTCTTCAACCTTTTTACAAGGTTGATGTGTGTCCATGTTGAAGTTTCTTGTGCTTAATGGGCATGGTGAAAAATTCCAGAGCTGATATATAAATATATATAATTCCAGCACAGCACATTCCTATATTTCATCCATTTGAGGGAGGATAGAAAGTTTCAACGTGATCGCCAGACTCAGCTATGCTGCTGTTCATATATTTGGCAAACATTACTATCGCTATCACAAGAGGCTGGCTTGAATTCAAGTCAGTAATAGTTCGCAAAGTTTGAACGTGCACAATGCTGAAACAGCTGCTGATTGAAGGTTATGATTCATTTCTACCAAGCCATGACACGAATAGGCTGAAGGTGACGCACACCATGTGGCTGTAACATGAGGCATTTGATATGTACAACCTTAAAAGAAGACAGATAGTAAAATAATAAAGACAACACCAACGACAACAAAAAATCAATCAATTTACAATCATTTCAAAGATGTTAGAGGAAAATAATCCGAGCCAGGTTGATGTGATTAAGCGACGTTACCGTCTTAGCTGAACATTTTCCAATAACAGCACATTCTAAAGTGTTTTTATTCCTCTTATACAACATCATTTTTCCAATGATTACATTCGTGTAACGCGACATAAAACAACACAACATAACTTTTATCCATTTACAGTTACATTTATATTGTGGAACATCCATGAAACGTCATTTGCAGCTGTAAACAGTCGTTCCATCCTTCTTCTCTCGCTTGAAGTTAATAAGAGAAAAGTTTCACTTGTGGTGTTACTGAGAAAGTGGAAAGCTCTTTGTTCTGAACATGTTCCCATGTCTGAAAAAAAATGACACCTTCTGTCAATGCTATATAAAATAATAATCTTTCCTACCGCATATGAGCTGTTACTATAGTGTAGAAACGATAACATACTGTATTAGAGCGAGAGATCTGGAATAATATGAACTACGCAGCTGAAGTACTGTCTGAGTCGTGCTGTTAGAAAATGAATCGAGACCTTCTGACCAATCAGAAACGAGAATTCAGCAGAGCTGTGGTATAATGGATATTGAATGCTGGGATAACTGTTCAGTTATACACCATGACACTATAATAATTCTAGCTGGATATCATTTCTAAGAGAATTTCAATGTTGCTGAAATGTATCACTTATCGCTATCTCTCTATTTTTTTTTTCTCAGGATGAACAATTGCACAGGATTTTATGATTAAACGAGTTGTGTATTTGCTTTACATGACTCAATTTTGTCCCAATTTTCCGCACATACTAATACAAATGTGAATCTTCATTTATACTAAAAAGGCCATGTATGAAAAGTCTCTAAAAGTTTCAGTTTCTTTGTCACATTTTTTTGGATTTTTGCCTTGCTTGTGCACTGATGTCTTTCCACTCTAAACCGGAGACCATTCTTTGTATTTTTACTCAGCGTGACTCAAGTTGAGACAATTTAATACATTTGCTTTTTAGCATGCATCTGCGTGTGTGTGTGTGTGTGTGTGTGTGTGTGTGTGTGTGTGTGTGTGTGTGTTCGCCAGAGTCTTAAAAATGTAGAGATTCAGAAAAACACATCTGTTCCAAGAAGCACTTCATGTTCCCAACTATCTAAACTAGCTGAAGGTGCGGCTTGTCCGAGGCAGGCCACAGCATAGTTCCTCAATGAATAATAAAACAAATAGCGTTTGCAAGAAACCAAACATGAGTCATTCATGAATCACAGAAGCTCTGAAGAACCTCCCAGCTCCTTACCGACGATCCCCAGGGTCCGTTGCTAAGTAAAGTCAGACTTTGGTGAGGGAGTTTCCTCCATCACATCCAGATCATGAGGATCTTACCATAACCTTTTCAGATGTTGAGGAGGGTGTGGAGAAGGAATTTGAGGAGTGGAGAGCATTGATCCTTGTGCATGCTTTCCTTTTAACCCCCATACACACACAGAGATAGGCATACATCATCCTTCTTCAGCCTCCCAAATCTGCAGACACCCTTCCCTTTATCCCATCCCGTAACCCCCCACACGCACACAGGATTATTGACTGACATTTCAGTAAAGCAGCCAAATTCCCTGCCTCGTACTGACCCGACCAGTGACAAATCACTTTAGGGAAAGAGCAACATGTTTACTGTCTGAAACCAAAGAGCCATCTGCCTTCCCCCAGGTCATGGATCTCAAGACACTTTCACCTTATCATCTATTGATCCACCCTGAACACCCCTCCCCAAAATGCAATGCAGCTCATTCATTTGCAACTTGATATAAGTGGGAGTGATTAGAACAAGGCCTGATTGATTCATCTACACATCAAGCTTGGCAGGATAGCAGAACATTCACCTGATCCTCACCCGAACCCCCAGATGCCATCAAGTGCATGAGCTTGTGTGTGGGTGTGTGTGTTTGTGTTTCGCAGAGATTCTGCCATTTTGTCGTTCTGAGCCAAAAAAACAAATAAAAATCCACACGGTTCTCATTTACATTCCATTGTGTTTGCTGAAAAGCAGCACTCTCTCTTACGCAGAGACTGATGACAGTCTTTTAAAAGGCTGGAACGCTGCTGCTGCGCCACTCTGATTTATTCCGTTTGCGATTTCGACCTTAGCGCAGGTGTGCGTGTTGTAAACATCCACGGCGTCCTTGTCTAAAGAGTTTCCGCGCCAGATTAATTCTAGTGAACCCACTTCACTTGGGATTGAGTCTTTATCGCGGGACAACAAAGTGAAGCGTGTCCTTCTCAGCCAAATGAATGATAAAAGGGGTGAGAAGCCCGTTTAGGAATCATTCATCTTATCACACGCATCACCCTTCCCATATATCTGAAATCCTGACAGGGCGCTTTGCTCAGCCATCCATTACCATCGCACCATCGAGAACCTAAAGAGCTTCATTTATCATTGGAGCGAGATCATTTGTGGAGCATGTTTTCTTCTCGAACGCAGAAATGTAGACTGACGTCACCATTAACAATACTCCAAATGGACCTACTTAATAAAGTTAGTAGTCTATAGATATCAGTAGTGATATCAATAGAAATTAGACCCAAATGCATTCGTCAGATCATCCTGGTCTCCAGGAGATCATCACCTGTACAGTAGGTCTATAAGAATATTTATTCAGCCATTTCATTGCAAGTCCGTCAGGAATAAGATCTTCATCCAGTTCAACTTCTTTAAAGGAATACTCCAGGTAACATACTAACATATTCACTGTGGAGGAGGACAGTGGCTTAGTGGTTAACACGTTTGCCTCACATCTCTGCACTGTAAAACCGGATAGTTCATTTAACTCCAACAATTTGAGGAAACTAATTACTAATTTCTTTAAGCCAAATACACTTAAATATAAAAAAAAAAAATACTCAAACTTTGTAATTTAAGTGTATTTGGCTTAAAGAAATTGATTTATCAACTTAAAAATTTTGAGGTAATTAGTTTCCTCAAATTTTTTGAGTTAAATGAACTATCATTGTTGATTGGCATCTCTAAAATGTCCGTAGTGTGTGAATATGTGTCCTGGGTGCCCCCTGCCTTGTGCTTCGTGACCCCTGGGATAGGCTCCAGGCTCCCAGCGACCTTGTGTAGACGTGGTACAGAAAATGGGTGGATGGATGGACATATCCGTTATGTATTTGTGATTACCATGGAGAGGAATTTCAACACATTTAATGAGAAAAGAAGACTCAACTGTAATGGAAGTTTAAGGGCATTCTCCCATGAAACGCATATTTGAAGCACACCGTCTTCATTTGTCAACTGAGTTTGTGTTAATATTCTTTTCAGATTGGGGACTACTATGTATTCCTGCCTCACACCCAGTTTACCTGGGATAGGCTTCAGATCTACAACCACCCTGACCAGGATAGAGTACTTCCTGAAGATGAATAGACCCCTGAGTGAGACACGTTACTGTGACATCAGACATGCTTCCTGGTTGCAAAAGCATACCGAGGTATAACATTTTTGAAAGCAAGCCAAATTTGTTTTCTAAAACGTCATGTTGTGTGGTTGGGTGTCATACTATCAAAAAGGACTCTTTTCCAGGCTAACAGAAAGCATGTGTTGTTGCAGACACTTAGAAGGGATAATTACCCCAAGGAGCTCCTTCTTTGCAGAGATCACTCCATCTCAGCTAAGTAGATATCTTGAAGTGAAGTTAAACAAGAAGTGAAGCTTGCTAGTTAATTATGCCTGAACCTACATTCTGTAGCTCACCTAAATCTACATCAAGAGACTAGCTAACTAAAGCTACATATCTAGGTCGCGTTCTTACTAAGCTAACAAATGACTTTACGGCATCTTATTTAGGCAGCACCTCGGATATACCTCAGCGTAACACATCGCTTCAACGATATCTCTCTAGTATAAATGCTGGGAAATTATATAAGACTTGTACATGTGTCCCGTCATTGCAGGCTAGACCACCATCATTTAGCCACCGACAGAACGCCAAGCCATAATATCTTCGAGAGTTACATTATTTGAAAGTGTTAGTTTAGCCAAATAGAACTCCCTGTATTATAGTGTTATATAATCCTTAATAATAAGTGGATAACATTTTAGCTGATGTCAGTCCGATTCATATTGTAAATAAAACCCAGATTATAAGCATGTAGCGTCAGGTCGTTAAGCTACCCTTGGTTGTTTTTTTTGCAACCAGGATGTATACGCAGGATGGATCTTTTTTGTTGTTGTTGTTTATAAAACCTGCTGAAAAAAAAATTGAAACCATGAGAGAAATTCACAACAAATACCATTACAACACATCAGCTGTTAATCATTAAAACCATTGCCAAATGGTTTCCATTACATAGTAGGACATATTAAGGATGTAGGTCTTAAATGGTATCAACTAGACATTACATGCCACCCATAGAAGGCAGCAGATTATGGAGAGATGGACTTTTATAGATGGACTTCAGTTCCCAGCAGCCACTGCTCCTCTGCAACACTGTCACATGACCACCTGTTATTCTTGCTTTGGTTGTCTTCTGTCGCCATGCTATTCTCTCTCGTCTCGTCTCGTATGTATTGTGTTGTGTTTGTTTTCATTTTCACGGGTCTATAGTGTCTTCTGGTGTTTTATTTTGGCATTTATTCAACTTCAAATCTGCACTTGCGTCTGTCTCCGCCTCGAAATAACAACGTAACACCATTATGACCACTAAAACCATTACAAATTCTATGTTTCTACTGTTTTTTGTTTTTTTTTCCAGCAGGAAACACTAAAGAGGACTATTGCTCCAGTGTTTAAACATTGGATAAAATTAAATAAGAACAGCTTGGTCTCACTCAGTTTAAGACTTTTATTATTACAGTGTAAAATTTAGTTTTGAATTTGCATGATATAGCTACTGTCATGTATCAAGGAGGGAACTATGGACTTCATTTCCCAGCAGCCACTGCACCATACTCATCGGTGTCACATGACCACCTGCACCTGATTTACGTTTCGGTTAATGAGCACACTAGTATATATGCCAGTGTTTGCACTGCTTTCCTTGTCTCACGTATCATCTCTCCGTGCTTTTGTCTATGACACCGTATTTTGTTTTTGCCACAGTATTTTGTATGTTTGTTGTAGAGTCCTTTGTTTGTGTTTACTGTTTATTAAATGTTTGAAGATCTGCACTTGCTTCCGTATCAACTTTGTAGCGTGACAGCTACGTATTTAAACAGTTACCGGAATTCATTTCTTGAAACCTGCCTTAACACATTCATTATAAATGAGATGGTTGGAAAAGAGATTTTAGGTCTTAATACAGGGAAATGATTCATATTAGTCAAAATTATTATAATAAATTGTCTATTAGCCTTTAATACACACAAACATGAGATTATGGTGAAAAATGGCCTGTAACATGACTTAGCCATGTTACAGGCCTTTTGTTTTCCCACTAAAAGCTCTTTCTATCTGCTTCACGTCGATCCATACATTCACACAACAGCCACACGTTTCTGTCATTACAATCATCTTGATGTAGGCAATTAGGGGGAGGAGCTTTTACCATTCTCCTGTCTCCTCATGATTTATTCAGCATGATGTAGCACTGTGTCATGCTAATGGCCTTCGCCATACCTCTGGGAATGGATGACGAGGCCCTACGAGGCTCGATGTGGCCGATGCGGAGATTACGAATCGATAAGGTTTGCTAGAATGTCAGATAGACCTGCCTGAGCACTGGGAGCAAAAGCAATAGGAAAAGAGTGTTAATGATCAATAGTCAAAAACAGTCACATGACTGGTAGGCTATATTTTTATGTGACTATGTCATATTTATCCAGAGGACTTGTACAATGATTGATCACTGCACTTCAGCACGAATACAACAATTTGTGCAATATCCAGGCAAGGGGAACATTTTCAGATCACTTCAGTCCAAGAGGAAATTCATTGCCTTCCGTGGCCCAGCTCGGAGAAAAACGCCCGTCTTCTAGAGCTCGTGGAAAAAACGAGAGGAAAAAAACAATTCAAAATACAATGGCATGAACAAGGAGTGCCCCTGAGAGCAAGTCTTTTAAAGGTCGCGCTCTCTCTCCTGCCCCTTCTCTCTCTCTCTCTCTCTCTAAGGGCAAACTCTCAACCGATGACAAGCCAATTAACCTGCATCATTAGTTTAAGGGCCGTTTTAAACGGAACCACAAAGAGTGAGTTTAAGGAGGTTTTTGCATTATTGATCTGATGTCAGGGCCGGAAGGCTTTGCCATCACTGGGGAGGGGAGGAAGAGGGGTAAGGGAGGGGCAGCCTGGATGGGGTGAATTACAGTAATGGACCGTCTTAGATGCTCCTCTCATTGTTAACCACTAATAGGCAGTAACATACTGTTTGCATGCTTGCTAATGCATCACAGATTATCTGGAGTGTTGTCTTTCCTGGCTTGCTTTGGTAACAGCATCACAGTTTGACCATTAAAGAGATTATCACGTGATCGTCCAACCTGGAGCCTATCCCAGGAAGCATCGGGGAATTCATCACAGGGCACAAATACACATTCATACACTACGGACACTCTGGACATGCCAATCAGCATACCATGCATGTCTTTGGCCTGGAAACCGGAGTACCTGGAGAAAACCCCTGCAGCACAGGGAGAACATGCAAAGGCGGCAGCGGGAATCGAACCCCCAACCCTGGAGGTGTGAGGTGGACGTGCTAACCACTAAGCCACTGTGCGCCCTCATGAAATCATCCATGGGATAAAGCAGGAGTCATCAACTGGATTGAGGTCTGGACATGATCCAGTCAAGTATTTCAGCAAACTGGATAAAGTACTATAGTGAATAAAAAAAATACTGTAATGATGTTTCATCTATGCTTTATTTCCCCAGTGTTTTTCATCTATGTTTTTCTAAACATGAACCAGCTCAGCTTCTGTAGCAGATCCTTTGTTGTGGTCAATCAGATGTATTTATGGAAATTATTTCAGGGGTTCAGGAAAAGAAGAGTTTTCACAGGGTTTGTAGATGTTTCATGTTATTTATCCTTAGCAATCTGATGATACGTTTATAATTATGATATGATACAATACAATACAATATGATATGATGGCTTGTATAAAAACAAAGTCCATGATGCAAACAAAGTGTATAAAGATTATTTAAGATCATTTCATTAACTGTCCCTGTATCTTTTTTTTTTTTTTTTTTTTTTTTTTTGATTTCGCCATAATTAAATCTTGGCAAATATTCACCCACTAGCTTACTCTCCCCTATCATACAGCAGCTACCAATCAGGGAGGGTGAAGGCTATCACATGCTTCCTCTGACACACGTGAGGCCAGCCAGCTGCGTCTTTTCGAACTGCAGCTCGTTCTGCGGTAACATGTTCGGAGGAGCTCATGAGGCCATGGATGGCTATTTCATCATCAGGGTTCAAACTCTTGATTTCCAATAATAAGGTGAATACTTTTCTTTTTTTTGCCCACTCAGGATCCCTATGCTTGCATCAAATTGCATCAAAAAGAATCCGTGGCTCTAATCAAATGTGGTACCATGAAGCAGTAATATGAAACACTTTAAACTGTCTTATGCATATATATATAGTAATAAACTAATCATTCATAGTAAAGCATTAAAAAAGTAACTGTTGTCTTCATTCATTCATGTTAGTTACTTATCCAGACCATTATAATCAAGAGCTTTTATACATTTTAGTTAAATAACCCTGAGATGAAGAGTAAAATGAGCTTGCTCTAAGATAATGTATCTCTTAGGCTGTGACAAAGCATGACTTGCAGATGGGTTCATTTTGCTGATGGGATGTCTCTTGGCACTTGTCCATCCAGACGGAATGATATGCCAGTGGTCCTCTTGTGAGTCTCAGCGTGCCAGATATTTCACCCACAGAGCATGCACACACACACACACACACACACACACACATTGCATCACAGTCAGAGATGGCCAATTTTGGAACCATCATTTTTGGCCGTTTTCCAAAATAAAGTCCACTGAGGCAGTGTATGATCATGTCTCTGTAGAATATGTATTACTGCTCATCACACTGGAGGCATAAATTTATTGCCATTTCCAAAATCCTTTCTAATAGGGCAGAGACCCGACCTGACCCGCTACACTCAAACACAGGTA
The DNA here is from genome assembly GCA_024331685.1 of Stegophilus panzeri. Taxonomy (NCBI): domain Eukaryota; kingdom Metazoa; phylum Chordata; class Actinopteri; order Siluriformes; family Trichomycteridae; genus Stegophilus; species Stegophilus panzeri. Next base: position 31,534,549 of record JANDJT010000001.1, on the reverse strand, counting down.
GTCGAGAGTGGGCTGTGTCACCGTGGCTGAGAGCCAAAGCAAACAATCAGATCGTATAACTCCATGTTCCACTCTCTCTCCAGAACATTGTTCTAAAAAAACCCTCGTGAGCCATGAAATTTCCCATTAACCGGCAGGTCCCTTTGCTAATGTTTCCTGTGTGTTTCCTTTACATGGAAATCTGAGCCTGCTTCACCCACCGACTAGAAAGGAAGTCTTGACAAATCAAAAACATTGCTTATTTTAACCTTACGCAGATTGAACAAGTATCGAATACAGTCCCCTCCAAAAGTATTGGAACGACAAGGCCAGTTCATTTGTTTTTGATGTAGACGGAAAGACATTTGGATTTGATATCAAAAGATGAATATGAGAAGAGAGTTTAGAATTTCAGCTTTTTTCCTTGGTATTTATATGTAGATGTGTTAAACGACATAGAACATAGCACGTTTTGTGTCAGACCACCATTAGAAAAGAGGGAGAATCAATTAGACGCATTGCACAAACATTAGGCATAGTCGACACAACAATTTGGAATGTCCAGAAAAAGAAAGAAACCACTGGCGTACTGAGCAACAGATACCTAACGGGTCAGCCAAGGAAAACAACAACAGCTTATGACAGAAACACTGTGAGAGCTGTGAAGCAAAGCTGAAAAACAACAGTCAGTGACATCACCAGCAACCTCCACAAGGCATCACAATCCACCGTTCGAAGAAGACTTCGAAAGCAGAAATATTGAGGCCATAACACAAGACGCAAACCACTCATAAGCAGTAAGAATCAGAAAGCCAGATTGGAATTTGCAAAGAAATACAGAGTTGAGCCACAAAACTTCAGGAACCAAGATGAACCTCTACTAAAGTGATGGAAAGGCAAAAGTGTGGAGAAAGAAAGGATCTGCTCATGATCCAAAACATACAAGCTTATCTGTGAAACATGGTGGAGGTAGCATCATGGCTTGGGCTTGCATGGCTGCTTCTGGAACATTCTCACTAATCTTTATTGATGATGGAACTCAGGATGGTAGCAGCAGAATTAATTCAGAAGTTTACAGGAACATTTTGTCTGCCAATTTACAGAGAAATGCATCTGAATTAATTGGAAGGAGCTTTATCATGCAGAAAGACAACGATCCAAAACACACTGCCAACTCACCAAAGGACTTTATCAGGGGGAAAAGTGGAAGGTTTTAGACTGGCCAAGTCGATCACCAGACATTAACCCAATTGAGCAGCATTTCACCTCCTGAAGAGGAGACTGAAAGGAGAAACCCCATGAAACAAACAACAACTGAAAGAAGCTGCTGTAAAACCTTGAGTCACTGAGTCACAGGTTTGATGCTACTGCAAGCAAGGTATATGCAAACAGATATTAAGTATTATTTACTTGAATTTAATTCAAGACTTATCCATTCCTATACTTTTGCTTGATTAAAAATTGGGCAATAAACCAGGAAATAAAAACTGAAATATCACCTAAACTATCATCGCATATCCATCTTTTGATCTCAAACCCAAATATCTTTGGTGTACAGAACAAACAGATAAATTGGCCTTGCTGTTCAAATAGTTTCCGAGGGGACTGTATGGGTTTTGCAGCATCTAACAAGAAAAGTGTTTCAAATCATCAAACCCATAACTTTTTTTTCTCCCTCATCTCTGTTTTTAGAATGCACAGGGTTTCAGGAGTAGATTTGAAGGTGAGGAATGGGGAGAAGAGAACGGGGCGGTCCCTGCCTTTCCTCCACATCTTTTAAACATGCGCATCTAAAGTGTTTAGTAAGCAGAAAAGTACAGCACTTAAAGCAAACACTCCGTATTCCCTTTGCTTGCTCTCAGCATACTACTTTTAGCAGACTTTTTCACCTTCAAAGAGCATTTTCTATCTAAACCTTTGTTGAAAGATGTGTGTTTT
>JANDJT010000001.1:31522632-31530132 GCA_024331685.1 Stegophilus panzeri | reverse complement strand
CCGCTTGAATGAAAAGTTACATGATTAAGCTTAGGGGTGGAGTTAGTATTTAGTTTAGTATTCTGTTCTCATGCTTGCAAATTTGTAACAGTTTACACGACTTGATTTGTATTAAAAGTTATGAAGGTCAGGGCTGACGTTGCCATTTGTATCCTTTCGCATCACTTCATGGCTTATAAAATCGAACCAAGTCCAACGCCATCTTTGCTCATACGAATTTGTACAATTATAAAATGAGATCAGGTTTGATTGGACAGAAACTGATGGTAAACATCATTTATAATAAGTCCAAAAAAGTCTGTGTAGATTGTAAACTCAATTTGCGTGAAATAAAACAAAATCACGCTCGTTTATTTTCATTTCTACGTCACTGAGCGGTTATTTTGATTAACAATAGCCCACAGATGTCATTTCCTGTAATGCTACAATAAAGGAGCTAATTGCACCTCATGATGTCTACAAAGACTCTTCACATTTGCCAAATACACACAGCACATCTGCAGAGAAAATATGAGCACATCTGACAGAGCCAGGAAAGGAAAAGCGCTGCTCGGTGACCTTCACATGGATGTCTTTGTGGGACACTTTTTCACTTTGCTTTTCTAAGTTGGAAACAGTGTCTTTTTCCCAGTCTGGGTCATGGAGAGGCTTTCCTAAGCAGTGTATCTGTGCAGCTTAACTGGCCTTGACTTCACAACACTGAACACACAGCCAGGGAAAGAAAGAACAGGCCACAGGCTCAGACGTTGCACTGAATAGTGCTGCTCGACAGCTGCGGGCTTCATGCCCACACACATGCACACACCCACGCAAAGACACTTCAGCTTGTATGAAATAAGTACATGTTGCAGGATATGCTACTTTCATGTGCTGGAAAAATTAGTGTTGGAAAAAAGTTTCTGAGCTAAAAGTTTATGAACTTCTCGCTGACTTCTACACTTGGTCCTACTTGGAAAACCCTCTGTTTAAGATCTTTTTATAGTTTTACATCAAGAGCAGGTTCCCAACCCTAGTCCTGAAGAACCGATTGTTCAGCTGATTCCAATAATCAGCTAATTAACCACCATTTCCATTTGAACGGGCAAGAAAAATTTTAATGTGCAGGACAGGGGATTCTCCAGGACCAGGTTTGAGAATCTTTCGGCTAGAGGAACAAACCTCAGAGGGTACTCTGCCTTTTCAACATGGTGGTGGAATGGAAGGTTTCAATGGACGATGGTGTTTATTTTTTTATTAATTCATTACAACTTAATTTTAGTAGTCACAGATTTGGCTACAAACATGATTAGGTTTTCATTCATTCATTTATCTTCAGTAAGGACTGTATCTTAGTCAGGATTGCAGTGGCGTCTAAGCCTATTCCAGGAACACCAAGCTAGGAATGTACCCTGGATAAGTACATCACAAAGCACCATTTTTTTAAGATTAGGTTAGGTTCAACTTTATCTTCGTTGTCAGAGTACCGAGAAAATGAATTGCAGTGCACATTCATTTTTCACACTCATTCACACCTAGGGGTTAATTTTGCATTTGAGGTGAAGTTGCAACTTGTAATTCCCCGCCTACAACTAGTACAAGTCACAAAAAACGCACCTTCAACTTGCAATTTCAACTCATCATAACTACCAGTTCCTTACCCATTTACGGAGTGACGTCAAATCAACACGGCTGCTCACACTGTGTACAGTGTAAAGTCTCCCTTTTCTACTTTTAAATTAGTTTATAGCGGTATTTACTTTAGATCAGTTAATATACAGACAAAGTACTTGGCTAAATTGATAACACTGACCATACTAATCATTGTTTTGAGAAGGTAATCATCAACATTAGAGTTATCACCAATGATAGCCATCTACAGTAGCTTGTTATACAGTATCCCGGGGTTAAGACTGTAGCGGATATCCTGGAGCTGTGAGGCAGTAACGCTGCTGGATCATTGGTTAAGATTACAATCTTAGGTTAAATCCAAGGTTAAATCTCAAACTCGTATTGGTTCTTTGTTTGCCTTGCTTGGAGATCTTTTAAAAGGAATTATGTAGAACACTACCACAAAACATTTTCCTTTCCAGGTTTACAGATAGAAACCTTTTAGGAAGCCAAGAACCCTTAACTACTCAAAGCACCATTAAAGAACTCTTGATTGTGTCTATATTTAACTTAATTCAATTCAGTTTTATTTGTATAGCAGTTTTAACAATGGACGGTGTCCCAAAGCAGCTTTGCAGAAATATATACATTCAGGATATAGATATTAAATGTATGAATTTATGTCTAATGAGCAGCCAGGGGCGACGGTGGTGAGGAAAAACTCCCTGAGACGATATGAGGAAGAAACCTTGAGAGGAATCAGACTCTAAAGGGAACCCATCCTCATCTGGGTGACACCGGATAGTGCGATTATAAATAAATACACCCCTTCTATAAATGTGCTAATACTACATGGTCAAATAGTGCAGTTGTGTAACCAGGAAATTCATTACAGTTTTTACATGAAGTCTGTTTTGTTGAACTTCTCCACTGATCACTGATGGAGACTAGAGTGCAAAACTGTTTGTGGCAATTCCAGTCCTAAATCTAATTGTAGTCCTGACGATCACAGCATAACTGTTCATATGAATTGAGGTCCAAAGCCATCTTTATGGTTTTTAAATGGTACCATCGTCAGTAATCTCAGTGATCTTTAGGCTGCACCATGTAGGGCCATCTTCAGCAGCAGCATGAGTATAGTGACTTCCAATTGATGAGATATTTTCCCAAACCATTGGCTGCATTGTGTATATTTTGACAATAAAATCTTAGAAAAAATAGGGTTCTTCAACAGTTCCTTAGATGGTTTTTGCTTTTTAAATGGGTTCAACTTGTTTTTTTCCTGAAAGGGAAATCTCTATATCTCTAACTAAAGTTTCCCCCAGAAGGACAAACCAAAGAACTCTGGATGGTACAGGTTTTTCTAAGTGTGTAGCATGAGGATTGAAATATATCAGGGTTAGCTAACTATCTAATGTCATGGTTGTCAAAGTAGGGTCCATCATGTATATCCAGAGGGCTCCTGACTGTACTGCTTTTTTTTTTTTTTTTTTTTTTTAAATCACATGATATTGCTGGAAATTATCATCAATTAGTATCATTGTTGTTATGGTTATTATATCATCACAGTTACTGGTCACTTGAAAGGAAAGGTTTTTTTTTTTTTTTTTTATTAACAAAAACCCAGTGATTAAAAAAAACAACAACACAAGTATGTATAATATTAACTTTAATCTAATTGCAATTTTAAAATTAAAACCAGGATGTGATACATTCATTAATGAATGTATAGTGTTTCAAATCTACATGTGGTGAGTAGAAAGTTCAGGAATAAAAAGCTGTAATGGGTCGAATTAGCGTTCGTTAATTTAAATCAGTTTTATGATTATAATGGGGTCCTTGGAAATGTTTTCATGCTCCTGATTCAAGAACTTGGAAAACAGGACCATCTATCAAAGCATCATTGTTTGTCTTTGTTCATTGTTTGGCATGTTGGGCTGCAACGTATTTGTTAATCTCTTCTTAGTGTCTGCTTGTCAGTATCTTTTGTGTTCTTGCAGTACTTTGCATTCATTTATCAAGAAACATCACACAACACCGATGTACACAAGTCCCCACAAGCCAGACATATCACCCTACTGTGTGTAACGGCTTTCCAAGAAGCCAACGCAATCATTGTTGCCTCATTGACCAAGTTTTCCCATTTTCTGCTGGGATTTAAACAAGCCGATATGTCGAGGGTTGAGTCATGCCCCAGTGTTCAGCCCTTTGCTGAAAAGCTCTTGACAGACCTCAGATGTGTAGAAGTCCTGTAGTGATGGATAGAGTGAGGCCTGCTTCTTTAGAGATGGGTATCAAAGGAAGGCCATGCTTCACGAGCTGAGGTTCAAAGGCCACTATCACCGCTGACATTCCTGCATTCTCAGATCCAGTAGTGCCATGAAGGCTTTGATTGGCTTATTATCTTGTTATCAGCTGCTGCACTCTCTCACTCATGCGGAGATACGCAACCCCCCGTTGCTCTCTATCTCTTTTTTTACAATGTGTAGTAGGACCAAATTGGTAGTCTCGAATACAAGAGTATTGAACAATTAAGAATGAGCATCGATCCACGGCAGTGATAAAAATCAGGCTCTGTGATTACTGAAACCTGCTCTAGGCAAGACAGGAACTTGAACTTGCATGGTCTGCATTTACTGCCAACTACATGCATTATGGGAAACGCAAACAAATCACTAGGAACAAGGAACTTTTCATATCAGGCTCTGTGACTAGACTTGAATTTGACTACCAATGGCCTGAAGGAGAGACGAGGAGATCTTTGGATGACGTTGTAAGAAAATATGCCTGTCAAGTAGGATCAAAGCGAATGCGGTACTCCACAATGACAGAAGATTAATGAGCTTTTTCAAAATGTATTGTTTGTATATTTTATTAGAGGTAATGAACTTATTGTGCAAGAGGTAGTCCAAGTCCATGTGTTTTTCAGGTGTAAGGATTTGATTTCACTGGAAAAAATAAACCATGGTGAGGCAAATTTGGCAGAGCCAGATCTTAAAAGCTCTAAAAGCAACCTCTGACCTGTTGTATTTTTATACGATAATAACATGTAGCCAGAAAATGGGCCCTTAAACATTGCAGGAAATCAAGGAACTAATGGGACATGCCCCTGTGCACAAAACGATATCCATGAAGACATGGTGTGTTTAGGTTGGACTGGAAGAACTCGAGTGTCCTACACAGAGCCCTGACCTCAACCCAACTGAACACCTTTGAGACGAACTAGAACACCGACTGCACCCCAGACCTCCTCACACAACATCAGTGCCTGATCTCACTAATACTCTTGTAGCTGAATGAACACACATCCCCACAGCCATGCCCCAAAACCTAGTGGAAAGCCTTCCCAAAAGACTGGAGCTTATTATAATAGTATGGAGGGGACTAAATCTTGAATGGGATGTTCAAAAAACACATATAGGTATGATGGTTAGGTGTTCACATGCAGTACTTTTGGCTATATAGTGTAGTTCTAAGTGATGGCTGGTTGTGATATTAGATTGGAGAGCTAAAATCTAATTTATCAATAGCTTGATAATGAAACTATTAAGATTAAGCAATGTGTTATATCATGATGTATCACCGACATTATAATAATCATAATTATTATTATTATAGTGCAAACTATTACACACATAGACACACTTAAAGGCAGATAGGCAGCTGTATGTGTTGCAAGTCTGCAAGGCTCTACCGGGTTCAATACCAAACATGCTAAACAACCTTTCTCAAACATACAAATGTTTTCCATACAAACAGTGCAGCCTTTCCCATATTGTAATAAAGGAGTAATGTCTGTTACATTATTTATGCAGTAAATATTATATGCTAGCAATAAGGTGGTACAGTGGTGCAGTGGGTAGCGTTGCTGCTTCACAGTTCCTGGGTTCGATCCCAAGCTCAGGTTAATGTCACATGTTGGGCTTTTTTTTCCTGGTGCTCCAGTTTCCTTCCACCTCCCAAAAACATGTGACTCCTCTACATATATCACCCCTAGGTGTGAATGAGTGTGCGAATGTGTGCGGTTTCCCATCCAGGGTGTATTCCTGCTTCCTGCTCAGTGTTCTCTGGATTGACTCTGGATCCACCGCAACCCTGACCAGGGTAATACGATCACCGAAGACGAATAATTATTTCTGCTTCTGTCACTTTTGTCATTTTTATATGAACGAGTGGGCAAACCCATAAGATTTCCAATGTACACTGTATAACTCTCGGTACAATCTCCAGCGAACTCTTGCACTCTCTAATCTAAGAGTCACAACTCGGTTAAATACCCCATCTAGCGTCTCTGATAGATTTCCCTGCACCTCCATTTGTTCTAGCGCTCTTATGAAAGAGCATTTGCAGGCATGCATTAGATACCCAGGGATCGTTTTGTCAACGCTTAGTGAGATTGAACACATCATGATTCCCAGCGAAAGAGCCCGGCAAAGCTAAATCAACCTAACTGTGTTGATACGCTGTTGCACCTGAAGTGTGTGACAGACGAGCACGCGCTCTCACACACTCTCGCACGCTCTCACATGCTCTTTCACACACTGCAGATGGATTTAAAGTGTGTGCAGAAGAGGGCACAGGGCTCATTGACTTTCCTCTGATGTCCTTAATGCTTTAAAGATGTCCCCCAGCTCTGCTCACCTTTGAATCCTTATCTCAGTGCAGTGGAGCAGGGGTGAAATATACCTTCAGAAAGTTATGAATTCATGAATTTTACACTGGGATTTTTCTTCAGTGTTGCAAGAGGAGAGTTTGAAATGCGTTAAAAAGGGAAGCTTGCTCGTGACAAATGTACTCATGTTCTCCAAAGTATGTACCATGGATATGAGTCCGTGTGTATCGTCAAGGGCGAAGCACATCATCTCTGAGATAAATTTTTTGTGAGTGTGACTTACTGTGATCTAGAATAATACAATTGATCAGGCAATTAATGAGTTCAGACCAGGGTTACAGTACGCTCTCGGAGATAAAGCAAAGTAGAGCGCTCTTCGTTTCATCCCTCTGAGGGAAAGCTTAAAGAACTCGACAACAAAGGATTTTTTTTTTCTGAGAAAGTTTCAAGTAGAACAATGTTAGGAAGCTAGAACTTCTTAGGTTTTTTTTTTTTTTTTTTTTTTTTCTTATGTTCCTATGAAGCATTTTTTTAAGAGTGTAGTTAATGAAATCTAAAATATAAACAAGTGTGCTATTAATAAATCAGCTTTAAATGAATAATTAGAGTTCTAATTCAAAACGAGAGTTAATTCACAAAGTAAAGCAACAGCGATCTGAAACCAAACTCAATTATGATTCGATGAAGTAATTATTAACGATCATTTAAACACCTTCTGCAATGATTTTACAGAGTGCAAATTTCACGTAGTTCATCTTCCTGAAGCTAGAAGTGTTCGGCAGTCCAAACAAAGAAATCTAAAACTCAAATACACAAAGAAAATAGATAGATAAACAAACAGACTATTATAATAAAATAATAAATAATAAAATATAGAAATAGTTAATAAAATAAGGGTGTCTGCCATATGCTATAAATGTAAATATAAAGTCAATCAAATAAAATATAGACAATTACAACGAATTGAAAATTAGAAATAAGTTAAATAAAGTTTAAAAAAAAAAAAAAAAAAACTGTACTAAAAAATAGCCATAATAATGTTCAATAAAATAAGATTTCATGTATTACTGAATTCATTCTTAGTAATAGTTTAAATTTTTTTTAAAAAAAACAACAACATATGTATTAGTATATGCAGTGCCCTCCACTAAAATTGGCACCTGCCACGGTCATCCCAGTCCCCTGACTTGTACCCCATAGAAAACCTGTGGGGTGAACTAAGGGTGAAGAGGAGAGTCCACCAGCGTGGACCTCGAAATGTGAAGGATCTGGAGAGATTCTGTATGGAGGAACGGTCTCAG
>JANDJT010000001.1:31505620-31518595 GCA_024331685.1 Stegophilus panzeri | reverse complement strand
CAAAAATAAATTAAATTCACAAAGTAAAACATCAAATAATGTGTTAATAATGTGTTTTCAATCTAGTACAGGGTGAATTGAATTTTCTAATGACTCTTTTTGTTTGTTTCTTGCATTTTCCATACTGTCCCAACTTTTTCGGAATGTGGGTTGTAAACACATTTGCTGTGTATTATTCCTTACATACACAGGGGTGGGAGATATGGCGAAAAATATCAAATCCTGATTCTCAAAGGCATTTCTACGATACATGATATGTATCATGAGGTTTAGGATTACAAACAAATTCCCAGCAATACAGTACTGTTGCATTTAAAAAAAAAAAAAAAAAAAAAAAAAAAACCTGATATTTTATTGAATGCTTTTATTTATTTACATTTTTAAAATAACATTTGTATTTATTTTATTAAAATTCAACACAGGGAAGGAAAAAAAAAATGCTGCTTCCAGACAGTTTGGAATAAATGAAATAAAAAATGTAATTTTAATGCTTAATAATATCATGATAGCCAGGATATCTCAGAAAAGTGTACCGTGAGTTTGTGAATTTATCACGATACTGATATTAAATCTTACTAAAGCCTTACTTATTCCACAGCAGTTTTCCAATGCAGCGTTTTTCTATGTATTTAGTAAAGAATGACGAGATGCTTTTTATCCATTTATAGTTACTGTTGTGTCTATAGTTCCTACTGTGTAACATCTGAGAAAGAAACTCCTGTTCCTTATGTCATAGCAGATATAATCATTCGTTCCCTCACCAGCCTTTCTTTTTCCCCTTCTCTCCTGAAGTTAATAAGATAAAAATTGCAGATTGTCATGTTACTGAGAAACCAGAAAGCGAAAAGTCCTGAAGACAAAGCACTGACACTGGAGACTCCTTCCTAAAATGTTAAATAAACATGTCATAGAAAACGTCACCATATCAATAACTTCACCATATAATAACTTTTATCTGTTTATGTGGAGGGTGCATCATACATTCTCTGTGTAAGATGTTGCTATAGAAACGATACCGTATTATGAGATGAGGATAATAATGTAAACTTTGCACTCAGCACTATTGTGAGTGCTGCTGTTAGAGAAAATTAATCAACTCCTTCCGACCAATCAGATTTGAGAATGCAATGTGCTCTGTGGTAACCAGCAGTTTTGTTATGTAACTTTTTTTCCCATGAACGTTCTTGCTTTTGGTGAAGATCTGATCTACAGGTATTCCCACACCCAGTAGATAAAATGTTCTTTGGCACATTTTCTAGCTGGCAAAGCAAAATTAACTTTGGAAATCCTTCAGGTTGAAGTCTGAAGGACTTGGAACAAGAGTGTTTTTTTTTTTTTTTTTCAAGGTCTCAAGAGTTTTAAAGTCTGACGAAGTGCTGAAGAGCCAAGTTAACAAACTTGTGAGAATATTTCTGGAAAAAGAAGTGCAGACAGAGGTTTTGTTTCCGTAAGAGAGACAGGAAATCTGGTAGATGGTCTGCACTTGTATAGCACTTTTTAAACTTGGCGGTTCTACAAAGCACTTTACACTGATTCTCATTCACACACACTCACACACCAATGGTAGCAGAGCTGCCATGCAAGGCGCTAGCTTGCCATCGGGAGCAATTTGGGGTTCAGTGTCTTGCCCAAGGACACTTCGGCATGTGGAGTCACTTTGGGCCGGGAATCGAACCGTCAACCCTACGATTAGTGGACAACCCGCTCTACCACCTGAACTGCAGCCGCCCAAATCTGGAGCTTTGTTTCAACTTTAATTAAAAAAAAAAAAATCCAATAGTTCTGACATGGCTGTACAAGTTATTCCTTCCACATGACCCATTGTGTCACACTTACAGGGTGTGCAGTCTGAGCTTGTTTCCTCTCCAGTCGTCTTCTACTGAAAGAAACTAGAGCCTATGCAGCTGGGCACAATGACACCGAACAAAATGAAGTCAGTGCTAGCATCACTAAATCCTTCCTCTGGGTCCCCTAGTGTGTGGAATTATTCCCCTTGAATGTGAAATCCCTTTAAATGGGAATTCTCTGAATGGTCTTAGGGAACATTAGAAGCCTTTTTGTCTATTCATCTCTACGTCTGTAGACGCATTACAGCAAGAAGTCACTCGAGGTATTTTTACAGCAGGCTCAACCAAGCAACCAACCAAGCAACCAGAGCGGATTGAAAAACACCAAACCACGATCCTCCATTATGATCCCTTTTTAACTCCTTTTATCCTTCCGATTTCCTACAGTTTGTGCTGCATCTTTCACGCCCTTGGAGACCTACCTAAGTGGAATATCTGAAGAATCACACAGTTTTTTTTTTCCTCCCTCTCTCGACTTTTGAGCAATCACAGATGAGGAAGCTGTTCTGAAGTGCCATTAGGAGGCTGGTGAGCATCTCTGAGCGCAGGCAATAAAGGGGAACACCTCCTTATCCCTTCCACCGCCCGACTCTCTTCCTCCATCTGTCAGCTCCTGCCTCCTCGTAGAACAGCGAAAGAAATCAATGCCCTCCTTGAAGCGGAGGCACACCAGGGAATACGAGTGTGAGGATCTCAAAGCACTTTGAAACAAGTTTAGCACATTCCTCAACATGTAGCCCAAAGTAAAAGTCGAGGCGTTATCTAGGCGTAATTTTCATTTACATGCCTTTGCTTGTCTTCTCCAAGGCTTTTATGTCAGCACTTTTTCTCTACTCCTCAATTCTCTCAGTCAGCATTGCTTCCTTTATTGTTTTGAAAGTGTGTACAAAGCTGGATGAGTCTGAGAAGCCGTGGGTTGGTGTGTGTGTGTGTGTGTTGAGCATCATTCAAATGTGAATAAAAAAAGAAAATGTCATGCTCCTTTGGCTTAACATCTCAAACAATGATGTCTTCATTTCATATTGTTCTCATATTGATATTTGCCGCACCAGGAAAGATGGAGATTAAAGTAACAAGATTTTCTCCCTGTTAATAAAACATACAACAGAAAAAAAGAAAACATCTAGGCCACCGTCAGCCTCTTTCTTTCTTTCCGAATCCACCTCTGACGTCTGATTGAAACATTACTTGATCTCCCAAAGGCATTGAGTGTAACGCGATAATTATACACTTGAACCACAATGCTAGCTAAGAGCCACCCACAGTAATGAAACTCACGATGAGTTAATTAGATCCTTCCATGGCCAAGAGTCTGGCTGTGGAGTGTTCCACCTTTTCATGCCAATCCAGGATGTGATTAACATGAGGGCCGCTGAAGTGATATTAACAAAAGGTTATTACGCGGCCTCGTCCCAAACACCGCTCAGCTCGGGTGCTTCGCAGCTCAGTCCATTGCGCACTGTTATTGCTACATTATCTATTCAATTTAAGCCAAAATGCTGGAGTGGGAATTTGATTAATGTATGGAGTCCAGTAAAAGAGAGTTGATTGCTGTGTATCTTCAGGAATCGAGCATATGGAGGCAGGAAGGAAGGACATATATGCCCTAAAAACGGCCCCTGGTTATGTCACCTTTAGCATACTAGAGGATGGGGTAAGATTGGGTAACATCTGCCAAACTGTCCTTGCCCCAAGTGTAATTAAAGTTAGGCTGTTTAACTGCTAGATATCTCCTGTGCATATAGATCAGGGGTCGTCAACTGGCAGAGGAAAGGATTTCTGCTGACTGAACCAAGCACTTGAAAGATACTGAAATTCAGTGATTTCGGTTTTCTAAACACAACCCAGCTCGGATTTTGTAACAGATTCTTTGTTGCGGTTTATCCAATTATGTGCATCATTTACGTATATGAATTATTTCGCTGAAGCCAGCTCATTGGAACAGAGACTAGCTACCAAAACATTAGCTGCATCCGAATACCCCTACTACTCTACTATACAGTAAGTGATAAAGCAGTATTGCTTTTCCAAATTCTCAATATTCATCAAACAGTAGGTGAGAAATCCCCGGATGACCTACTGCTTCCACAGAGATTCTGCAGTATGGAACCAATCTACACTGCGCTATCCCATAAGGCAACTGGACTGGTGCGGAAGAGCTGCCAGAATCAAAAATGGAGGAACGTAGCGCGTCGGTTCGTTTCAAGCGTAAGTGCTATATTTATGAAATGTTGTTCCTTGTGGTTAAACCGTACATGTTTAACAACACCTGGGTAAACTGTTAACTTGTTGAAGGTTTAAACAAGGAAAAACAACAGTTGTGGTGCAGGTACTCTAATCTGGCAGGCATTAAGTTTTTGTGGTTATTATGACGTCATATGTCACATGACAATACCAACATGGTGGATTGTTTTCATACTAAACATACTGTATATTCTGCTCAGTACATACTGTATCAACGGCCAAGCAGTAGGTACTGAATCGAATGCGGTAGGTACTGAATCGAATGCGGTAGGTACTGTCACAGTGCACAATTTCGGACGCAGGGACTTACTGTCAGTTGTCTTATTTAAAGCCATAAATCGTCAATGTGTAAGCTTTAAAATGTAGCTGTTGCTATCATTCAGTCATGGGAGTTGCTTATCTGGACAGTTGTGTCACGTCAACGCTGGTATCTGCATCAGCACGGCGTACAAACATGGCCGCCGAGGAACACAAGGTTACGTTCACGCCATGTCGGAATTACCATAATTACTAGACGTTCTAGTCAGAGCTGTTCACGTCCTCAGACTCGAAATTGAATGAATCCGTATGAGATGATGTTGTTGACTACCGCAAAATGACATGAAACCGTATTGTATGTCTTTCATTTATTAATTAAGACATTATACAAATTATTACATAGAAATATTGCAAGAGAACTACTCAACTACATTTTACTGCTGAAGCCACCGCCATTTTGAGTGTTTTCACATGACGTTGCAGCGGTCAGGTGGTACAAGTCAGAGCGCTCAGAAAATTCCTAGTTTATCCAGTTGTAGTTACGAGTTCTAAGAAGACATGAACACCTTTTTACAAGTTGGAATCTCATCATTAGGGTAAATACGACATGGCGTGAACACAGCTCAATTCACAGCCATTACAGACACTTTCATGTTCACGTTCAGCACCCTGACTGCACCTTCACGGTGCAAAGTACACTGTACGCTCTGATGTTGTTATATCAGTTGATACCAAGCCTTTGTTTACTGATTGTCTTTCTGGATTCTGATCGCCTTTCTGGTTTAAGAATTTGTCTTGATTGCTACGTTCAATAAAGCTCTGTAAACCCGCGCTTACGTCTGCACCTGTATCAATTTGCAAACGAAGTGGACTTTAAGCATTTCTCCATTTTTGTTGAATACACCGGGTATGAAGGTATCAGGAAACCCGATGTCGTTGAGAAATTGGTGTGAATTTAAACAAACAATGACAACTTGGATGAATTTCCATACAAGTTCACGAGAACACTTACGGGCGTTAAACCCTGCTTCTAACCCCAATCTTAAGCGGCAGACACACTGGGAAATTTCCATTGACTTCCATTCATACGCATGCAAACACTGGAGACCAGAACCGTAAGCTTCATGCGAAGAAGTTTTTGCTTTCCGCCGCGTTCCAAATTTCAAGTTTGGTGAACTCCGACCTGCGAGTTCATATCTCGTGAAGACGTGTGACCAATAGAAGATCGACACGTCACGGCGTGACCTCTTCAGAAAATTCAAGAAAATCCAAGGGGCGGCTGTGGATCAGGTGGTAGAGCGGGATGTCCACTAATCGTAGGGTTGGCGGTTCGATTCCCGGCCAACATGATTCCACATGCCGAAGTGTCCATGGGCAAGACACTGAACCAAGTTTCTCCCGATGGCAAGTTAGCGCCTTGCATGGCAGCTCTGATACCATTGGTGTGTGTGTGAGTGTGTGTGAATGGGTGAATGAGACACAGTGTAAAGCGCTTTGGATAAAAGCACTATATAAGTGCGCCATTTATTCAGCAAGCACCGATTATAGCGGTGTCGCACCATCCCGTTTTATACAACACTGATATGGAAATATTTTAATGTTGGCGTGTGATGTCATATCCGGTTGCCACCCATATTCGCAGCAGTCTCCAAAGAAATTCCGCATGCTGAAAGTCTAGTGTGTCTGCCGCTTTAACCTTAACAACTTGTGATTTGTTACAAAATTGCACGTATTTGTTATGATACCAGGTTGTTCCAGAAAAAAACAAAAAAAAAAAGCCAGAAATGTGAGCAAAAAGAAGCAGTGAGTGAGTGAAATCAGAGAGAAAGTCATTTCTGCTCTGCTTTGTCTTCAATCTAAAGAACTCATAATGTCCCGTTTAATCCCATTTTGCATCCATAACAGCGTTTAGCTCAGTTAATTATTCTAAAATCTTAAAACAAATGCAGAAGCTGCAGGCTTTAATGTGATTTCTACACGGCACGCAGAGCTCCTGGGGTAGTGGCTGTGCCGCATCTTTTCCATTTGAGCCCAAAGTAATCAAATGATTTGTAATGCTCTTTCTGTCTCTCCTTCTCTGTTTGCTTTCTGGTGCGAGGGGAAATGCTGTATCTTAAAAAGATAAGGAATCAGCTCATGTTCCTTGTTTTTGATTTGATCAGATGGGGTAAGAGTAATGCTTCGAGGTCGGCTCTCAGTGGTGCTTCATGTTCGCATGAAAAGTGAATGATAAAGTTGACCTCACACACACACACACACACACACACATAAACAAAGAAGCAATGATGCTCTCATCCCTTGTCGAAGCAGTGAATGTTCTGTGCCTGTGTTTCTTTTTCTTCAGTCAGTTGCATGTGTGTCCTTGTGATCTGATTCAACTTAAAGCCATAAACATCACTGAGCAAACAAATAAAAGAATCTGAATGACAATGTCAAAACAACACAATGTCTTCATTACCATTTCCTGTCCTCTTAAACACGGTGTTTATTAGTTGATTCGTTCTGAGTGCTGAAAAATCCTGGATAAGTAAGGAAAAATACACTGAGGGGCGTAATGTTACAGGGGAAAAAAATAAATAAATCAATGACAGGGTGCTGTGCTATTCTTTATTAATTCAAGAATACTTTTTATCCATTTATTGTTCCACAAAACAAGTTCATTCCTATTATCAGTTACGATATGGTGCACCAGAGTGCCAGAATTAAAGATAAACCTGAAACGGAAAATGCGACGCATTTTATTTCGCAACACGACGTATTAATAAGAAAAGCATACGTCTCGTTGCTAAGGGCAAGCGAGGATGGATAGACATGACTTGCTTTTATTGGGAAATCTCATTACGTGGTTGTTCAAGCTATATAAACTCACCGGCCACTTTATTAGGAATACCTGTACGCATGTGCATATACTGTATATGCTATTATCAACACAACCATGAAATCATGCAGATACAGATGAAGAGGTTTAGTTAAAGTTCACGTCAAACATCAGAATGGGAAAAGAAAAAATCTTAGTGATGTCAGTGACTGTGGCAGAGTTGTCTGGTTTGAGAATTTCCGAAACTGATGATCTCCTGGATTTTTCACACACAACAATCTCTTTTTACAGAGTTTATACAGAATGGTGCAAAAATAAACAAACAAACAAACCTCCAGTGAGAAGCAGTTTGGGGGTGTTTGTTGATGTGTGAGGTCAGAGGAGAATGGCCAGACTGGTTTGAGCTGATAAGTCGAGAAGAATATGACCAAG
Organism: Stegophilus panzeri; assembly: GCA_024331685.1. Classification (NCBI taxonomy): domain Eukaryota; kingdom Metazoa; phylum Chordata; class Actinopteri; order Siluriformes; family Trichomycteridae; genus Stegophilus; species Stegophilus panzeri. The sequence goes on along the minus strand of JANDJT010000001.1, from coordinate 31,510,996 downwards.
GAAGTTAAAGGCCATAAAATGATTTATCTGTAAATATCATAAGGTGGAACAAGTTCACTCATCGGGTTCTTGTATGAGGTACGGTATGAAATCTACGTGTTTTTCGAGCACATAGACAGTCAGTTCGGTGAGGCTCCATCCTCTCTCAAGTCTGCACTTGCTCAGGTAATCATCCACTTGTAAACTCTTCTCTCTAAGGTCTTAACATGACTCATCTAAGTGGAGATTACAGCATGACCTGCTCTCCAGTGGCCAAATCCCTGACCGCTGAAAGCTCCATGTACTCAAGAGGTCAGCAGGCAATTGAAAGAGAAGACCCATGAAAAAGAAGAATGCCCAGAGGCACGGTGGTTAAAAAAACAGCTACCCTATATACCGCTTCAAACAGAGCAGACACTGCTGGATGTACACTAATGACTGGACAAGAAACAGCATGGTAAAAATCAATAAGGAAAGAAACCTAAAAGTGTTCTTCTGCATAACCATCACTGAAATGAATAAGCGTGTCCATGCTATGAAGGGAATCCCGTTACTATACGATAGTAACGCGTTCCTAACTCGCTGTTTAAATTCTGGAGAAATAGTGGTGAGTAAACAGCAGCCAGGTTGTGTTTAAATAGGGCACATTTCAGATAAAGGATCTAATCAGTTAGGAGATTTCCATCTTATTAGCGTTTCTTTCACCTCCATCACTGCCAAAGCAGCAAAACAACCAGAGGCCACCTTTGTCAAAGTGAATTCTCTCACTCTCTCTTTTTTTTAAGCTCCGTTGTTTATTTTGCACACAGACTAAACGCCTAAATAGGGTGCACGCATAAAGCCATCCAATAAATCACTTAATACTGAGATCCTTATCAATCCTTGGTTTAAGCCATCATGAAAAACAACATTTTACTCAATATTTGTCACCAGCATTCGCCGGCTAATGGAATGATAAAATGTTGCACAAGGCCACGATCGAAAGGTAATTTGCTATGAATTATTCACCTCATCTCAGACACGGATCTTTAACGAATACCAACTTTATGTTTCCTTAGTTTGATTTCCTTCCTCTTACCTGAATCATTCTTCACCGTGATCTGTTGGTACAGGATGAGTGATGATGGGTTACACAGAGTAAAAAAAGGTGTTGAATTGGGCACCAATGAACACTGAAAGAGTTAATTCAACACTCATGGGGATTTTGCTGTGAAGATTTTAAGAACGAGTCACATGGTGTGTAAATGGTACCCCTAATCGTTGTTTTGTGGGGGTTCTTTCTTGGTTAAAGGTTTAAGTGGTGAAAAGATAATTAAAGTCAGAAGCGCATCTGCATTCGGTCTAGTTCAGGACTCCAGGATCGATCCTGACCCTCGGATATTGTTCGGAGTTTCACATCTTGTCCCCATGTCCATGAGGATTTCCTCCAGGTTCTCACGTTTCCTCCTACCTCCCAAAAATCTGTAAAAATATTAGCTTCGGATCCAACGTGACCCTGGCCAGAATCTGATTTGAAGTCTGATGCTTCAAAAAAAAAATCCCAGTTAACTTAAAAATAATGTATGAAAACTTGCAAAGCTTAGGGTAATAGCATATATGTACAGTTTCTTCTTTGTTCTTCCAACCACTTCGCCTTCACTTATTGAAATGTATATACATTTTTCTGTAAATCAGTGCTAAGGTTCTCCAAACTATTTCAAAAGTCATCATTAATGGATAGAGTGAGCATGACATTGACCAGTCTCTCTAAAAGTTATTGTTAGCTTAAATCTATGTTACATTTGGGTTCTACATTCATTCATTCATCTTGAGTAAGTACTTTATCCTGGTCAGAGTCACGATGGATCTGGAGACTATCCTGGGACAGGAACACTGGGCATGAGACACCAGTCACTTCTCATTCACACTTCTGAACAATTTAGACTGCCATGTTTTTGGGAGGTGGAAGGAAACTGAGAGGAGAACACAAAGGAGACTAACATGGACACAGTAACTCGAGCTCAGGATTTAACTGGGAATGCTGGAGCTGTGTCATGACAGCTCTGCCCACTGTACCATCATGCCACCAAACAAATCCACCAAGCATTCCACGTCACATTCAGACCTTTTCTGGATGATCTGAGACAACATTGAACATTATATTAACTCTGAGCTGGACACGAGGGTAAGACATTTGGGGGTGCGGTGGTGGGAGTTCATTGGCTAATACAATCTCTTAGAAACGTCTCTCTCTCTTTTCCCTCACTGAGATACACACATGCTCCAGCTGTGCAGTTGGAAAACTCTGCAGCCAGCACACACACACACACACACACACACACACACACACACTTAAATCAACTCTGAGAGAGTAAACACAGCTTTCTTTGCCATTGTGTCTTACTAAACCAGAGGCCTTGCATCCAAGTGGATTTACTATACGCCTTGTGCAGAGTGATCATACTGCGTTCACTATGATTTGGACTTCAGCATGAAATGGCTGTTGCAAGTATCTCAGGCATCTTAAAAATCTACGCCAAATGATTGTTTTGGTTCTGGGAGAGCATGAATGCATTTGACTGCAGGCTACCGAGCAGAGCATGGTGGGGGTGGGGGATTGGAGGAGTGTGTACACATCTGTTCAACATAAGAACATTTTGACAGCTGCATGATCTCTCTCTCCCTCTGTTATCCCAGTTGGAGCTGAAACACACCCTCACACAATAGGGTGGGACCCCTCTCTGTGATGGGTGGATCCAAGATCAAGAATGTGGAATTCTCAAATCCCAAGCATGAATCACTTTAAAACTGCCAAGAATGTTTTTATTATTATTATTATTATTATTATTATTATTATTATTATCATCATCATCATTCGTATATAAGGAATGTACACAATCCAAAATCAGACAATGTAGTATTCTAAACATGCGTTTTTGTTATTTCTAAAATGCTTTTCTGCTCACCATGGTTGTAGCATGATTATCTGAGTTACTATAGACTTCCGGTCAGCTTGTACTGGCAGGCTGATCTCTCTCAACTGTTTTAGCCTACAGAACTGGTTGTTGTTGTTGTTGTTGTTGTTTTTACACAATTCTGTATAAACTCGAGCGCTGTTGTCTCTAGCAGCGGTTTCTGAAATACTCAAACCAGCCCATCTTGCACCAACAACCATACCATGATCAAAGTCACTGACATCACAATTTTTCCCCCATTCTGATGTTTGATGTGAACATTAACTGAAGCTCTTGACCTGTACCTACATGAGTTTAAACACCGCCCCTCTGCGACACAATTGGCTGATTGGATATTTGAATAAATGAGCATGAATCGATGTGTTCCTATTAAAATGGACAGTCTTGAGTTAAGTTAAGTTGCATTCAATTAAAGTGCAGCGAAGTGTGTAATATTAGATTGCATGCTCCGAGTGCATAAACAGAACTACAGATGTTTGAGGCTTTTTTAAAAATTGTATTTACTTGTTTGGTCAGTTTTATGTATAAAGCCTCTGAAGTTAATTGAGCGTTGCATGCTGACCCACTACAAGCGAAACAATGGAGGAAATGGTTTTCTTAGATGACGCTGATAATCCTTTTGAATCGCAAGCCGTGTCCGAAACCGCTTTGTGACAAAGAGGCAGAGAATGTTTAAACATCCACCAGGTCAAACTTTCCACAGGAAAATCTTAGCAGTCCAGCTCCGACTCAAACAAAATACGGACTGGAGCCTCAGCACTTCTGGTTGTTACTTGAAGAAAAAAAACAACAACAAAAAAACAGAGATTTGTCAGGACGAGGATCAAAATCCACCCGGACTTATAATTGGGAAAGTGGCCATCTGGGCTTTCAGAGATGTCCATTTGTTTTTAAAAGGGTATCGATCGCTGCTGGGCATTAAGGAGATCTGTGAGAGATCTGAATGCTTCCAAAACCACAATGTGCATTTCCTGTTGTTTTGATACATGCCTTTAATTATTAGCAGACACTCAGAGTCGAGAGTAAGCTGCTGAGTTCACAAGGCGCACGTTATACACTATACACGGCTCTGCTTTCTTTAATCACTGAAATCAGCCCTCAAATATCATGTTGTCGTTCGTATTTAATGTGCACAAGGTTCAACATCGTCTACTTAGGCTTACTTATGCTAAGAGCTCCTCTGAAGAGAATGGGATTCAAAGTGCACTTAAAAAGTGGAGAACAAGGGAAGTCAGCATGTAAACAAACAGTAATGCGTGCAGTGAAGGTCTTTATTATTTCAAACCCAGGCCTAGAGAAATATTGCGCAATTACAGGCACACAAGAACGTTTATGAGGTTGTGAAAAGAAATCATCTTATTCACGTCAGAGGACTGTAATTGTCACAATTATGGCGAGCATGTTTTAAAAATAAATCTTTTTTCCCCCGTCGACTGTTGCGCAGATGTCGGACAAGAAGTTGTCTCGGAGTTTATTAAAGGCTGAAAACCGAAAGAAAGAGAGAAAAAAAACGAAAGAAAATAAACGATTGTAATTTTTCTCCAAGATTGGCTATCAACAAATAGGAACATGTGCTCACCGCGTTTCGAAGATTCAGTAACATTTTGTACGAATTGTGTATTTATAGTGCATTAAAACGCATTTATAACACTTTATACGTATAGCGTAAATAATATTATATATAGTGCTTGCCAACACTTTAACGAAGCATGGCTTTATGATTTGAATACATTAAATAAACATTGTAGACTGCTTTAATTTTACATACTGTACTCAACTGTACTTGAATACTACAGTATGAGCACTCTTTAAACACTTTAAATGGAGTGCAAATGAATTGGTCACTTTGTAATAAGGTGGTTTCATTATAACACATTATAAACCCTTGTGTTTTTATAAGTACACTGCAGATACTAAAGCTGTAATCACTTTCACATTAGTGAAAAATAAAGTGCCTAGAGTTTCTCTCTAAAATACTTGTTTATTTATGTATTAGATCTAATGTTATAATATTGGGGACACACAGTACAAAGTTTTATGTTCTTTTTTTGTTTGTTTTTGGTTTTTTTTCATTTCTTTTCAATCCTGTGAACAGTGCTCAGAGTACAGTTTGAGTACTTTAATTCACATTTAACAGTTGTTTTTTTTTTTTTTGTTTTTTTTTTAAAGTTTGCCTTCATCTAAAGCCTGTAACGTAATTACCTGAAACAATGTGTTATGGATAAACGCTTGAGTCAAGGACAGTTTGCAGAATCAGTTTAGTATTATTGTGCATGAAATGTTACATAACCTGATTTTATAAACCCATATACACATGCTTAGTGAAGTGCCATGCATGTAAATAAATATATATATATATCTCCCTGGGATAGGCTCCAAGCTCCCCGTGACCCTGAAAAGGATAAGCGGTATAGAAGATGGATGGATGGATGGATGGATGGAT
>JANDJT010000001.1:31488694-31503930 GCA_024331685.1 Stegophilus panzeri | reverse complement strand
ATATTTGCCAACAGTATTCTCACAGTTTTAACCACTTGAACAGTGAGTGTATCATGTTTTCCTCTCTCCATGTCTAAAGCATGAAGTTACATTTGAATTAAATATGATAATTAAAACATTATAAACGTCAAGTTGGAATTTTTTGCTCTTATAGGAATCAACAGTTTGGTGATATGATGTTACCCTCCCAAAACAGCACATCGCAAAGTGTTTTATTCTTCTCATAGCACAGTGATTTTTCAATGACTATGTTTATAATTAAAGAATGGCAAGTTGTACTTTTTAACCACTTATAGTTACTTTTAATGCTGTGGAACGTCTGGGAAACAGTTTAGTTCCTAACATAACACTTTCTGACCCATCAGATTTCAGAATTCAACAGCAGCAGTGTGTAATGTATAATGGCTGTATACAAAACAGAATTAAAGGATTTCTTAGATTATATGTGTAATGCTGAAGCTGAATCAGTGCTACCATCACTATGCAGATCATTACACCTACAGCGACGAGGCAAAACAACACCTTGAAGCCTGTGCTGACACGCTTCAGCGTAAAACCCACGTTTTATAGAAATGCCATTTAACATTTTACAAGCTTCCGTGTTTACATGCCTTTGCTAATATATAGGACAGGGGGGAAAAACATGAAGGAAGACCTGTAAAAAAAAAAACCTGCACTTATTTTCCAAAGCACTGTTTTTTTGTTTTGTTGTTTTTTTGTCAGGGCACCAGGGTATAGGAGGACCTCACATCACACGCTTGCACTCAAACATAACAGGCGATTTTTTAGCACATGATAACGGTGCTGTCGTGTGTGAATGAAGGCCTGACAGCGCCTCTTTGTTCGTGGCCTCTGTGAGAAGTCACAACAACAGCGGTAAGGTTTCACCTGCCATCGTTTCACAGCTCCCTGAAGGTTTCCTTCAAGCCGACGCCTCTAAATTGGGGTGGATTGCGGAAATGTCGGAAACCGTGCTCCAAAATTTTTCCTCCTCAGCTATGCTATCCCTGTTGTGTTTAACGGGCACTGGAGACTTGTTAAAGCTCTCCAAATGGTATTTTCTACAAGCTTTGAGCTGCATGAGAAGACCATTATTTTGGATCTGTTCCAGCTGCATGCTGCATGATCTCAATAAGATTGAACACATTTTCTTTTATGTCAAGCTTGCAGGAGTCTTCTTTTATTGGTTAAGAGGGCTCTTTTGAATAAGCCTGCTTCTAAATTTTATATTTATTTATGTCCTACCATAACTATATTGTCATCAACACTTTCACAATTGGGTAATTGGGCCAATTATGTATGTATATAATGTCTTATTGAATAGGTGGATTAATAGTGATGTATTATAAATGTTAATATATATTAAAAGAGTTGCTTTGGGCTATCTTATGTCACTGTTGACCACTGTTGTGTTGTTGTTGTTGTTTGGCGGCTGTGGCTCAGGTGGTAGAGCGGATTGTCCACTAATCGTAGGGTTGGCGAAGTGTCCTTGGGCAAGTCACTGAACCCCAAGTTGCTCCCGATGGCAAGCTAGTGCCTTGCATGGCAGCTCTGCTACCGTTGGTGTGTGAGTGAATAGGTGAATGAGAACCAGTGTAAAGCGCTTTATATAACCGCTCAGGTTAAAAAAAAAAGCACTATATAAGTGCAGAGCATTTACCATTTTGTACCATGCACTATAACTTATAAGGAAGAAAACACGACAAGGGGGTGTGAATGTAATTTTCCAATAACATCACATCCTGAAGTGTTTTATTCCTCTTACACCACAATTACACTCTTTTGTATGTTTTGTTTTTCTTCAGTTTATTGTTATGTTTAATGTTGTGGAATGATAATGCTATGTTACAGTAGCTATAAACAGTGGTTTTCTCACCAGCCTCTCTTTATTTTATTTCTCTGTTTTGAAGTTAAAGTTGAAATCAAAATGGAAGTTTTGTGGCTTTTAGCATGAATATGTTCGCCTTAAGGTTATCTATAAGCTAGTGTGCTCCAAAACAATGACATAATTCGCATTTAGAAGATATACGCATTGGAAATTTACAGTCTCTCTCTACTACCAATACGGACCGACAATTTTGATGACATCATTCTGCACTTCAGCGTCTCATCAGATCTTCTGTCCAATCAAATGCTCTCTAGACTTCCTGTTTCAGCGAAATTATGTCAACACATGGAATAGTGCTACGCGTTTCAAAGCACTTCATGGGGAATTTAATACGACAAAAATGCAGCTTGTCATGTTACAGAGAACCTGGAAAGCGTAAACTTTGATGTCCTGAAAACTTTCCCATGGGGGAAAACTTAAAGCTAGAGCTTTACCTCAGACCGTTATAAAGCTCTGACACTGGAGACTCCTTCTAGCAATGTTAAATAAACAGAAAACTTCAACATTTCAACAATTACAAATTTTTTTTTTGCTTATGTGGAGTTGGGAATTTGTTCCATTTAACCCATTCATTGCTCTCACCTTGGAATTAATACGTTTAACAAAGTACAATTCTCCTCTTTATGACCTTTCTTATCATGAGCCAAACCTTGCACTGAGTTCTGGAATGTATATTGCATCGTGTCTATACCAGGATAAACCACAACCGATACTTGAGCTCTGACTAGGAGCAGAAAAAACCCGTACTCTTCCACTTCCTCACAACCCCCCACACTCTCACACACACACACACACTCACACACACTGTGTCCTGCAGAGAGTTTGAATGATCAGTGATGATACGAGTTCACCTGTAAAATTGGTGTGTCTCTTCTCGCCACTGGTGGTCCTTCAGATGTTTCTGACAATTTGGTTCTGGCCGTTGTTATGGAAACCAAGTACACAATATTGAACCATATAAAACATGTCTTTGGAAAGGTCAATATGTTTCTATGCTGTTTCCTACGTATTTCATGTTTTTAGGTGTACCACAGTGCGCTTTAATTGTGATTGGTCAGACAGTGTTGATCACTTTCCCTGTAATAGCAGCTCTAAATGTAGTTGGCTGTAATCACATGCATAATTTAACTATGAATGTGCATGTTAATATGTTAGCGTTTCTACTGTAACACTGGAAATACACATAATCTAAGTCTAATAACAAATAAATAAATAAATAAATAAATAAAGAGATGCTGTTACTTAACTATGGCAAGCTTGAAGAGAAAAAGAGAGCATGGGGAGGAAAGGACTTTTTTTTTATAGCTGCTATAACATAAGTGACAACAGGACAACTTGCAACATACATTAAATACAACTATAAACGGGAAAAATGTATCACAAACCATTCTGTAATCGATAGCAAAATATGATACGTTGGCAAATTGCTGTGGTATAAGAGGAATAAGACACTTCATTAAGTGCTGTTATAGGAAAACATTCAACTTCAGGGCCACATCACACTGCCCTGTGTTTGATTATTGTCCTATAAGTGTTTTATTCCTCGCTTAATGTTATATTGTATGTTATAATGTTAACTAGGTCAGTTAAAGAACTTCAACGCTAACCCACATGACACTGTACAACAAGGAACAACAAACACACTGAAAGACACTGTTTTGTCTATACCCCCTGGATCGTTTGGTTCAATTCTGTCCAGGTAGGAGGAGCTGGATCAGGACTGTCCCCACCCGCTTGGACTTTTGGTTCTGCGCCAAGGGGGTATTTGAGTCTTATTGCAAATCCAGTTGGATCTGGGGAAACAGTGTAGCCAGGGGTTCACTGATTCTCATTTATTTATTGTTAAGTTGTGGAAATCACAATCCGCATTATTAAAGTTATTATATTTAGGAGTCCAAGCACCAAAGTCAACTCTCTGGCTCCAAAAACTATTACTTGAAAAATGTAAATAATATTCAAGAACTAAATCTGTATTGAGGAAGTCTGTGGAATTGATTTTACAGTTCAAGGGCTCCAGAAAGTTTGGGAGCCACTGAAAACCCAAGTGCTGAAAGCTTGACCTGATAACGGTGTTAGCCATGCAGTAATTGGAGTGTCAATAAAAGTCTTCCCACTTGGACAGTATCTTCTGTATTTTCCCTTCCCGATCGGCTCAAAACAACACGACAGATGCACTCGGTTAAGCTCTGCCCTACAGTGAGAGAGATTTGGTCTCTCTCTGTAATAATAGAAAAATAGGATGTGATGTGGCGAGGTTGCAAGTGGGCCGCATGTGGTGAGAGAAAAGTGTGTCAGGTGCAGGTTCAAGTGCATGACAGAATTGAACCGTGTATACTTTTCTGAAATGCAAAACCGCCTGTTCCCTGCGCTGGGTCCGGATTTGTAGAAGCTCCCTGCAGAAAAGTGTACGATATGGACATGCGTGCGATTATGCAAAAAAGAGAAAAGACAGGACAGAGAGAGAACGCAAGAGAGAGAGGAAATGTGAAGCCTTTTCTGAAGGCTTGCCCCCTGCCGATGCTTCTGTCAGGTGTGGGAAAGCAGATGAAAGTGGGCCGTGACGCCCTTTGATCCTGCCTTTTGTGTGCTAACCACATGGCAGTGCCAACACTGCTCCCCAGCTGCAGGCCTTTGAGTGGGCTTTCACCCGCCCACGCTGCCAGCCCTCATGCCAACCTGCTCTGTGTTTCCACAGGCCATGCTGAATTTGATGAAGAGAGCGTCCGTCCCTTGACACACACACACACACACACACACACACACTTACACACTTTCAAGAGTCATCCCACAGCAAAGGGGCTCTGGGATTCTCATTAAAGATGGCATCTGCGTTCGAGAGGTGCTGAGCGGGCAGCGTCGCTCGTCCCGTTATCATCCTCACCCACATGGAGGGCGACATAATAATGAACGTGTTCAATGTTTCATATCCTTCACAGAGCTAAAATGCATGATGCATTTTTATCCTATTTAAAGATTTAAGAGGAAATGCAAATTTATGCACAGACGTATGCACGGTACTGTTGAATTCTCAAATGTGATTGGACAGTAGTTTCAGCTGCAATTCCAGCTGCGTTGTAGTTGCTATACTAATAATTGACACAAAGATATGTATTGAGGATGCTCCACATGAATGGGATTAAAAACGTGTAATCGTGAATGTGGTGAAGTTTTCTGTAAGGAGATGCTTATGGAAGGAGTCTCCAGTGTCAGCACTTTCTAACATTCAGATTTCCAACACATGAAAGTCTTTAGCGTGGAGGGCTTTCTGCTTTTTAGTTTCTCTGTAACATTATAAACTATGCTTATTATTTTATTTTATTTTTTTTAAACAGGAACAAAAGAAATCCTCAGGACATGCTTAGAGTTTTAAAAATAAACTTTTTGTGGTGACAGTAACTGGCTTTAAATCAGGGCACAACATCAGTGATTCTTTTCTTATAACAGCACTCCTAGTCCTGTTATAAGCATTCCATACTCCTTACATAGTGCACGGATTTGCCATTTTGTAGTGGTATCTGAAAGCATAGTGGAGAATGAGAGGTGTACAGATGACCTATCTTGGCAGCCATGGGATACCCATAATGCACTGGAATGTTTGGTTTCATTCACTGATAAAGACTGTGAACTGAAACGTCTCTTCAGAAAGTCTTACAAATGTAAAGAGACGATTAGCATTAGCTTTGTGATGTCAATTCTACAGTCACGTACTATAGTGAACTGTACGTTCAGTTTATCGTGAGCTCAGTTACTGTATTGTCGAGAACAAATGTGTAGGTAGTGAGTTATTTATTCTTTTTTTCTTCTCAGTGCTCTGGCAGTACTGTAACTGTAACAGTCAGGCCAATAAATCAAATTAAACTGAATACCGTCAGACTGATGAGTAAACCTGGGCAGTATAGTGTGTAAAATTTTAAATCATAAGACTTCAATCATCACTGAATAAAAGGGAATATGCGGTGAGTCCGATTTAAGAGAATTTGTTATGTATAGTCTACATAAAAACATTAAATTTCTCATCAACACATGACTTTATTCACTGCTTATACTAAACATAATTTAAACATGTTTCTAATTACTAGACTGAATTATGTAGGGTGAGTGTGATCAGTTCACGTACTATTAATGTAAACCAATTACATTATGAAATCTTGAGTTTGCATGTTCTCCCCATGCTTCGGGGGTTTCCTTTGGGGGTTTCCTCTGTTTCCTCCCCCATTCCAAAGAAATACGTTGTAGGCTGAATGGCATTTCCAAATTGTCCGCAGTGTGTGAATGGGGGTGTGAATGTGTGTGCGATTGTGCCCTGTGATGTGTTGGATGGGTGGGCTGCCCCAAATTCCCTGGGATAGGCTCCAGGTTAACCCCCCCTAGTTACTGTACTGTCCTGTGTTGTTGGCACATGTTTGCACGTGCACTTTATATAAAAATGTGTAGCTCTTATTTAGTTCTGTGTCGTCTCATGTGGTTAGTGTGTTGCTTTATGTAGCACCGTGGTCCTGGAAGTACGTTGTTTCGTTTCACTGTGTACTGTACCAACTGTATATGGTTGAAATGACAATAAAACCACTTGAACTTGAACTTGAACTGCCCTTTTGTAGTGCTCCTGTTTTTCGATTGCATGCAGGAATAATGATTCGGGTACCGTTTCAACACAGCAAGAGATTCAACAATCAGCTGACAAAAACGAGGTCTTTGCATACTATTTGATCACTCTCTGATGTCACCAAGAACACGACGGGTTCCCTTTTGAGTCTGGTTCCTCTCAAGGTTTCTCCCTCATGTTGTCTCAGGGACTTTTTCCTCACTACTGTCACCTCTGGCTTGCTCATTAGTTATCTAGATCTACATCCAGATTTCTGGTTCGTGACGAAGACTATTGTTAAAAGCGCAATACAAATAAAATGGAATCAAAATGAATTGATCAATCAGATTTTTAAATGCTTAATTAACCCGGGTAATCTTAAGTAGCGTAACTGCTTCATTCAGACTTTTTGTGTTTCTTTCTGGGTTTTTTTTTTTCTCTTTCTGTCTATCTGTCTGTCTGTCTGTCAGTGTCTCACTCTCTCCATGTCCTGCTGGCTGCAGACTGATTTGGGCTTGTGGAAAGTCATGTAGCGGTGAATGTGGCTAACTCAGCATGACAGACTCCAGTATTTTTCCAGTAGCTGTATTACAGGTTAAACCAGTGCGGAGTACAGAAATGGAACGCATGAATAATATACAAGTGGCTTTAGCTCTAAAGGATTCGCCTGGATCTGCTCTTTGCTGTATATTCTGACTCTGTAGAGTTCACATCATATATAATGGTTCTCATGGGAAATTCCTGACTATTTATTCATCATTCTTTACACCATAGCAAGGTTGAATTCTCAAATCAGATTTGTCAGAAAGTGTTGATTCATTTTCTATAACAGGACAGATTGAGAATAGAATAGATTATTGTTTCTATAGTAACAGCTAATAACCTAGGTCTTGTATGGCAGACGCTCGACATTATCTAAGACTAATAATAAGCAGATTTTTAGAAAAACCTATTATCATTGATATGGGGAACGTTTTAAGAAGGGGTCTCCAGTGCCAGCTGTAAAGCCATAATTTTAAGTTTTCCTCCATGGGAAAGTCTTCCTTACAGACGATGTTGTGCAATATGTAGCTAACAAGTAGTAAACTTCAAGACAAAGCAAAGGAACGGCTGTTTCTAGAGCTGTTATAATGTAAGTGATAACAGGAACTAACTTGTTTCACGGACTATAAGGTACACTGCTTGCAAACTTCTGAACCTAAATAGGAACTACTTTTTGGCAAATGACTGCTATGAACTTTGCAGACGAAATGTTGGATTACTGCGCCCTAAGCGCTATTTACATCGCTCTTCAAGGCGCTCATTTACACACTCTTCATCTGATGCCATCAATGTCCCTTCATATCAGCGTACATGTCATAGACTGCTGTGCACTGGTGTTCATTTTAACAACCTGACTGCGTCTTAAACGCACAGAGTTTTCTCCGTTATCCCCTGTGTCCCCGTGTCCGGTAAAAACTGCGCTTTTTAATGCACGCTCTGTAAACAATAAGGCTGCCATTTTGTTTCTGTAAAGCTGCTTTGAGACACTGTCCATTGTTAAAAGTGCTATACAAATAAAATTGAATTGTCATTTTATCGGACATTGTCACAGAAGGAAAGCTTGACCTTGTGTGTTTAATTGAATCTTGGCACAAACAGTCTGATGGACTTTTGTTTAATGAGCTTACTCTTATGGGCTACGAGTTGTTTGATCTCCTGCGAACCTCTGGCAGAGGAGGTGGCATCATTGTACTGCATAATCAACTATACAACATGAGTCCCGTGGCTATTCCCCACGGGTTTGATTTCGTTTGAATGTCTCGTTCTGAGTGCCTCCGCACCCCTCACTACTTCCATAGCTACAGTCTACTGGCCTCCTAAGACAAATATGAATACATTTTTGATCAGAATTTGCAGATCTTCTGTCTATGTTGAGCCTCAAATTTGAGAGAATTCTTATCCTGGGGGACTTTAACATCCACGTGGACATAAAAGACTGTAATGACTAAGGATTTTCTGCCTTTTCTGGAGTGCTTTGATTTGAAACAGCTTGTTGACTGTGCTACACATCCTCAACAGAGGTCACACATTAGACCTTGTGATTGCAAATGGATGACGTGTGTCTCAGCTGTCTACTGCTGATTTAGGGCTGTCTGATCACTTGGCTATGTTTTTTAATATGGAACTCCCACACACTAACATCATTTGCGATAATATTAATTATCGCAAAATGGAAATCCATTGATCTCTCCGATTTTAATGGCTTCATTGACTCGTCTTGAGGCTGTTTTTCACCATCTGACCATCTGAAGGACAAAATTTCCATGTTAAATGCTGTTCCCTTGTCTGGCTTGGATTCATTTCCTCCTATCAAATCACGCTCTGTCTCCTCAGCACGCTCCGCTCCTTGGTACAATGATGCGCTGCGTCCAACAGGATGACGGCAGCTTGTTGCAAAATGGAGCAAAGTTGGCGTCTCTCTTGCCTGAACATGCATCATGAGGCTTGGAAAAACCATTTGCATGAATATAAGGCTGAAATTGTATCCGTTAGATCCTGTTATTTCTCTCAGATCATTGTCAATAATCAAATAAATCCCAGAAAACCGTTTCATACCATAAACAAATTGCTGAAATGTAACAGTTCTCCTACTGTGCCTGCTTCAGCTCACCTTTGTAATAGATTTCTTGATTTCTTCAGCACCAAGATTGACAATGCTCCTAAATGCATTCTTAATACTCCTGTCTCTATTGCTTCGACTATTAGAATTTCTTATTTCTCTGGCACCTTTCTCTCAAATTTCTGCCCACTTGATGTGGTTTGACTTGGAAATGAGGTATCACAAATGAAAGCTGCCACTTCTATCGTTGATCCTATCCCAACCTGTTTGTTCGAGTCATGTTTTGCTTCATTGTGTCCTGTTGTCCTGAGTATAATAAATGACTCCCTGTGTACTGGTGTTGTGCCAGCAGCATTTAAAACTGCTGCTGTAACCCCTGTACCTAAAAAGACAAATTTAGACTTTCATCCCATATCTAATCTTCCCTTCCTTGCAAAAATTCTGGAACATATTGTGGCCTTTCAATTGTACCCTCACCTCACTATAAACTATTTCTTTGATCCCATTCAATCTGGTTTTCGCAAACCCCATAGCACTGAAACGGCATTAATTAAAGTCACAAATAACTTGTTAATGGCCTCGGACACTGGCTGTCTTTCAATTCTAATTCTTGTTGATCTCAGTGCTGCTTTTGAAACTGTAGTTCATTCTCTCCTACTCACTCGTCTCGAAACAGTATTTTGTGTTACCGATACTGCGTTAAACTAAGTCCTGTCTCTCGATACTGCGTTAAACTAAGTCCTATCTCTCGATACTGCGTTAAACTAAGTCCTATCTCTCGATACTGCGTTAAACTAAGTCCTATCTCTCGGACCGTCAGCAGTTTGTTTCCTTGGGTGGACGTAGGTCCAACGTTGGCATGTTTAAATGTGGTGTTCCTCAGGGATCGATTTTGGGCCTTTTACTTTTCAGCATTTACATGTTTCCCCTTGGTCAGCTCTTAAGATCTCTTGGTCTTAATTATCATTTTTACACAGATGACACCCAGATTTACATCCATTCAAAACCTTGTGATTGTGTAGCTGTTGCCTTTTTTGCACAGTGTATTATAAGGAATGGATGTCTTTTTGGGTGTAAATTTCTGTCTCTCAAGGAAATTTTCTTTGTCTTAACAGTGAGAAAACTGAGGTCATGCTCATTGGTTCACCCCATCAGCTCCGTAAAGTAGGTCCATTAACTTAAATATGGATGGCTCTGCTCTGGAATTTTAAACTAAATTGAAGAATTTAGGGGTGATCTTTGCAATGTAACATTTGATCCTCATGTCAAGAATCATCCTTTCATCTCAGAAATACTGCAAGACTGCGCCCCATGTTATCTTTCTCTGTGGCTGAAAAACCGATCAATACTTTTGTATTCTCCCGAATTGATTATTGTAATGCTTTACTTGTTGGAGTCTCCAAATCCACGTTAAATAAGTTGCAGTATGTGCAAAACTCTGCCGCTAGAACCTTGACTAGGACCAGGATAGGTGATCACATCACTCTTATTTTGGAGTCCTTGCTCTGGCTCCCTGTCAAGTTATGTGTAGATTTTAAAATGATTATGCTTACGTACAACGCTCTACATGACTTGACCCCTATGTACTTGTCTGAACTTTTAACCCCTTACATTCCAAAACGTGACCTTCGCTCCTCTGATTCTGGTTTGTTAACTGTTCCAACTTCTCGTTTACGCTCTAAATGACAGGGCCTTCTCTTCTTTTGCTCCAAAACTATGGAACTCTCTTCCCTCTGAGGTTAGGCATGCTGAATCTTTGAGTATTTTTAAATATGCTCTGAAAACGCACTTTTTTAGAATTGCTTTTCTGTGATTTTGTGATTTTTATTGTTCTTATTGCATGTTTTCTCTTCCTTTATATTTCATTGTATTTTTATTTCTTCTGTTGTAAAGTACTTTGAGATGCAACTTTTAAAGGCGTTATAGGAAATAAAGGGTTTTTTTATTTATTATTATTATTATTATTATTATTATTATTATTATTATTATTATAAATGGATAGAAGTTATATGTCTTTCTTTAATCAATCACTGACAAATTGCGGTGGTAGAAGAGGAATAAAACCCTTTGGCATGAGATGTCACTCAGGCCGCATCACATCACCCTGTCATTGATTATTTTCCTATAACAGCACTCTCAAAGTGTTTTAATCCTTCCTGTATTCAAGGAGGCCCTACAATGGGTTGGTATCCCATCCAGGGTGTCCCCTGTCTGTTGCCCCAAGACCCCTGGGATAGGCTCCAGGCGACCCTGCGACCCTGTGGAAGATAAGTGGTACAGAAAATCGGTGGATGGATGAATGTATTCTAGAAGCTCTAAGCTTTACGGGTTTAGCTTTAGACACCTCTTAGTAATTATACCAAAAACTATATACTGTTTTAGATATTTTTTCACAACATAATAATAACAATCAAAGCTCTTGTTAGGTTTTTGGTCAGTTTTCATTTGAATGGTATGTAATATAGCTTGGTCCAGGCCCAGTCTGAGGGGGTGGATAAAAGGGGCTGCCTGGATATGCAGTAAATCTCCCTCCTTGTAAAACTGTCATCCCATTTTCCCTGTTATATTACAGTTATCGTTATTTTAATTCCGTCCACGTATGAGATTTACATGCCATGTCATCATGGATGTTTCACCACTTTTTCATGTCAAACCCAGATATTAAAACACTGGCTAAAACACACACACACACACACACACACCTACATCCTGTGGAGGTAGCAGGTTATGTAGCTATGCACACACGTTAGTGATGTGAAGTAGATGGTACAGTAGCTAACAGGTCAAATAAAACACAGAGTCATGGTTGTAGAGTTCAGACTTGTGCTGTAAAAGTGAAGAGAGAATGAATGCTGCTTGTATGTTATTTTAGCTAGCTAGGGCTGCTCTTAGTGTAGCATGCAACAACAAGCTAATCCTCAAATATTCTGTTTGCTACTAACTAAATGTTTTCCTACTTCACAGGAATACATCCATGTAACTAACTCAAATGCATTAGCATACTATGAAAAGGAGGGGGGGACAATAGATACACCAGAGTTGAAAGGAATTGTCTTAAAATATTAATGTTATTTATATTAATATATTAATATTAATGCTAGCTAGCTAATCAATATAGCCCATACTGGACAAGCCACTTTAATTTGCTCACTTAGGGCATAATTGGAGGAGAGGTGCATGGGACATAAAACTGCTATCTTCTTAGTCCTCTTATCGAAGGCTATGTTACCGGTTAGCATGTTTGCCTCGCACCTCCAGGGTTGGGGGTTCCCACTTCTGACCCTGTGTGCATGGACTTTGCATGCTCTCCCCTTGCTTTGGGGGTTTCCTCTGCGTACTCCGTTTCCTCCCACAGTCCAAAGACGTGTTGTAGGCTGATTGGCATTTCCAAATTGTCCATAGTGTGTGTGTGATTGTGCCCTGTGATGTTTTGGTAGCCCATCCAGAGTGTCCCCTGCCTTGTGCCCCAGGTTCCCTGGAGTAAGCTCCAGGCTCCCCATGACCCGGTGTAGGATAAACGGTACAGAAAATGGATTGATGGACAATCACTGTTGCCATTATTTGAACTGAATTCATATGATATTCAGGGTGCTTTCACATATGCAGTGTTTAGTCCATTTGAATCGAACCTGATTGCATTTTCCTTTTTGCTGCATTTCATTTGTGCAGGTGAGAACACAGCAATCATACTCGGGCATGGACCAGAATAACCGGTCTGAATATTTTGGTTTAGAGCATTTTATTTTTGTAGATGTGAGCTGCTAAACTGAACCACGAGGCACAAAATGAGTTGCTGCAGAACTGCCATGAATACTGAAGACTGAGACCATATAACAAAAAGAGAAAATTGTAGAATATTGGAGGCAAAGACAAAACTTTTTAGCAGTAGTGGTTAATGGCTCATATGAAAGTAGACACTCAGGGCTTTAAGAATGTGCAGATTTTTCTAAGTATTTCCTTTTTTTAACCTAACCTACTAAGTTTAAATGGAATCATTTTATTATAGCAGTTGTATACGGTGTTTCACGATCAATAAAGCTTTAGTTGTGCTGTCCGTTTTATCTCTGTACCAGTGTTATTGTGGAGAAGTGTGAATTGTTTGCCCAGCAGGGGGCTCATACAGTACTCCTCCCCTTTCCCATCACCCTGCTCACCCGCAGCTAAACACAGAGTCACGATACTCTGTGCACAGAAACCCAACAGTGTCCTGACTCATCTTATAACAGACTTGCAGCGACTAAATAATTCATTTGTTTATACTGATTGAAAATGTCCGATAAGTCGATTTCCATTCTGCTGTTGGAATAGGCAGTGTACTGTGAGAAAGGGTTAAACTAGTTATTTCTGTGACTATCTAATCAAGTTTCCTTCTATGTATTAGCAGTTTACTCATGCCCAAGCAACATGCTACTATTAGCTAAAGCCAGTGTTTGGAAAGCCAATTGTAACTTGTCAAGCTACAAGTTACTTAGGATTTAAATAGCTATTTGTTATTTCTTGTCATTTCGATAGCTGACTAGCAATTAGGCTACATACCTGAGGTCAGCTGTCAACAAAACAGCTAGATATACTGATCATTCGTTACTTCATCGCATTCACTGAACAGAAACACATACAACACCTAACGCTATCACTGCTGGTCTTCCTCGTAACTTAACCAGCTAGCTAGTCAAAAAATAATCATAATAATAAATCAACTACACACCTTTATGCGTTTTTCAATTGGTTTTTACACTTTCACATGTCGGCTGTATTTTCATTTCTATTTTGCATAGGTATCTGTTGTGGTGTGAATCATACAGTAGATGTTTGATTAGTCTTGTTTTTATCAGTGAATAACAATAGACCATTCAGACTAATTGCTACACTAATTATAAGCATTGAACTCGTGTTGATGATGTATGCAACAGTTTGCACGTTATTTAAAAAGATAGCTAGTACTGCCACGCTGCTAAGAAAAAAAAAAATCTAACATTGCTACATGTGATAAAATGTGGATTTGTGTAAACACATTGGTAATGTAGGCTATATTACTCTTCAAAAAGCAGTGATATTAAGCAGCGTTTATCCAGTTAAAGCTGTCTAGAGAGCGGGAACTGTCTCAGTATTTAATCATATGTCACATCAATTCGAATATTACATTAGATAGCACAGCAGGATTCACCATCATTTGAACCCAGCAGTTTTATTACAATTGGACCAGTGGGTGTTATCTAGCAGTATGCAAAATAGCACAAAATAAAACTCAATTTCCTTAAAAGTAGAGCAGCGGATTCCTTTCGTATCCACGTCTGTCATGTGAGAGCGGTAAAAGTCATTGCTTGATCACTCCCCAGCTGTTTCAGCCAGCGGCTTCTGATCTGAGAAGCAGCGAGGAGGGAAAAAAAAAGTTCCAATTCTCAAATTTATCAGCCAATATAAACAGAGGTTATAAAGTTAAGGAGCGGGTCTGAGCTGACTTAACCGCTGTCTGGGTGTGACAGAGTGCAGAGAGAGAGAGAGAGAGAGAGAGAGAGAAAGCATACAGCACTGATTAGCTTGTGTCATGATCCATTAAGGGTCTACCAGAATGCCCAGCAAGTAAGGCTTAGTTTAAAGTCTTACTTTTATGATTTACGCACATTATACTTGATCCAATGGCATCCATCCATTAGCTGCTGGAGCCTATTCTAGAGAACGGACAGTTTGGAAATGCCAAATCAGCCTACAATGCATATCTATGGACTGGGGGAGGAAACCGGAGTAGCCGGAGGAAACCCCCGAAGCACGGGGAGAACATGCAAACTCGGGCAGAACGTGAATACAGGGCGGAGGCGGGATTCGAACGCCCAACCCCGGAGGTGCGAGGCAAACGCACGAGACTGACAGGGAAAGCAGAATGTTGTGTGTTTTTTCATCCTATACTGCTGAGAATGTTCAAGATGATTCTCTGACTAATCCCCTCTTTACCCGGTCACTTTACTTCACATGGTTACAGCAGCTATAAACAATCGTTCCTTCCCTCTATCTCTCTCTATCTCACTCTCTCTATCTCACACTCTCTCTCTCTCTCTCTCTCTATCCCGCTCTCTATCTCTCTCTCTCTCTCTCTCTCTCTCTCTCTCTCTCTCGCGCTCTCTCTCTATCTCTCTCTCTCTCTCTCTCTCTCTCTCTCTCTCTCCCGC
>JANDJT010000001.1:31429469-31439869 GCA_024331685.1 Stegophilus panzeri | reverse complement strand
CGTTATAGTTTTATAAAAGTTATGAAAAGTAATTTAAAAAAAGTACAAAAACACAAAAGCAAAGAGAATCTCTATCTGTCTGTCTGTCTATCTGTCTGTCTGTCTGTCTATCTGTCTGTCTGTCTGTCTGTCTGTCTGTCTGTCTATCTATCTGTCTGTCTGTCTGTCTGTCTATCTATCTATCTGTCTATCTGTCTGTCTATCTGTCTGTCTATCTGTCTGTCTGTCTGTCTGTCTGTCTGTCTATTTATCTATTTGTCTATCTCTCTCTGTTTGTCTCTGTCTGTCTGTCTATCTGTCTCTGTCTGTATCTGTCTATCTATTTGTCTATCTCTCTGTCTGTCTGTCTATCTCTGTCTATTTATCTATTTGTCTATCTCTCTCTGTTTGTCTCTGTCTATCTGTTTGTCTATCTATCTATCTGTCTATCTCTGTTTATCTATCTATTTGTCTATCTGTCTGTCTGTTTATCTATCTGTCTATCTATCCATCGATCTCTGTCTAGCTATCTGTCTGTTTGTCCCTGTCTATCTGTCTGTCTATCTGTCTGTCTATCTATCTGTGTGTCTGTCTGTCTGTCTGTCTCTGTCTGTCTATCTATCTGTCTATCTGTCTGTGTCTGTCTATCTGTCTCTGTCTGTATCTGTCTATCTATTTGTCTATCTCTCTGTCTGTGTCTGTCTGTTTATATCTATCTAAACAGATTATAGATTAGGTGTATATATATATATATATAATATAGAATAGATAATCATTATACCTGGTCTCCTCTAATATGGGAGGGGGTGCGCCACATGATATTGGAGGCTTGAGGGGTCTTTAGTTACAAAAGGTTGAACCTCTGCCGTAGTGTAAGTGGAATAAAACACTCTGGGATGGAGTAAAATAATCTTGTATCCTATTTGATCGCTTGGTAACGTCATCACACCACCCATTCCTGGGTTATATAATGGATTTATTATTGTCCGAGTGTTTATTCCTTCCGTTATTAACCCCGGCCATGACCCAGATTACTGCAGTACGTTGTCTATATGATCATTCACTGGTAGCTTTTTAAAAATCGCGATAATATTTCCCCATTATTATTATTATTATTTTTTTTTTAATGCAAATGAGCTAAACTCGCTCGATAAATAAATGTTTCTAGTCTTTTCTATTTGTAACGAAACGGTTTCCCTACTTTCTGTTTGTTTTTGCGCGTTTAATCCTGAGAATGAACTAATAATCTCCGACAGACTTCTCATTACAGTAAGGGCTGTGCGGGCGGTTGTGTGTGTTTTTGTTTAAAAATTTGTAATCAGTGGCTAATGAGATTTACGTAACATCTGTTTAAGCCCTGTGTTTCATGAGCGCGCTTTTGTCCAAGTGTTATCCTGCTCAGTGTAAACGCTTTGCACTGCGTACTGTTTGTGTTCGCGTCATTATGCGTTTAATATCAATTTCTACGTTCACACCGAGCCGTCGGGTCTCACTGTGGCCTGTTTACACACTCCGACTCGAGTGCATTTCACACTGTACGTTTACATGACTCTAGTTATGTAGATGGACGAAGAAATGGTGTGTGTATGTGAGAGAGAGAGAGTGAAAGAGTGAGTGAATAAGATCAGATAAGCAGGAGATGTAGGGGTGTGTGTGTGTGTGTGTGTGTGTGTGTGTGTGTTTTTAAGGCCAGTCAGTACCATGCTGCTGAAATGGAGGAAGTCTAGCACTTTGAATCAGGCACCAAGCAGATGTGGCAGGAGCACGTAGACAAGCTTTTATCCTCTCTCTGTGTGTGTGTGTGTCTCGCTTTTCCTCCTTTAAATCTCCACTTATAAAGCCTCTCTCCTGCTTTATTACTCAACACTTTACACCCCATCGAGTGTAATGGTTATGGTTCTCGTGTTAAACCGCTCCTCAGTACCACGCTCCGTTCCTAGATTGGAATAATCGTATAATTCCCAGCAGTAAAGGCAACGGAGATTTTGTCTCGCGTGTCTTTTTATTTAGTTTTCCCCCCAAAATAGAATAGAAACCCGCAAACGTCTCCCGTGCCGCGTTCACACCTGGCGTCAACGTGCGTCCCGGGCGATCGGGTCGTAAGCGGACAGCGCTAAGTGCGGGTGTGAAAACGGTCCAGCGTGTCTCAGAGACACGTCGTGATCCGATCACTCAAACCGCATTCTGAGAAGGTCTGGGACGCATACGACCACGTAACGTTTATGTGGACTAGAGGTCGACCGATTAGTGGATCAGTACCCGCCGATAACCGATTAATCGACCGCTGGTTTTAAAAATATATACTGAATGAAAACATAACACTCGAAGTAAAATACTGCTGAGCTTTATTACAAAAATAAACAGCAATGACTGCAGCATGAAAATGTACTGTATTTACCAAAAAAAAAAATGAAATAAATAGATAAATATTAACATATATTAACTATTAATAGAAATATTAAAGTAAATAAAAGATTTACATCCAAACTGAACCAAAAAGTAACTCTCCAAATAATAAATAAAAATAAAGGCATCCAAAACGAATCAAAAACACTTCAAATATCACAACAAAATTAGCCAGCGATAGTTTTTTATTTCGCCTCTAGAGGCCGCTCTCGTTCTGTATAACGACAACAGACCCTCCTCAGCCGTGACCTGGAAACACTAGATCGGTACGAGGTTTGTTTTTTTTTGCCGATAATCGGTGCCAGTTAATCTGCAAAGCCGATCGATTGGTCGAGCTCTAGAGTGGACGCACTAAAAACGTCCCGGACAGCAACGAAGGAGCGGCTAATCGACTAGTCGGAAAAGACAATCATGGTGAGACAACGGACAGTGGAACTCTCCACTGCTAGGCTAACGGATTAAAGGCGATAGATGAAGTGCTCTTGGAAAGAAACGGGTTAGACGGTGGCGTTAGTGTGTCTCTGGGGAAGATGGCAGTGTTGTGACCGCGTGTGCTCCAGACACCCCTGATACAGGACACGTCCATTATGTACTATATGGCTAAAAGGATGTGGACACTTAACCATCATACCCATATGTGGTTCTTCCCCAAACTGTTCCCATTAAGTTGGAAGCACACGATTGTATTACAGTTTCCCTTCACTGGATCTACGAGGCCCGAACCTGCTCCAGCGTGCACAAAGAGCTCCATGAAGACATGGTTTGAGAAAGTTAAAGATCTCGAGTGTCCTGCACAGAGCCCTGACCTCAACCCCACTGAACACCTTTGGGTTGAACTGGAACTGGAGCCTCCTCACATCAACATCAGCGCCTCACCTCAACCTCACTAACGCTCTTGTAGCTGAATGAACACAAGTCCCCACAGCCACGCCCCAAAATCTAGTGGAAAGCCTTCGCAGAAGAGTGGAGGAGGTTATTATAAGGGCAGAGAGGAATAAAGCTGGAATGAGATGTTCAGCAAGCGTAAATGGTCAGGTGAAGACATACCATATAGTACACAGAGACACCGGTTTATTTGCACTACGTTTGTGTTACGTTGTAGGTCTACCGTTGCTGACTAGAAGGGTGTAGCGATACACACATTATATGATGTGTGTGTGTGTGTGTGATGGGAAGCATTTTTGATACAGAAGGAAAAAAAGCAGTGTTACATTTAGCATCTGGTCCAATTTCCAGCACATTCAGCTCGACGAACAGAGAGCCGTGTATATGTTTTTCTTTCCTGTGCTTTCTTGCAGTGAAAGATCCCAGGTATACTTTTACACAGTGAGATTTTTGACAGTTAAACGGGCTCTGCTTTACGCGTCTGTCGTCTGGGTATTTTTGGTCAGCGGACCGTTTCTCAGCCTAGCAGTGACACCGATGCTTTTAACCTCCAGGGTTGTCAGTAATCGTACACCTCCAGAGTGATCTGTGTGGTCGGTTTAGCCGATAAAATGGCCAGCGTGCGTAGATCTGGAGGTTAATGTACGTAATAAACCGACAAGTGCTCAGAATTCGAGGTAATTTGAGCAAATCGTATTTTTTTTTTTTTTTCAGTTAGTGCGTTTTAGTGGTGAAACACTCGACTCTGCGTTTCTAGACGTTAATGGACACTCGAGTGGTGTGCGAGTGTGCGATAACGCAAAATGAGCTTATCTGATTAAAAATGGATGGAAGCGCGTTTATTTTCTGTGAAGAAACGGGGCTGCGTTTCTGGGGTTTTTTTTTTTTTTTCTACCGTGCTGAGTTTTGGGAATAAACCTCGCCAACCTGGTTATTCATCAGCGTGACTGCAGCGTGATTCGAAACGCGCGCGCGCGCGTGTGTGTGTGTGTGTGTGTGTGTGTGTGTGTGTGTGTACCTTGAGGCAGTGTATGACTGTGTGTGATCTAAACCTGTGACCAAGAGGAAGTCAGCCATGAGACTGAAGGAGGAGAGAAAATGATCCATGCTTACTGTCATCGCTTGTTTTTGTTTTATGTGAAATAAAATACAGCGTTTCACTTTGAAGTGCTCTCCATCGTGTATTTCAGTGTATATTACCTGTATACACTCGCCGGCTAATATACTTCGGCTATGGCGTGGATGCCGGTGTCGGAACGACGGGTCTGAGTATGAGAAAAGCCGTTCAGTGAGGGGAAGTTCTGCTCCTTGTTGACGAGCGAGTCTGGTCAGACTGATTCGAGTTGACAGGAAGGACACGGTAAACTTAAATAATCACTCTGTGCCACCGTGGTAAGTAGAAAAGCATGTCAGAATGCACACCATGTCAAACCTTGAGGTGGATGAGCTACAAGATGACATCGGGGTTCTCTCCCGTCAGCCAAGGACTGAAACCTGAGGTTAGAATGGCACCGGATTGCAAAAACTAGACCGCTGATGTTTGGCTTTTTGCCGCCTGGCACTAGTCTATACAAACTCGCAAATCACCCTTGGTGCTTGACGGAGGAAAAGTGGCCTCTCGGTTGACTTGGTTATTGTTTCGTCACAAAGCGACTGCCAGAACACGTACGTCGATTTCTCCAGCTCACCATAACGGCCAGTGGTAAAATCGCCGGAAACGTTACAGCTAGAAAATGAAACAATAAACAGTGACAACACGACTTGAATACCCAACATGCCCTGCGAGGACCGTTTTTCAACCCGATCGTGAATGTTTGCTCATCTGATAGTAGCATAACGTTCACACTAATTGTAGATCTAATTCCAACGCATTCGAATACATGAAGTAAAACACCGGTATTAGTACGTTCCAGGCCGGCGCGGTTTGATGATGTCATCATCTTACTTCTTGTCAATCGAATCGAATCGAATCGACGCATGCAAAACAACCTCGAGTTTTCTGTTGCTGACATCGCAGAAACATTTTCCAAACACTCAGAACTCTTTTATTTATTACATTTAAAAAAAAAAAAAAAAATTCCCCTTTGGAAAGATATCTTTCACGAACGAAGAGTTGATGATTTATTCTCTCCCGTCCCTTTGCTTTTGCAAGTCCTCCAATCTGTTCTGTTCTGTTCTCTTCTCCTCGTTCCCGTCTGAGGGGGGGGAAAAAACCAAAACCAAACAACAACCCCTGTGTGAAGCCCAGAACTGTCTCGATGGATTAAAACCTCCACAGATATCGAATGAACACAAGGTTTGGAAGACAGAAAAGCAGAATGAGAAGCAGTTTGTCAGGCAGTTTCGATTCATCCTGCCATCCTCCTGTATCACTTGCTCAGCACAGGTGCTAATTTTAGCCGAAGCGTACGGTCTCTGATCCAGAGAACACCGTTAATGGAGAGGCTGTAAAAAAAAAAAAAAAAAAAAAAAAAAAAAAGTGTGTGTTTTGTGTTCCAGTGAAAAGCAGTCATTATTAATGTTATTGAAAAATGTAATGGATAAAATGAGCACCAGTTATTGAATATTGTGCAACGTGACTTCATACTGCCTCCTGTCGCTCATCCTCTACCGTGAACTGTGCAATATTCCATTCGTCACTTATCTGTATATAAACGAGGTGTTACTCATCTGTATATATTCATATTCTTATTCATCTCTACATACATTCACGTGTTCATAGTGTACATATTACCATTATTATTATTATTATTATTATTTATTTGTTTTTACTACTATTATTCTTATTTTTCTATTCCTTCTATATATATATATATATATATACATATATATATATTTTTTTTTAGACATTTTTTATATTCTATTCCTATTTAATGTGTATTCTTTCATATCTGTGGAATTTCCCCAGTGTGGGATGAATAAAGTTTATCTAAATTACGTTCGTCTAATGGCGTTTTTTAGCTAAATCGCAGGTTTAGGTTATGTTAAAGCACTCGTTCTAATACTCTGTGTCTGTGGTTATAACTAACAACGTACGGTGTAGGAACCTGATTGGCAGACGTGCCACGTACCTACTTTTTAATCACAGGTGTGGTGAAGTTGGTTGCAGGTGATATGAAATAAAAGTCATCGCGATTCCCGGAAGCATTTCTACAACGCACGATATGTATCGCGGTAAATATTTAGGTTTGCTCACAGACTGCCGGCAATACAGTAGTGTTTTATTTCAACAAATAAATAAGTAAAAGTTTGATGATGCTGTTGACTTTTTAAAAAAAAAAAAAAAAATTGTTTATAAACATGTGTTTATTTTTATTTACAATAAAATTAAATAAAAACCCAGCATTACAAAGGTAGAAATAGAATCCATTATCCTTGAAACATGTTTTATTAGACTGTACTGGTCTTAATCGCTTTAGAAACCTCTTTTTTTTTATTTTATTTATTATTTAGTCAACAGTCTGGAAGAAATTTTTTAACAAAGCCAAACCTAAAGCAATTTTAGAGTTTTTAAGAGAAATGGATTTAAAAAAAAAAAAAAACCTTTATATTGAGTCCCTTAGACATTTCTCGCCAGGAAAACAGCCATAGAAGCTGTCATGGCTATAAAACACAAACAGACAAAGGTAGAAATAATTAACACTGTCAAAAATTGACATTTATACAATTTTCAAGATTTTATGTACGATATCATGTCATCTGCTTCCTGTCACATTAGTTTAATAGATTTCACGTTGTGGGACGTCAGGTCAGTTCCTGTTACGTATCGCTTACGTTATAGCAGCTATAAACAGTCGCTCCATCACCATCCTCTCTTGTTTCTCTCACTCCTTTAGATAATAAGTTAAAATAAACACAGCTTGTCTTGGTACCGTAGTAAGTACGTACTCCCATGTCAGAAAGCTTTACCTCTGACTGTTACAAAGCGCCGACACTGGAGACTCCTTCCATAAATGTTAAATCTCCGTAAAGAAAACTTCACAGTTGAGCTTGACAGTATGACAATATAATATCAACATTGTGATAGATTATGTAACAATGCGCGTTTCTGATGTATCTGATATTATGAGATATTGTAATATGCCTTTGTTTTTTTTTTGTTTTTTTTTTTTCTTTTTTTCTTTTAATATATATTTTTTTTTCTTTGTTTTGGGGATTTTTCCCAGTTTTTCACCCTAATTTAACAAGCGAGAGAAATAAGAGAGAGGCGATGAAACGGCTCGTTACAGCTGCTATAACGTAAGCGACGACAGGAACTAACTTGTCTCGTGGACGTTCCACAACGTTAACCATAACTACAAACTTATAAAACAGTCCGACGTCTTGTTCTAAAAGTAATAAAGTCTGCTAAATGCCGTAAATGTGTTTTACCTTCACAAATGGTAAATATATATATATATATACACAAATTTATATATATATATATATATATATATAACGTTAGTAAGTGGAAGCAGTGTTCTCTAGAACCAAACCAGGACTAGCTAGCTTACGGTTTATCAGATAATTTGATGTATAGAATAAAATAAAAATATTTGTACATACCTGACCACATACAACCAGAATGTTTATTGGTGTTCTTGTCACTTTTTAATTTCTCCAACAAATCCCGTCTTGAAGTAAGACCAAGCGTCAAGGCTTTTGTACGCTTTCAGGCTTTGCTTAGTGTATTTCCCCGGCGTCGAAATCAGGTACATATAGATGTCGGGAAAAGCGATTTCTGGCCACATGCCGATGTCTATGGACCACACACAGGTTCTTGGGCAAGTTGTACGGGTCAGCGTTGAGTCCAACTGCCTTTAATTTAAGCTGATAATCGTTAGCTATATTAGCGTTTTCGCAGCTTCCCCTATCAAAACCAAGCATTTTAACTGGATGTTTTGCACTCAGTCCGGCCGAGGGGGCGTGTTCCGTCGGGACAGTGACGTCGATGCATACATACCCTCTATAACATCAACACATCTAATAATGCTGCGTGTTTCAACGCACTTTTTTTTTTTTTTTTTTTTTTTTTTGTAAAAGTTGTATAAAAACTTATTTTTCATAACATTGATCCGCTTCTGCAAAGCCTCAGCAAGTTAAAGCTCACGATACATATCGTATTATAGAAATATCTCAAAAGAATTTCTGATGTGAAAAAAGAATTTCTGATATATATATTTTTTGTCTCATCACCTCGCTCTTTAACTGAGGAAAACGCTAACCGATATTCCGAGTGGCTTTGCCCTTTGTTGATTCCTTGCTGCTGTGTTCGGTTTTGTTTTTGTTATGTCTGTAGTGACGTGTAAATCTCGGGTCGCTGTGACCCGACTCGGAGCTCGTGTGCTTTTTAAAAGTGCTCAGAAAAACTCTCCTGTCCTTGGCGAGGCCAAACATGGCATAGAGGAAGTCTGCGTTGTTCGTTATCTGTTATCCGGACCAGGACAGCCCCTGTATATCCTCTGTGGTCTCCTGCTGAAACGCCTCTATTAAACACGATCGTAAAACAATATGCTGAATTTGCGAACTCTTCTGATCTCTGGAGTAAGAGTGGGACGATGTGAGAGATCCTCGTTTCTGATATTATGAGATATTGTAATATGCCTTTGGGGTTTATTTTATTTTATTTATTTTTCCTTTGTTTTGGGGATTTTCCCCAGTTTTTCCTCCCTAATTTAACGAGAGAGAGGCGATGAAACGGCTCGTTACAGCTGCTATAACGTAAGCGACGACAGGAACTAACTTGTCTCGTGGACGTTCCACAACGTTAACCATAACTACAAACTTATAAAACAGTCCGACGTCTTGTTGTAAAAGAAATAAAGTCCGCTAAATGCCGTAAATGTGCCGTTATTGGAAAGCGATACGTCTCAGGGCGGTAGGAGTAAGTCCCCTTTGCACACACAATTCCGTACGTAATAGCATCGTGACACACTTGAAATTGTCCCCATGAAATTAAAATCGAAGTTTCGTGGCTTTTAGTGATGTATATAAGTCGGCGCTAAGGGTTATCTATAAGCTCGCGTTCTCCAAAACAACGACCCAGTTCGCTTTTAGAAGATACACACGTTCAAAACGTACGGTTTTAATGACATCATTCCGCGCTTCCGATTTTCTGTCCAATCAAATGCTGTCTAGAATCTGAAGTGTCCCGCCCCCTCGACGATATAAAAATAACTTTGTATGATTTTATCTCGCTCAACAACGGCAACTTCAGCGAAGACAAACCGCAGGGTAATTTTCTTAAATGGATAAATTAGGCTTTCGATCCGTTATAAGTTTGTAGCTGTTTTTAAAATAAATCGTCACGATATGTAAATTATTATAAACAATAAATTATACCACAATACGCTTTTCTGCTATATTTATATCTATTTATGTGTTTATCTAATATCAAGGAGCTGATTGGATCACGTTTTCCTACCGTGTGAATCTTACGGATTGTGAAATAATTCGGTATTAAACGTTCGTTCCTACTGTTTTCAGTGTTAACTAGGCAACAAATGAAAACAGTAAATACGTTCTTAAAGATTTATTGTTGTTAAATGCAACGCTGCTGTGTCACTGCTGGTTTGTGTATCGTAGAAATGTGTAGAAATGTCGTGATAGGATGTGGGCCAGCCCTAAGCTCACGCCGTGATTGATCATGCCGTCGTATCGTCAGCCCTGCTCTAGACCAGAGACGAGGAAGCAGGGTGTAAGGTCGGTGTTGAAATGGAGGCGGAGGTTGTGATCATAAAGCTCGGCACCACCCTGAAGGGACAATAATGAGGTCACGGTAAAGTCTAGTGCACAGGAACACGGGCGGATTTGTATTTTTTTTTTGCATTTTTACTTTTCCGTTCACGCTAAAACAGCGGATTCAGTCACTGCACGTCCGCTGTTGTACAAAACCTAGCCTTTTGATTCTGTTTTCTAGATCACGTGTTTTACTCACATGTCTGACTGAGTTGGTCTTCAGGAAACCTGCTGTATGTTAATGTTATCAAACGTAAATGGCAGAAATGACCTAAAGGTCATGGGTCAAAAAACCCAGTGTACATGACCAGCACAGCATTTCCTGCTGTGTGTGTGTGAGGGAGTGTGTGTGTGTGTGTGTGTGTGTGTGTGTGTGTGTGTGTGAGGGTGTGTGAGGGTGTGTGTGTGTGTGT
>JANDJT010000001.1:31403845-31419902 GCA_024331685.1 Stegophilus panzeri | reverse complement strand
GGTCCTATATTATGTTTGTTTGAGGCAGCTGGCATTGTTGCCGTGAAACCAGCTAACGTTACGCTCCATGTAATGTTTGCGATAGCCGGTTATTTGTTAACGACGCTAACGCATTGCAATGTTATAAACTATCTCCTAATGGTCCACCATGCATCGCCATTCAGCCCGTGTCCTGTCAGCAACATGTAGCCTAATGTCACTAATAATTATTCACATGTTCGTGCTTTTAATACATTTTTTTGGCCTCACACCATATCAGTGAATTTAAACTAATGCTTGCATTCAGAGGATAAGGAGTGTGTGTGTGTGTGCGCGCGTGCGTTTAGGAGTGCACCTCCACTCATTGTCAGACAGTGTTTGATAACTAAAATACCCCCCCCCCCTTGCGCGCTCTCTCTCTCTCTCTCTCTTTCTCTCTCTCTCTCCCTCTCTCTCTCTTTGCCAGTATCAGCCAGAGGAGGATGTCCTCCAGGAGAGTTTTTTTTTTAAATTTTTATACCACACCGTGGTATCGACTTTGGTATCGAGTATCGTGTACTTTTGGTGGTATCGGTACCGACTACTAGATTTTTGGTATCGTGACATCCCTAGTTTGAGCTAGGAAGTGGAATTTTACGTGGCAAACACCGGCGAGCGGAGTGATGCACACGCCAGTATGAAACGTCCAAGTGTGGTTATCGGGAATATAAGCGTTCTTGGAGCCAATCAGATTAGTGGAGGGGAACTACCTGTAACCAGTTATAAGTAAGAATTAAAGCAGTACTGCTACTATACAATACCAGCACATCGCAAAGTGCTTTATTCCTCTTGTACCACAGCAGTGTGTCAGCAGTTACTTCACCTTTTTGCTTATTAAAGAATATTCCATGTCTTATTCAGATCATTTCATACAAATTTTGTCTCGTTCTTTATTTGACGTTATTTTAATAAACCTCTGCTGCTATATTGTCTTTTAGTTTTAAATTTATTTTACTTTATTGTTTCTCGTCTGCTGCTGTAACTCTGAAATCCCCCACCTGGGATTAACAAAGTGTTCTAGTTAGGTTTATTGCTGTGGAACGTCGACAGTGACAGCTAGTTCCTGTTATCAATTACGTTACAGCAGCTATAAACCACCGTTCCCGCACCAGCCTCCCCCGCCCCCCCTCCCCCACACCTCTATAACTTATTTGAGTTAATAGGAAACGAGTCGAACCCGACACAAACGGCATCAACGAGGATGCCTCCTCCACCAAGAAGTCGAGTCCTGAATTAGTCTTGTTACTAATCTGTATACCTGAAATACCCTTAAAATACACCATGTTTGGATCAACTGCAAAATGTCATTAGTATATCTAGTAGGAGCGAAGATAATTCCATACCAGTGCTACATTTATCTACGTATATTTGAGATATCGCACGAACAAGAATCTCAAAACTGTAGCAACGATGAACTGCAATTTTGGATGGGCCTGGATTCCATGAACATGAGCGGTGTAGGCGTCATCCCCGGAAAATAAACAGGAAAGAAGCTGCACCTCAACCCCACTGAACACTTTTGGGATGAACTGCACCCCAGACCTCCTCACACATCAGTGCCTGACCGCACTAATGCTCTTGTTACTGAATGAACACAAATCCCCACAGCCACACGCCGAAATCTAGTGGAAAGCCTTCCCAGACGAGTGGAGGAGGTTACTATAACAGCAAATGGGTGTCCACAAACTTTTGGCTGTGTAGTGTAGGTTTTAAGGGTATACAAATTAGTAAGTAAGTAAGTAAGAAGTAGTTAATAATAATTAAAAAAACAAAAACACAGCTTGACAAGCCATCTAAAGAGTAGGTAAAAGTGAATGAAGAAAAGTTTATTTAATGTTTTAATAGTTAAGAAATGACTTAATTAATCGGGTTTACTTTACTGGATCTAGTTCGAGCATCGATATGAGCCTCACATCACCATGCAGCTCGTTCTCTTTAAACATTGCTACTGAGGAAGAGGGGGAAAAAAAAACAGAGTAGGATTTATTTTCTTTTTTTCTGGTTGTAGAATGTTCTCTGTCCACCAAGCAAACTCGGAGTAAGAAACTGACACGAACTCTGCTCGTCCCGAGCGTCCGGGTTTGTCCTGCACTGTAAACTCCGGCTGTTCAAAAGAAAAGACTTTCAACGTGCAGTGAAAAGAACGGGCAAATATTGGCCTAGCAAGTGTTCTTTCTCTCTGCTGTAATGAAAAGTGTGTTTGTTTTTGACATTTATATCTTTCTGGGGACCAAATGTTACCACAAGGAAAGGAATCTCTCACAGGTGAGGGAAAGCTACTTTTAATAATAATAATTATTATTACTTCATTTAAAAAAAATAAATAAATAAATAATAAAGATCCATAATGTTTTATTTTAGTTACTGAGGTTAAAGGTGCGTGGGTGTCTAACAGTTAAAATGGGTCAAGCTGAATCAGTTTCTAATTGTTTTTTCCTTTTACTCACTGAGCCCACCCCCATTCACATCCATGTACCCAAAGCTCCGCCCCCCCCCCCCCAAAAAAAACTTCTAGTGGTTCGACTAGTTACCGTTAGGAATGACCATCATGACGTCACTTTCAAGCACACTCGGACATTCAACTGCTTGAAAGCAGAGTTGCTTTCAACTTGTGGCACATAAACACGCAAAATTCTCCTCGTAGTGATTTAAGAGGACGTGACGGCGTGTTGGGGGCGTGTCTATAAAATGACTGACAGGAGACTAATCCAAATACAAACATACATTCTGGACTGGAAGGCATGTATCCAAACGATCTTTCTTTTCAGTTTTGTAATACACTTGTTCTGCGATAATAACTTATTATTATTATTATCATTATTATTATTATTAATTTAATTTTTTATCATTCCTACATATTTGTCCTTATTATTTACGCTAGTAGGAAATGTAAAATACATGCCTTGAAGGTTAAAGTTAGATTAAGGTTTAGGCATTGTGTTAATTAGCTGTATTAATGAATGTCAATGGGAGGACCTCACAAGGCTAGTAAGACGTGTGTGTGTGTGTGTGTGTGTGTGTGTGTGTGTGTGTGTGTGTGATCATTGAAATCTTAAATGCAGGGGGTTACTCGAGTGTATATGAGTGCTTTGAAGTTCTAACCACTTGACATGAAGATCCATAAATCAGACGAGTCTTTTATGTCCGACTCTGTGTTCAGAAACCGATCTGGAAATAACCCTCAAGGTCACTCTCCTTTACCTGTGTAATGGAGGTTATCTGTTACACCTCAAACCTCCTTTTTCAGCCTCTCTCTCTCGGCACATGCGTCTGATTCATTAGATTGGACAAAAGCTGAGCAAAGAGAGCTCATGAATCACTGCCAAATCATTAGTGATGATCTAAAAGGCCTTTGTGTGAAGAGTTCAGCTCCTCTGTAGCTACATTAAAGCTGTGCTAAAAGCACTCTGTCCATTTAGTGAAGCGCCCGGAGCAACGGCAGTGCTAACAGTGCTAACGGCAGACTAAATGGACACACAGCTGTGTGTGTTCCCATCGCTCTCACGCTAAACATTAGCCACGATTTTAGACTATACACACCGGTCTGTCACGAGACGTTCCGATCGGTCATGTTTGAGCACAACATGCGGCCTCCATCACGGCGTAGACGTCATCCGGTGTATCTTCAGCGAATCTGACCCACAGTACATTCATTTGTACAGTCTATTTTATTGACGAATTAATTCATTTCTGTCTTTTGTAATGATTTACGGTAGAGTGCAAAAGTTCGCACCCCCTATGGTTTTTGAATATGGGGGTGGGCACCTATTTCATGATTTTATCTACTTTAAAAAAAAAAAAAAAAAAAAAAATAGAATTACAGAATATTAAGAAATGAATTGTTTGTGTCCGGCAACAAAACAATCCAAAACGTAGATGGAATTAATTAATTAATTAATTGCCCCGGACCACTCGTTTACCGGACCTGATTTCAAGAAGAAAGTTAGATTTATTTATATAGCACAGTAAAAAAAAAAAAAAAAAAAAAAGTGCTGTAGAGAAGTATCTTGAAACTAATGAAGAATGACAACAAATTTAAACAGTGCAATTTTATAAAGTAAAAATTAAATTAAGCAGTGCAGTTAAGATTGAAATAAACACGGATACAGTGTGACATCTGAAAGAAAAAAGAGCAAAGAAGCAAACATTTCATGGCAAAATGTTTTGTTTTTTTTTTTTTTTAACACGATTTCTTATATTTTTCCACAATATTTCTACTACATAAAAAAAAACAAAAAAAAAAACATCATCATACAGGTATACAAATATAAAGCTAGCCAGAATACCCAGAGTCACCAACAATGACTTTCTTCAGTTTACTTTCTGTCAGCGTTACATTTTATTCCCAACATGACCTCAGTCTCCATCAGATGGAGACGAAATCGTCACGTGACCGAGGAAGAAAGCGTGCGAGCTCCAAGTCCTCTAAGGCAGGGGTGCACTTTATATTAAACACCGCGGAGAAGATAACACTTTATAAAGCGGAGTTTGTGCAGGACGGACACACGACAGTGATGCTAGTTTAATTTAAGTTAATTGTCCTTATATGCTGTATCAGTGTACATTCTGTCGTTTATTGTAACGGAAGTGATCTGTTAGTAACGAGGCCGCGTTGCTCCTCACGCGCGGTGTAGACGCGCCGATACAGAGAGCGAGCGCGAGTAAGATCTGTAATGACTAATTAAAACACTAAGTAATAATATGTATTATTTTTAATGGATGCACAAAAAGCACAGAATTAAACTACAGTCCTAAATGAATAATATATATGCTGGTGTGTGTGTATTGGGTTCTTTTGAGTCGTATATAATTGGACAAACAGTCGTGTAAAGTTTTAGTCTGAAGTTTTATATTTCTAACACTCAGTTTGTGGATTTTATTTGAAATGAAAAAATGGTACTGAAAGTTTGCCCCGCCCCCCCCCATCCCATTAATCGAAAAAGTAATTCTTCAACTAATGAAGATAATCGTTAGTTGCAGCCCTGGTAAAGTGTTACTCATCGCGTCGGTCAGCTGACTAGATCGCTAGATAACTAACGTGAACTGCTACTTTTCTAATCATAACCCAAAGGACGTTTCGAACTGAAATGGAAAAACATCCGTAGTAAAAATGCCAGACTTGTATCAAAAAACGCTAGCTTGCTACGTATGAAAAGAATCATTACGTTTACACGGACAAAAATAATCCGATATTAACCCGATATCGCCCATCCCTACGTCCAAGGAACAAAGATGTCACTTCCTTAGCCGTTGAAATGGTCTGTAAGAGGAATAAAACACGGGTGGGTGGGTCAGGGTGGTAACGCTAACTTGGCTGTATGTGAGATCACCCATGATGGACTATTTTGCTATAACCATTGTGGT
The DNA here is from genome assembly GCA_024331685.1 of Stegophilus panzeri. Classification (NCBI taxonomy): domain Eukaryota; kingdom Metazoa; phylum Chordata; class Actinopteri; order Siluriformes; family Trichomycteridae; genus Stegophilus; species Stegophilus panzeri. The sequence continues at coordinate 31,414,520 of JANDJT010000001.1, read as the reverse complement.
TAAGTCTCCTTTTTGTGGTGTTCGTTGAAAGCGTGAACCTTTTTGATTTTTTTTTTTACACAAAGTATCACCAAGTATTATAAAATGCGGTGGTGTACAAGACCACATGAAGCGTAATAAGATGTACACAAGCGCAGCAGTGGTGTGAATGAGGTATCGGGCAGTGTGTTTATATTAGAGGAGTGTATGTTCAGGGGAGCTTTGATTGAAATCTGTGTGTGTGTGTGTGTGTGTGTGTGTGTGTGTGTGTGTGTTGTCCAGAGAGTGGGGGGATGAAAAGAAAGCACACAGCTGTGTGTAAAGGCAGCGGGCTGGTGTGTGGAGCTCATTGTTGGGAGGATGTGGGAGTCCGAGCAGCCTTTTCATTACAGCAGTGTGACAGACAGACACTGAGAGAACACACTAATGACCAGAGTCCAGCTGGAAGACTCCTCTGTTTCTCTTCTTCTTTTTCTTCTTCTTCTTTAATCAGCCCGTTTCATGCTGTCAGCGGTTCCCGGATGAGTCCACAATTTGCACGTTTACCGTGTTCCCATGGTTTCGATTCTCACGTTTCGTTTCGAGTAGTCATAAATTTCTGTCTTTTGTCTCTCCGTGTCTGTCCTCTCACTCCGTCATCTCTCCGTCTCTACAATAAGGGCTGCCCTTGTTCGACATCGACCCCGTGACTTGGTCTGCCTCGGGCTCGGCTCTGGTCTTCAGGGAGTCGTTACAGTACCGGTCGAGCTTATCCTCCTCAAATTGTACTCTACTTTGAATTTACATGCTCGGTCCGTCAGGTTAATATCACATTTTGACGTAATTACGTAATGGTTTGGTGGCACACGTCATCCGTCAGTCACACTCTAGTGAAGGAACAGGGCAGGTGTTGAGAGATCTAAGAAGGTGCTTCAAATGAAACCCTTAACAGAGCAACGTTGATTAGAATTAGAGGAATCTGGACACTCGTTGAGCGCTGGAACACTTTGAACGAAATGGAGATGTAGAGAAATGATGCACATCTGTGACACTTACACCAGTGCAGCCAAAACGGTTCCAACCTGCTGAAGCATGGACTCCACAAGACCTCTGAAGGTGTGCTGTGGTATCTGGCACCAAGATGTTAGCAGCAGACCCTTTAAGTCCTGTAAGTTGTGTGGTGGAGTCCATTGTGGAATGGACTCGTCGTTCCAGGACTTCCTATGGACGGATTGAGCGATCGGATTGAGATCTGGGGAATTTGGAGGCCGAGGCAACACCTCGTACTCTTTGTCATGTTCCTCAATCCGTTCCTGAACATTATCCTGCTGAAAAAGGCCACTGACATTAGGGAATACCGTTGCCGTTAAGGGGTGTACTTGGTTCTAAAGGACGGTTAGGTAGGTGGTACGTGTCAAAGTAACATCCACATGAATGCCAGGACGCAAGGTTTCAAAGCAGAACATTACGCAGAGCATCACACTTCCTCCACCAGCTCGCCTTCTTCCCATAGTGCACGCTGGTGCCCGGACTCATCGGACCAGGTGACGTTCTTCTGTTGCTCCATGGTGGTGTTCTGACACTTGCTTCATTGGTGGATTGGGGTCAGCATGGGCACTCTGGCCGGTCTGTGGCTACGCAGCCCCATCCTCAGCAGGGAGCAGTATGCTGTGCTGTGACTCATTCCTCTAGTAACCATCATTAAAATTTTCTGAGAATTGTGCGACAGTAGCCCTTCGGTTGCTTCGGACCAGATGGGACAGCCTTTTGTTGCCTTCTTGCATCGATGAGCCTTGGGTGTCCAACACCCTGTCTCCAGTTTGTGGTTTGTTCCTCCTTGGACCACAGTCCATAGGTACTTACCTACACTGCAGACCAGGAGCACCCCACAAACCTCCAATCCAGTCGTCTGGTCATTACGATTTGACTCTTGTCAAAGGCCCCCAGGTCTTCACGTCTTCCCGTTTCTCCCGTATCCAACATGTAGACTATGAGAGGACCGACTGTTCACTTACCATCTAATATTTCCCAAACCTGAAGTGTGCTGCTGTTGTTATGAGATAATAAACCTTAACAAAAAAAAAAAAAACAGTAAACAATTCAAAATAAAATCCCTTTACGGTCTTTACGGTTCCCCTCAGCTGCCATTTCATAGGAGTGTTTTCTTCAACTGAAGTTAACGCCATCGTGATGTCACGCCAGCATTTAAAAGTAAACTACAAGTGGATAAAAGTAAATGACGAATATTAGTTTTGGCAAATTGCTATAGTATAAGAGGAATAATAGGAAAATAATCGACTTATAATGGCAGGCATCCATGTGGTTTTATTTTGTGTGTGTGTGTGTGTTTGGTTTTTTTGTGAGTGTGTGTGAGTGTGTGTGAGTGTGTGTGAGTGTGTGTGAGTGTGTGTGAGTGTGAGAATATCAGGTAGTCAGGTAGGCCGTGTCATGCATGGCACAGATGGCCTCTCAGTGAGCCTCTCCTCTCTCAACAGATCCACACGTTCTCCTCCTGGAGTGACTCTGACGCAGTCTCTCTCACACACACACACACACACACACACACAAAACGCACTGTGTCGTACATTATATGTCTTAGTCTTGCATAAATGAATCCTGATAGCGTCAGCGTCCTCGTGCTCCATTCGTAATCATCGGACCTTTTAAAGTACTGACTGCTGTATAAACTGCTAAGGTGACCTTTGACCCCTGACCCTGTGATACACTTGCTTGTCATCACCACACAGATCGGTATTGCCCCATCCCCCCCCGGTGTACATATTCTGAGCACATGCGTATCCTAATGCACTTATTTTACACCTCGAGGATTTTAGTTTTTATTTCTGCATATAGTTAAAGTAATACCTGAATCATTAACTAAACTGAATATATGTGTGTGTGTGTGTGTGTGTGTATATATATATATATATATATATATATATATATGTATATATATGTGTATATATATATATGTAATATGTGTATGTGTGTGTATGTGTTATTGTGCCCTGACCATGTATGGAACGTGTGTGCCAGATATACTGACAAAAAATCACAAGAACTATATAATATCTAAATTATTTAAAAGTATAATATAATATATTAAAATTTATTTTGTAATTGTGACCTATTTTGTGAGTGATTTTCAAATGCAAACATTGATGTATAAAGCAGTGTGTATATGTAGGTGATGGTTTGAGGTAAACGTTGTGTGTGTGTGTGTGTGTGTAGTTGTGTGTAGGCAGCAGTGTGACGTGGCAATGACGTTTTATTCAATCTCCACGTCTCCCACGTTTCTGCTTCGGTCACCGACGCAAAAATATCACTCCTGCATCAGACTGCTCTCATTATTCATCGCAATCTCCTGACAGAATTGAATGTATCCGTGTTCTGGTCTTCCATATGTGCGTGCGTGTGTTCGCGCAGTCTCTGTGAAAGGAAGCACCGTCTGGAGGAAGTGACCTCAGCAGTTGGCGTGGCGTTCTCTCTGCGTCGGAGAAGAATCTGTGCAGGAAACGGAGTTCGGTCAACTCTTAGAAAAGCTGTGGCTCGAAAGATTTCACACTGAAGTCATGTTTAGGAAAGAATGGGGGAAAAGGATATTTGTAGGTCGTTTGTCATTTCTAAGTGTGAATTGAATCGTTCGAAAATATTCCAAGATCCCGGAGTCAAAGCCAGCTTTATTATCCTTGAAACGCTGCGAAACTGAGTCTTTTAGCAGCTAAAAGTGGCTCAAATCCAAATGCGTGGCTGTACAGCAAAAAAAAACAACACAGAATCAGACGTTTTCAATTCCAATTTGGACCTTTTTTTAATTTGTAAGTGATAACAGGAGCTAACCCGCATATCGGGGAGACTTCCTGGAGACCAAGCGCTGACACCGGAGACTCCTTCCTTGAATGTTAAATAAACATCTCCTTACAGAAAACGTCACCACATCATCAAACGAGTGTTGGCAGGAAATGCCGTCGTAGCCAGGGGCGGATTAATACACAGGCTAACCTCGGTTGTAGCATAGGGGCCCACACTGATCTTTTTTTTTTTAGGGCTTTTACTTTGATTTATTTATTTATTTTGAAACCGTCTTGTCAAATCGCACTCGTATTCAATCGATCCATCATCATTATTTCTACAGTGGTAATTACTAGTGTTACTGGACGGAGGTTTGATTCAGGCAGTCGATGAGAGCGCTGCGCATGACGGGTTGACGTCGTCCGTCCCGAAGTCAAGTTCAATTGTAACCTCACTGACCTGCAAACAGCAGATACAGGGCCATAACCTGAAGTTAAAAAAAAAACACAAAACAAAACAAAAAAGTTACCTCTGTAGGCTGGTCGGCCTCGGCGGTCTAGCAGCGCTCATCAAAGTTTGAAATGGCCTATCAAATCAAAGAGGGCGGGGCTTTACTGTTCACAGAATCCGCTCGACGCTTCAGTTTTAACGGTGAAAGAGTGCGAGGTCAGATGTAAGCTAAGTAGCTAAAGTTTAATATTTGACGACTGTTTTACGACAGCAACGTTAAACGACCGACAGTAATATCCAGGGAAGCAAACATTTACAGGATCCGTGAACGTAACGTAACGCGTTATCGTCAACGCGACGAGACGAGAAACATTAACGGCGCTGTCCTCCGCGTATTCGGCAGAAGACGGTGTGCATGTTGTGAATACAGTTTTGCACTCGGGTCTCCTTTAGTGAGCAGTGGATTAGTTCAACGAAGACTTCATGTAAAAACCATAATGAACTTCCTGTTACTCTCACACTATCCGTCGTTCCCCAGATGAGGACGGGTTCCCCTTCTGAGTCTGGTTCCTCTCAAGGTTTCTTCCTCATATCATCTCAGGGAGTTTTTCCTCACCACCGTCACCACCGGCTCGCTCAGTAGGGATAAATTCACACGCTTAATATCTCTATCCCGTGTTTGTGTGTCTGTAAAGCTGCTTTGAGACAACGTCCATTGTTAAATATACAAATAAAATTGAAATGAATGAATGTAGTGAGCGTGGTTACCTGGCTTTACAGGTAGCCTTTCAGTAAATATTCACTTATCTAAGTAAACGATTCATAAAACTCAAAGTGGATCAGTTTATCATCCTCCTCAGAATTAAAGGGGTCATATGATGCTTTGTAACGCTTTCGTTTTCCTTTGGTGTGTAACGTGTCTGTGTATGATCTGCAAAGTTACAAAGCTCATAGTCTCCCACAAAGGGATTTATTGTCTCTAACAGAGCGCACTGCTCCAGACCCGCCTAAAACACCTCGACCCAAGTCCAGATATTACTTCCACAAACGTCTACGTCACTATTCGAAATATCCGCGTAATCCCGCCATCATTTTTTTTTTTTTTTTTTTTTCATTTTTAATTCATGTAATTCGTTTAAACTGTACTTTTAATGTTGTCGCTTCAGGACATGAAGTTGTTACGGTGACGAAGACCGAGTAAACCGTTATACCGTCGTATCTGAAAGGTAAGAGAGTTACAAAATAAAAACTTAGCACTGCGTGACGGTCCGGTCGAGTCGTGCTCGCAAAGTCGGTTCCGATAAACCTGCTCGATCATCCACGTTTCCAGAATCGAACCGATACGGTAAAACCGACGACTTTATTAACCGTGTTTGTTTATAATCGCCTGTAGACGCCTTGCAAGCTGAAGCTCGCGATTACGGTAAGGGGCGTTACATTTCCGAGACACGCTCAAGGTTTTTGGCCAATCACAATGCAGTGGGGTCAAGCGGCCGATCAAAGTCCTCCGGGCTTTACGGAAGGAGGGGCTTTGGAGAAACCGGAGCGTTCCGGGCAGCCTGAGAATAGAGCTACTGCAGTAATGTACAGTACGTGACATATAATGTGTGTGTTGAATATTAATGCATGTTGTCCTGTTCTATTAAACCCAATACACAACATATTGAGCTTTTAAAATCATCATATGACCCCTTTAAACTAGGACATGGGAAAACAAGTGCGGTGTTAGTTTGTGGTCGGGGGTACGGGGCCTCTTCAAATCCCTGAGGCTTGGGGCCTGTGTAGACCTTAATCCGCCCCTGGTTGTGGCTAACACACACACACACACACACACACACACACACACACACACACACACTTGCATCAGCTATGATAGAACAAAAAAAAAGAGAAGTAAATCTGTGGCAACACGTTTTGGTCAGTGTCCGCGCTCTGGATTTCCCTCCTACATTCAAATAAAATTAATAATTCGATATTTATTCATGTATAAAGTCGGTACGGTAATGATGTACTGTCTGAGATTTCCACTGGAGAAGTCAATAAAGTTTTATTCTGTTAGTTTTTTTTTTTTTTTTCCTTGTCAGTGATATCCAGTTTTGTTGGCTATTAGTCAGGTTCTATCTTTATTTATTTATTTATTTATTTATTTATTTATTTATTTATTTACGAAAGAGTTTTAGAGCAGGAACGTGTCAGATGTTTCATATCCAGACCTGCTGCTGTGGATTCTGGTGTTTTATTGCTTCTATACAACAGATCAAATGCTCAGGAAAAGGAGCTGAGATGAAACATAGCGACTGTGGTGTTCTTTCATCATCCTGTGAGCAAGGAGCTTCTGTTCTGAGAGAGATCAGATGAGACAAAAAGAGATGAGCGGTAGACAGAGGGATGAGAGGAAGGGAGGGGGCGACTGGGAGAGGGAGAGAGGAAGAATGGGGAAGAGATGAGCAAGAGAGGAAGAGGAGCGAGGGAGAGATGAAGAGGAACTAGGGAGAGGAAGGAGAGAGAGAGAAGAAGGAGAGAGAGAGATGAAGATGAACGAGGGAGATAGATGAAGAGAGAGATGAAGGAGCGAGAGAGAGAGAGATGAAGATGACCGAGGGAGATAGATGAAGAAGAGAGAGATGAAGATGACCGAGGGAGATAGATGAAGAAGAGAGAGATGAAGATGAACGAGGGAGATAGATGAAGAAGAGAGAGATGAAGATGAACGAGGGAGATAGATGAAGAGGAGCGAGGGGGAGAGGAAGAAGAGGAGCGAGGGGGAGAGGAAGAAGAGGAGCGAGGGAGAGGAAGAAGAGGAGCGAGGGAGAGGAAGAAGATGAGCGAGGGAGAGGAAGAAGAGGAATGAGAGAGATGAAGAGGAACAAGGGAGAAGAAGGAGAGAGCGAAGAAGAGGAGCGATAGAGAGATGAAGAGGAACGAGAGAGATGAAGAGGAACAAGGGAGAGGAAGGAGAGAGCGAAGAAGAGGAGCGATAGAGAGAGATGAAGATGAACGAGGGATATAGATGAAGAGGAGCGAGGGAGAGGGGAAGAAGAGGGGAGAGGGGAAGAAGAGGGGAGAGGGGAAGAAGAGGAGCGAGGGAGAGGGAGAGGAAGAAGATGAGCGAGGGAGAGGAAGAAGAGGAATGAGAGAGAGATGAAGAGGGAGAGGAAGGGGGAGAGGGGAAGAAGAGGAGCGAGGGAGAGGGGGATATAGATGAGTCTGTCTCTCCCAGATTGGTGAATGAATTTTGTATATTACGCTTCAGATCACAGCCAGACGAGCGCTGTATGGAGTTGTGCGTGATCGGACCCGGGCAGTACCGCTCGTCTCTGCAGCACGGCCCGTGTGGTATTTCAAACACAATGGGCTTTTCCTTCCCCTCTCTCACTGTGCGTCAGCACCACACAATACACTCCTCTGATTTATTTACACCACTGCATGCATACAGGAGGCTGCAGGAGGGGGGCCGATACACACTCAGGCTGAGCACACAACAAAACAACCGGTCGTAACCTCTGTGTGTGTGTGTGTGTGTGTGTGTGTGTGTGTGTGTGTGTTTTAGAGATTGTGTGCTGCTATGATTCTTTGGCTTCCTTTGCCAACTTGCTTGTTTTTTCCCCCTGATTATATATATATGTGTGTGTGTGTGTGTGTGTGTGTGTGTGTGTGTGATTCATTAGAATAATTAATATGCATTAACACAGAGGTTCACTGCAACTGAGGCATGAAACCAGAAAGAGGAAATGACCTCGTCCTTGCACAGGAAGCTCTCACCCATCGGTCACTACTTTCAGGAAGAGTGAGTAATGTTTTGTGTGTGTGTGTGTGTGTGTGTGTGTGTGTGTGTGTGTGTGTGTGTTTCTGTCAAACACAAACAGGGGGAAAGTTTATTTGCAGTGAAAAAAATTAATAAAAATCGTCCCTCTCCTCGTGGTTAAACAGATATGCGTACGTTAACTCTTAATAACTCTTAATATTCGATTACACACACACACACACACACACACACACACACACACACACTCACACCGGGCTCTGATGAAGCGTGATATAGCAGCTGTATTGGAAATAAACCCGGATTAAGCGCAGGACCGCGGGTCACACGCTCTGTAACGTCTCGTCCTGTGTGTGTCGAGGCGTGCTGAGAGAGAGATCGCCTCCGACGCAGCGGGTGCGAGAGCAGAAACCGCTCCTCCGAGATGAAGATGCATTGCTCAATTATTTTTTTTTTTTTTCTAGCAATCCGAGCCCGTTTAGGAGCGAGAAGGCTCTGTAATCGCGCACCACGGCATAGGCGGAGCGTAATAACCAGATGTAGTCACTCAGCAGGTCTCTCGTAAACACGGTGAATAATGTCCGAGCCCCCGCTGTGATGCGCCGCGCCGATCACGAGGATAACGACAGTGAGGAGGAGAGGATGCGCCGTTGGGCCGGATTTTCTCCTTTAGCATCATTCTGAAGAGTCGTGTGCCAAGCATGGACGTCAAGATGTCTCCTGAGAAATATAACCGGAGAGATTAAAGAGCAGCCATCACTACCCCCCCGCTCCGTTTTCCTCGCATTTCACCTTTTATTTTTGTTAAGAGAGAGAGAGAGAGAGAGAGAGAGATAGAGAGAGGGAGGGTGTCATTGCTCAGGCTGGCACAGCTTTATTAGCCTCATTAAAGACCACTTCAGAGGTTTTCGTTCCTGCCGAGCGGCAGCACCGAGTCGGCTTTCTCGAGCTCATGAGTTATTTCTAAACGAATCTTCCTTTAAATCCCTCACGATTTGGCTATCATTCCGTACGTCGACGTGAGTGACGTGTCGAGCGACCTCGTGTTGAACTGCATGACTGACGTGCACATCAGCCAATAATATTCAGGTTACTTCCCGAGTCTAATTCTGCGCTCGACTAAAGGGCGTCACTCGTCATTTTCAACCCCCAACTGGGGGGGGGGACAATGCTCGGAGACGTCCTCAACCTCCTCAACCCCCCGAGTTCAGCAAGTGACGTCAAATCAACATGGCTGCCCACAGTAAACAAACAGTCCCTCCAGGATTTCGCAGGAATTGGCGCAAAATCGAGCAGCCTCCGGAATATTCCGAGGAGTTTGTAATTTTTCCGAATTGCCGCAGATTTTCTGCAGATTTGGGCCGAGACGCTTCATGTCTTCCGAGTAGGAATCGAGTTTGTTTGGAGGTTTAGTTAGGACTTTTAGTCGAATACGGTATAAATGTTTGGATATGGCGCATATAGGGCGCATTCACACCGGTCTGGTTCCGTGTCGGTCTAAACCTTTCCCTTACTATGCCTACGGTCCATTCCATCACCCGTACACTAGCGTGCCGACTCCACTGGCTGTCTGATTGCTTACTGCACACGATGGAAGCATCAATATTGCCATTGTCCAACGTTTAAATCACTCCATTTAACCACAGTGTGGTTGAAAGCTCGAATCTGATTGGTCGGAAGTTGTGTGTCGTTTTCGTATAACAGCACGGCTCGGACTGTAGCTCCGAGCATTTAACGTTCTGAGGGGAAGATACCAGCGGGGTGTGTGTTAGGGCGTATGGTTCGGTGTGGGCCTAACACTTTCTGTTATTATGCCTACAGTCCATTCTCTCACTCTATCACCGTTCTGAACCTTTGTCCTCCAAAAAACGGGGGCGCCTCGATCCTGAGCTTAAATGCATTTTAAAGAATATTTTACGCAACCAGCACTCTCAACGAGCCAGGTGTGAAAACGTCACCTCACACCGAACCACAGGACTATTTCCTCTTTTTTCTCTCTATCGCTCTCTTAAGGGATTTTCCAGACCATTTCTGGAGCATTAGCCCGATCCCTGAATGAATAATAGATTCTTTATGCCAATCTCTCTCTGTTTTTATTTCTATAACATCGAGAAGATCACAGAAGGCAGTGGAGCAGTGAATTCCTTTAAGGAAAATGGCCGGTGTCACAAAATGAAGCTTTCCTGCTGAAGTTATCACCCGGAGAGCTCTCTGAAAAATGACGGCGATTTCCACCGTGCGTCACGAACGCGCAGACTAATCTCAGGATACGCCGTGTTCCGTAATCGTTCTGAGAAATGACGGCAATCCCGCCGTCTTTAGCCGAGTGCTCACTGAGGCATTTCACCATATTGCGAGTGTATTACAGTACAGAGCCGAGGGTCGGTTTCCTCCCTGCCTGATTTTGTGCATCCGTCTTCTTCACGTTAAATTCTGTCTTCAAGTTCACTCACTGCAGTGAGATACAGTCGAGCGCAAAAGTTTGCACTCCCACGTGTTTTGGAAGGCAAGTGTATCGAGGTGGAGTTACCTCGGAGACACTGACTCCACTGTGTGGTTAATTACAGGGAGATCACGCCGTTTAACCACAGCGCGGTTGAACTCTCTAATCTGAGAGAGAGAGGGTGTGTGAGAGGGAGTGTGTGTGTGTGAGGGAGTGTGTGTGTGAGAGAGAGTGTGTGTGGGGGGGTGGGGGGGGGGGGGGGTGGGGGG
>JANDJT010000001.1:31365485-31389728 GCA_024331685.1 Stegophilus panzeri | reverse complement strand
TCTCTCAACACCACACTCAACACCACACACACCTCTCTCAACACCACACTCAACACCACACACACCTCTCTCAACACCACACTCAACACCACACACACCTCTCTCAACACTACACTCAACACACTCAACACCACACTCAACTCTCTCAACACCACACTCAACACCACACTCAACTCTCTCAACACCACACTCAACTCTCTCAACACCACACGCAACTCTCTCAACACCACACACACCTCTCTCAACACTACACTCAACACTACACTCAACACTACACTCAACACCACACGCACCTCTCTCAACACCACACTCAACTCTCTCAACACCACACACACAACACTCTCAATATCTATACTCAACTCTCTCATTGTATTGCTCGATCTGTGTTTATCTATCCATCTCTCTATCTATCTATCTAACACTCTATCTCTCTCATTGTATCACTCTGTCTATCTATCTATCTATCTATCTACTTATCTATCCATCTCTCTCTCAATCTGTCCCCAACTCTCTCTCTCTCTCTCTGCCCAACTCTGTCTATCTCTGTCTTTTCCTATCTATCTCCCTCTCTCTCCTCGCGCTCTCTTTCTTTGGCCAACTCTGTCTGTCTCTCTGCCTCATCCTGTCTATCTATCTTTCTTGTGAATACAAAGAAATAAAGAATGAGCAATACAGTTAAGCACTATAAACCCCATATTTTTTTCTTTTCTCCACCCATCCATCCATGTCTGTCTTTATCTATCCCTAACTATCTTTAACTATCCATAACTCTCTCTCTATTTGCATGGCCTGGTTTCAGTGGTTTGCAGGTTGGATGTTCATGCTTCATGCTTGATAATAACGTGTGTGTGTGTGTGTGATGATTTAGCAACACCCATCTGGTCCAATGAGACGCAAGTACAGCTCCTGCTCGACTATCTTCCTGGATGACAGCACGGCCAGCCAACCCAATCTCAAATACACCATCAAATGGTATGAAGTCATGTCGCTCTACACGCACAACAAAGATGTTACAAATCTTAAAAATAAAAAAAAATAAAACCCTCATAACTTGACATGGTTGTCTGAATGAAACGGATGATGATCATTCCTAATTTAGATGTACACTCGGTCTTACTGTCAGAGCTGACCAGTCTGTTCTGACCAATCAGAACCGAGAGGTTAACAGCGCCGAGGTATAAGAGTACCGACGTCGTCGATGTTACTTTATTACAAACTCGTCGCTGCATCAGTGTATTTCATCCTCTCTTTTCTGTCCACAGTGTTGCTCTGGCCATCTACTACCACATAAAGAACAGGTAGGGGTTCACGTCATTATGAGCATGTCTTTATTACTGATCTGAGCGCTTGTTCACCACAGCACAGGTGCTACGAAGGACGCAGAGTGTTTATTGAGTGGGAATGTCGATGTCGCTTCAAAGCCTGGCACTGCACCTCAAAAATAGCTCATGATCCATAGCGCTAAATGCCACGGTCTTCTGAAGTGAGCTCCATGGGCTCAGGATCCAGTGGGTACCGCCATCACCTCTCCGATCAGAGGGATTAAAGGCGCATGTGTGTTTGTAATAGACCTCTGCGGACCTGTATTTTGCGTAGCAGAGTTACAGAAGATATTAGTTAAATGTATTTATAGTTGGGTTTTTTTCGCATCATGAATGCACAGTTTACAGGTAAAGGAATAAGGAATGGGTTAAATGAAACATTTTTATTTATTACATGTTAATAAAATCAGCATATAACAGTTGATTGTAAGGGTGTACGCACACTAGGCGGTCTGTACCATAAAACGAGCACGTTTTACCCCCCCCACCACCAAAAGTCCAGTTCGTTTGATTAGTGTGATCGCTCCAAACCCGCATGAAGAGGTGGGCTCGGTTCAGTTAGATCGCTAACCGTAGCCGAGCACGAACCTCGAACCACGGCGTCGGTGATGCGAGCATCAGGCTAAGCGCCGTTAAAAGTAGCTTCTCAAGGCGCTTTACATAAAAAAAACACAATCATGTATTGATACAAATCAGTAAAAAATAAGCATGTATACCAACAGTCAAAAAAAAGACACCTCCAGGGTCGGGGGTTCGATTCCCACCGTGGCCCTGTGTGTGCGGAGTTGGCATGTTCTCCCCGTGCTGTGGGGGTTTCCTCCCCCAGTCCAAAGACATGCATGGTAGGTTGATTGGCGTGTCTAAAGTGTCCGTAGTGTATGAATGGGTGTGTGAAGGTGTATGTGATTGTGCCCTGTGATGGACTGGCACCCTGTCCAGGGTGTACCCCGCCTTGTGCCCGATGCTCCCTGGGATAGGCTCCAGGTTCCTGAAAAAGGATTAAGCGGTAGAGGATGGATGGATGGATGGATGGATGTTACGATGATGGACTCCCTTGTGCTGTGCGAGAGGGATTTTCTTCCAGTTTTTTTTCAAAACAAAACACTGCATCGTAATGACGTAAGCGTGCTCAGGACAGAAACGTTAAGTATATTGTGATTGCAGGCCAGCGGGGGATTTGCGGGGTGGGGTTGGCACGGTACAAGGCAACCAGCCTAGTGCGAGTACGCCCTGAGGCACTGCTGTGTCTCCGTATGCAGAAACAGCAGACTTTAAGATGTTAGAGTTTTTGCTTGTGTGCAAAAGAGAAACACGTTTCAGCATTCAGTAAAGTGTCGTTTTCAAAACTTTCACATTCCCATATTTAATGCCAAAAAGTCGACTAAACAATCCGTACGTAATTTTAACATCGAATCGTTTTTAGGACTAATCAGAGTCTGTTTGAGAAACCTGTGATATCCAGTCCTTCCAGGATTTTGTGAATCGAGCAAGCTCCGTAATATTCGGAGGAGCTTTCGATTTTTCAGATTTTCCACAGATCTGGGCCGAGACGCGTCACGTGACGTCGTCACAACGCGCGTTCAGCCGAAGCCGTCTTCGATTCACGTGCGTCGAGCATGAGTACAGCTAGAAGGTCTGATTGAACAACAAACATCACTGCGAAAGACCATGCAGAACTATTTCATACAATTGCAATTTCAGCAATTCAAGTAGTTTTCTGCAACAAAAAAAACCCAAAAGCACAAAAAACTCCAAGTTGCATCGTAAATGGAGAAAAATGCCGCAGCAAAATCGAGCAAATTTGGCGACAATAATTGCAAAAAACCTCTGAAATCCTGTACGGACTGCGTATCTGTGACGAGCGTATGTGACGTAATGTATAAGAATTTCACTCTGTCCCAGTCCTAGCTGAAATAAATCATCATAAAGTGAAAGTCTGTATTCATAGTGTTCACAGAGGAAACCCCACGTTCTCAGAGTTCCTCCTGAAACACATCGTGGTTTACTTCAGACGGCGAAAGTGTACATTTAGGCTGATAAACCACTGAACACCATCATTCCTTCAACTTCAGAGAACGATGATTTGGCGCTCGCTAACATTTCCGGCATTCGATTCGACGCTAGGAGTTATGACTTGAGAGAGATGACCTTCTGTTGTGTGTGTGTGTGTGTGTGTGTGTAAGTCTTTGATATTGGATCATTTCCTGACAAATAGCCTTGCTCTGATTCTGTCTCTTTGGTCATTTCAGAGATGTAGATGGACGAACGGTGTTGGACATATTTGATGAGAAGCTTCATCCGCTGTCGGTAAGTCTCACACTGACGTATCGTGCTCTTGAGGTACCTCGGAGTCATTTTTACGCCAGTCTTTCCAGTTGATTCTTTTGTACAGAGCACTGTTAAAGCATCCTTTTTTCACCTCAAATATAGCGAGATTGCGCCCTGTGCTAAATTTCACTGTAGCTGGAAAGCTTATTAACTCATCCGTTGTCTCACGGATAGATTACTGTAATACCCTTTTAGCCAGAGTTTCTAAATCCACATTCACTAAGCTCCAATATGAAAACTCTGCTGCCAGGATCCTGACTGGGACCAGGACATGCAGTCATATTACTCCTGTTCTGGAGTCCTTGCACTGGCTCCCGGTCAGGTTCCGTGTCGAGATTAAAATGATGATGCTGACATACAAAGCATTACACGGCTTGGCTCCTCATTATTTATCTGCTTTGTTAATCCCTTACACCCCAAATCACAGACTGCGCTCCTCAGAGTCTAATTTGTTGCCCACAAACCCGCTTAAAACCTACGGGTGACGGGGCTTTTTCTGTCTCTGCTCCTTCCCTTTGGAACTCTCTTCCTCTTGAACTTAGGGAAGCTCAGCCCTTTGGCATTTTGAAAGCTCAACTCAAGACATACTTTTTTTTAAACTAGTATCTGCTTGCTGATGTTTACTTTCATTATGATTATTATTATTATTATTATTATTATTATTATTATAGGTTTACTCATAAAGAAGAAAAAAAACCAAACAACCACACACATGCAGTATATACAGATGCACGTCACAGCGCACGTCAGTGTTAATGATCGTGGGATTTGTCGTGTCTGTCTGCTGCAGAAGTCGGAGGTTCCAGCGGATTACGATAAACACGATCCGGAGCAGAAGCAGATCTACCGGTTCGTCCGGACGCTCTTCAGCGCCGCTCAGCTCATGGCCGAGTGCGCCATCGTCACACTGGTGAGGCTCACGTCACGAGGGCGAAACAAGCAGGGAGCAGGGCTTAGGGCTAAAGCGTAGCATGAACTGGAAAGACGTCCTCGTCTATCTTATCTTAGCACAGACTAAACCAGGTCTTTCAGACTTGAAATGGTCATTTATCATGATTATTTGGTTCCTGTATATAATCACAGACTTTTGTTTAATATACAAAGCTTATGATATATGACTGGCATTTAGTCGTTTTAATCAAGGCTTAGAGTGTGTGTGTTTTTGGTTTTTTTGACAGTAATTAGCTCGAAAAATGAGCGTTTTAACATAAGAATAAAACATAAGAACCTAAATGAACCTAAATTATTTTATTTATTATTTAGTCAACGTCAGCGTTTTCTAAACAGGTGTAGAGTCGAGTCCTCACTGCCTTTTAACTGTGTGAGGTGCAGTGGTTCGTTTAACCGTGTTCGTTTATAACGTGACATCACGTTTGACATCTGAGCTTTCAGGAAATCACTGGAGGTTACACGTTTCCAGAAGACGCGAACGCTTATGAGCTAATTACACTGATTCTAACGTGACATGTGAACTCACTACTCATCTTGTAAACAATAAATATAAATACAGCAACGAATGAATGAACGAATGAACGAATAATGAAGAAAGACACCTTCAAGTTTCATTAATTGTCATCGGGATTCAAACACAATTCATTGTTCAGCCGTACTCCAAACGTACTTATCCTCGCTTTGTATGAAAAAATTCAGCTTTATTTTTGTAATGATTGGAAATGACTTTTTTTTTTTTTTTTTTTTAAGATTTGTAATCTGTAAATGTTTGCCTGGGGCAAATAAAAGCCATGTATTTTAGCTAAAATTGATGAACTTGGGTTATTCCTAATGAGATTTTAGCCCAATGCAATGATAGGCAGTCTTAAATTATCTTAAATTATCTTTTTCGATAATACGTTTATTCCCGTTTTAGTCATAGTCTAATCAGCTGACTGAACAAACAGGTGAGAAATTGTCTTTTAGTCCAGCACAAGCCCATAGAAACAGGGTTGATGAGTGATCCGACAGAGATCACGTTGCAGTGAGGTATGATATGATGCAGCTGTCTGTGGGGTTTGTGGTCAGGAAAACTAGCTTATTTTAGCCAGTCGTCTGTTCTCACACCTCAGAGACAGCGCGGATCCTAAATCAGGTTTGTGTTATATCTCACACATGTACACATAGATTACTGGAAAAGCCACACCTGTAGATGCCTGGAGTGTGTGTGTGTGTGTGTGTGTGTGTGTTATAGTTATACTGTTCATCTCGAGAGAGTCTGGAGTTAAAAAAGAAAAAGAAAGAAAGAAAGAAGCAGGTCTTTACAACTTACTAAATCTCATGTTAGCACTTTTCTAGAGCAACTGCGTGAATGTCATAGTGGTTTTTTTTTTTACTCTGTGTTGAGGATTTAAAGCCCCTCCCTGTTTCCACGCTCAACCTGTAGGAGACACTGTTAGTGTTCAGGTATAAAAAGGGTTATTTTATAGATACCAGACATGGAGCCAGACAGATAGATTGCTCCATATCCTCCAAGAGGCAACAGGTGGAGAGTAAATGTGATCGTCTCGCGCTATATATATATATATAATGTACGTGTGTAAAATGTAATTTGGGGTGGGAACTGAGATTGGATTGGTTATAATGGAATTGGGGTGGGAACTGAGATCGGATTGGTTATAGTGGAATTAGGGGTGGGAACTGAGATCGGATTGGTTATAATGGAATAAGGGCGGGAACTGAGATCAGATTGGTTATAATGGAATTGGGGTGGGAACTGAGATCGGATTGGTTATAACGGAATAAGGGCGGGAACTGAGATCGGATTGGTTATAATGAAATTAGGGGTGGGAACTGGGATTGGATTGGTTATAATGGAATTAGGGGTGGGAACTGAGATCGGATTGGTTATTGTGGAATTAGGGGTGGGAACTGAGATCGGATTGGTTATAATGGAGTTGGGGTGGGAACGACAGTAGGATTGGATACAGTGGAATCGGGAGCAGGAACGGTGGTCTGAACTGGTTACAGTGGAATGGTGGGTGGTTACAGTGGGTTACACTGGCATTTTGGAATTTGAACTGCGATCTGATTGGTTGCGCTGGTAGTCATGGAGAAACCGTGCTCCGCTCTCTCCGTGAAGCCCACGTTATTAAAGTTTATGACTTTTACCTGTCGTAAACTTGATAAGGGGATGCAACAAACCGTTGCCTTTTCCTTGTTATCATTATGTTGGTGCTTGAGCAGCTCTTATCCAGATAACAGTTGCACTAAAAGCTGCAAAAAATCTGTGAGCGGTGCTCTGAATCGACACGCCACGTGAAAGGGGCTAATTTGAGCCGCGGTGTTTATGGAAAATGGTCGAGAAGATTTCAGCATTGATTTGAGAAGCGTTTTGTTAGAGCCAGATTGCCGTTTTCATCAGCTGTGATAGAAATCAATACACACTTAGTGTGGCTCAGTCAGGTGAGAAACGAGCAGAGCCATGATCAGGATTTAAGGTTCGTATCCAATTTGGTTTGCTTTGGTTTGGGTTTGTAGACAAGTCCTCCATGTGGTTTATCACACTTCTGTTCCAGCGGTTCAGTCTGTGTCGAAACCAGCGCCCCCTGTGGTTCATTTCCAGCAGTGCATGTGATTTACATTATAATATTTGAATTAATTTCAATATTAATGGTCAGATAATGTTATAGTGCCACAGATGATGAACGTTACAGTGGCCACTTATATAGCATTACACAGAATATATTATCTATTATATATCATTTTAATTAGCCTGTACTGCCTTGCATAAATATTTACACACACCCTGTTTGAGCTTTTCCACAATTCGTAGAATTGCACCCTAGAACTGAATTAGCATTTATTTAAATTAAATATCATGAATTTACACATTTTCTGGATGAATTGTGTGGATTCGTGTCATAATCTGTACTGTAGTATAATGTTAACACTCTGAAACATCTCATTGGCTTCACAGTTTAATATCTTTTCCTCTTTTCCTTTATATACTGTCCAGCAGTGTCAGTAAGCTAATGAATATTAATGAGCATTGGGGGTTATGAATATTAACGACTATGATCTGAGAGAGTTGGAGAGGCAGAGAAAAGCACTCTACAATGATTTATTTAAAAAAAAAAAAATACATAGACTATTTTTGAAATAAAAATCGCTCAAGGATTGTTTTCATCGATGGTAGTAGCAAGCAAAGATCATCACCGGGAGAAAAGATTATCAGAAACGTTAAGGAACGCTTAATATAAATCTGCCCTTTATATGTTAGAAAGTATATTATTCTGTTAAATATTCTTCCTTTCTTTTTATTTTAAAATGTCGTGTGCCACAATTATTGGCACCCCTGAAAATCCCTATGAACTAAATGCAAGTAAAGCATGTTCCCCGTTTAATTTAACTTCACGTTCGCGTGAGTATTTAGGAACTTTTAAGATCCATGACTTCCTGTTTCCCCTGCGGTATAAATATGAGGTTACACAGAAGACCAACATGGTCATTCATCAACATGAACGAGACAAAAGTGTGTTAACCTTCGCAAATAAATAAATAAGTTAATTAATAGCTGCACATCTCAGTGTTCAGTTATATTAACACACACACTCTAGCCACGTGCACATCTCTAATAATTACAGGAAGTACTGCTGTGTGAGTAAAACTGTTTGACACGGAGCATTCGAGAGGATCTCGTGTCTGCAGGCGCTCCGGGTCTCGTTTCTAAACCCAGAACGTCATGCAGTAGTCCTGACATAAATATTCCGCTCATGGCATGAGGAGCACCGGAGCCCTGCTCATGCGGCATCTCACACGGACGGCACGGCCTCATGCATAAGGCCGTCTTTGTTCGGTTCTCTCCCTGTACTTATGCATTCCGAACAAGCCCATCTGTTTAGAAATGCTAGACGTTGTAGCAGACCATGCAACTCGATGGATACAGCTTCATCTGAAGAAGAATCGTTTTATATATGACAGTACGTCTCTCCCGTTTACAGCTGAGGGATTAGTTATTTGGTTAGACAGTAAAATTGACATGGAGTTGTAGTCTATTCGCATGTGCACACTTAGGCATTCGGTGTAAAAAGACAAGGAAGACAAGTAAGGAGTCACTGCTGCACTGTGTGGCTCTGAAATATATCATTTGTCCTTGGGGTTTTATACTGTAGCTGTAAAGATATTGAAGCAGGCAGTAGCTCGAGGTTGACACAGAACATTTATTAAGATGCCTCAGGTAACTGATGAGACTTTAAAGGCAGCTTCCATTCAAATATGAGTTTAATGTTTCTTGGATTCTATTTTTATTATTATTATTATTACTGTTATTATTCCTACACAACTGTGTGTGTGTGTGTGTGTGTGTGTGTATATATATATATATATATATATGTGTGTGTGTGTGTGTGTGTATACATGTTTTGTTTTGTTTTTTTAACAAATGGGGACCCAAAAATTCCCAGAATTCTAAAGAGGCACGCGCACCTAGGCGATTTTACATTGAATTACTTGGGCGAAAAGCATCAGGAAAAACCGTCCTGGGAAGTGGAGCACCCAGACCTGGACTTGCACCACACACTGCTTTTAACCTGAAACATTGTGGTTATCACTTCACGTCCACCATATTTGCCAGATCTCGCTCCTTACGACGACTTTTTTTTTTTTTTTTTTTTTTCCCCGAAATTAAAAATGTGACCAAAGGAGGAAAAGTTTCGCCACCGTGGAAGAAATCCAGAAAAAACGCAGGAGGCCCTAGACATGATGACAAAAGATGACTACAGGAAACGTTTCCAGGAATGGGGGGGGGAAATGGCAGGACAAGCTTACCACATCACAAGGAGAGTACTTTGAAGGGGATTAAGTTTTACACTATAACAGCGTTATATGCCGCGTGTTATTTCCGTATAACCTCACGGCCCGTCGTGTGACGTTCTTTACTTGACGTGACAAAACCTGATGCAGACGCACACCAGCGTGCTCTCTGTGTCCACACGCATCGCTTTGGGCTTTACGTTAGAGTTCAGTGCTGAAACACATGATGCATCAAATGCAATATAAGCTTTGTAGAAGTCATTAGAAACAATTGTACAGTATTTCTCTAGTTCTTAACCGTCTATTTCGGTTTGCGTGTATTTGTCTCTCAGGTGTATCTGGAGAGGCTGTTAACCTACGCTGAGATTGATATCTGTCCTGCTAACTGGAAGAGGATCGTCCTGGGAGCCATTTTGTTGGCGTCTAAAGTGTGGGATGATCAGGCCGTGTGGAACGTGGACTACTGTCAGATCCTCAAAGACATCACTGTAGAGGACATGTAAGTCATCGTGTGTGTTTTCGCTCTATATACTCCGTGTACAAGTCCTTATATTGTCCACAGTCATTATTGTATTAGAGTATAGATATATTATATATATTATATCTAATACTCTTAGCATTAGCGTGAATAATTCAGTACAGCACCAGGCACAGAACTAAACGGCTGCTCTATATGATGGCCGGTGCATCACTGGTGTAGAACTGGAGAATTACAGTAATTTATAGAAGTTCCCGATCCACCGAAGCGCTTTACGTGCTCCTCACACGTGTAATTAGCAGTCGGAGAATTTTCTGAAAGCTCTGACTTGTCAGTCGTGACCCCCTTCTTTAGAAAAAAAAAAAAAAAAACACGTACAACTGGAAAGTGGCTTCCGCAGTTAGGAGACGTGTAATGTGGGAATTTAACTCGATGTACTCCTGGGTTTATCGGTCTTATGATCGGTTCCCTGTCATTCCGCAGCAGTGACCACTCATGACTCATAGTGCTGATGATGAATTCTCACTCGGTCTGACCTTAGAATTTTTTTAGCTGCCAGTAAAATCACAGCTATATATTAATGCATCGTGTCATGCGTAATTGTTCCTATAGTAACCGCCGATTGTCAGGTTCGCTCAGTACACGCTCCACAGCACGGTCATAGAGCCAAGTACCTTTGGGTAAAGGCGGGGCTCCAGGGTTGTGGGTTCGAATCCTGCCTCCGTCCTGTGTTGTTCCATACTTCAGATTTAATTAAACCATTTAATAAAACGTCATTCCTTTCATAAGGAATACACTTAATACTCCTTACACAAAGCAGAGTTACTGTCACAACCCTAATAACAGTGATTATTTTCCAGTTACTTAACGCCCCAAAGTGTGTTTTATTCCTTTTTACCATTGTTTAAACTCATTTAAAAAAGGCACATCATCATACCTTTTCATCATTTTAAGGTCACCGGTAATGTTCTGCTCATTTAGTTGTTTTATTTTTGTCATTTGTTCTCTCACCAGCCTCTGTTGTTATTCCTCCCTGACACTGGAGACTCCTTCCGTAAATGTTAAAGAAATATCTTCTAACAGAAATCTTCATTATATCAACAGTTAAATGTTTTTTTTTGTTTGTTTTGGTTTTTTTTTTCATTATTATTACTATTTGTTAAATAAAACTTTAGTTCATTTATTATTAGCATTAGCCGTAAAAGTCATAAAACAGTCAGAGCTGCTGTTATAGAAAATCCATCAACGCCCTCTGACCAATGAGATTGGAGCGTGTGTGTGTGTGTGTATATATATATATAGAACATTACTGTGTATATACATACACACATATATATATATATATATATATATATGTGTGTGTGTGTGTGTGTGTGTATGTATATACACAGTAATGTTCTTTATATATATATACGCAGTAAAAGCTTTACATGTTGGCTCACTGACACAAAACACACACACATACACACTCGTGTCCCGTCAGAGCAAGGCATTAACGCTGCACATCTACGGCTGTTTGAAATAGTCAGGATATCGTTAGACCCGGCTGAATCACACACACACATTAATGTCTCAACACTCTCATCACACACATTGATGTGTCCCTGTATGTAAAGGCCATGTGACACTACACCACCGTCCTGCACATCTGGAAGCTACTGACAGCTGATCTGATCTGACCAAGTTAGATCAGACAGCGGTGGTGTAGAGTGGAGAATGGTGTGGAATTCATTGTAAGCGTGGAGCAGGGTGAGACGTGACCCTCAGCATGTCATGTGACCTCTGACCTCCACTGAGTACACCGTTATTTTAAAGACCACACACAGAGCAGCACAGAGGGTTTGGTTAAAAAGGTGTAAGAGACATGAGGGTGCATGCGCGTGTGTGTGTGTGTGTGTGTGTGTGTACGTGTGTGTGTGTGCTTCAGAGCCTTTTGGTTATATTTAGTGTATACACTATAAGCAGATGATGGTGTATATTTGTGTATCTTCATTTGAATGTTTATGTAGCTCATGTTTTATACTAACGCAGGTTATATACATGATCCTTAGTTATGGTTTGGGCGTCTTCATGTCTGTCTGTCTCTCCTTTTCTGTCTGTCTGCTTTCTTTCTTTTGTCTGTCTGACTTTCTGTCTGTGTTTTTTTTATGTTGGCCTGTCTCTCTCTCTCTCTCTCTCGCTCATATATATCCTTTCTTACTTTCTTCCTGTTGGGTTTTCCTTTTGCCTGTCAGTTGCTGTTCTTTTCTTCCGTGTTTGTTAGTTTTTCCTTCTCATTTCCACGTTCCTTCCTTCAGACAGTTCATCACTGTCTGAATAAAACACATCACACTCCAACTCAGAGTCTCTCTTCTCTCTCTCTTTTCTCTCTCACGAATCTCTCACTCTTCTTTCTCTCACTCACTCTCTCTCTCACTCTTCTCACTCTAATCACTCTCTCTCCTCTCACTCTCACTCTTCTCACTCTCTCTCTCACTCTTCTCACTCTAATCACTCTCTCTCCTCTCACTCTCTCACTCTTCTCACTCTCTCTCTCACTCTTCTCACTCTAATCACTCTCTCTCTTCTCACTTTTTCTGTCACTCTTCTCACTCTATCTCACTCTTCTCTCTCTCACTCTCTCCTCACTCTTCTCTCTCTCACTCTCTCCTCACTCTCTCTCTCTCACTCTCTCTCTCCGGGTTTTTAGGAACGAGCTGGAGAGACAGTTTCTGGAGCTGCTGCAGTTTAACATCAACGTGCCGTCGAGTGTTTATGCTAAGTACTACTTTGATCTGCGGTCGCTGTCTGAGGCCAACAACCTGAACTTCCCTCTGGAGCCTCTGAGCAGAGACAAGGCCCAGAAACTAGAGGTGAGAGCTCACACTTCCTTCTGATAGCTTCAGCTTCATCACACTGGAACATCTGTCTGAACATCTGAACATTTTACATCATGTTGAATAGTTTTCCAGAGCAGAAGATTAGTTACTGCAGACTGTGTTCCTCAGCAGTGGAGGATAAATCTGTTAGCCACAACAAGCTCCTTTTCTCTCCTGGCTTTTCTCATAGCTGCTCCGAGGACAAGCGCTTCAACAAGTGGGAAACACATGCTGATCTTTAATGACTGAAAGATACTGTCTGTCTATTTTTCTGTCTGTCTGTCTGTCTGTCTGTCTGTCTTTCTTCCATACTGTCTCTTTCTTTCATTCTGTCTGTCTGTCTTTCTTTCTGTATGTTTGTCTGTCTGTCTTCTTTCTCTGTCTTTCTCTCTTTCTTTCATTCTGTCTGTCTGTCTTTCTTTCTGTATGTTTGTCTGTCTGTCTTCTTTCTGTCTTTCTCTCTTTCTTTCTTTCATTCTGTTTGTCTGTCTGTCTTCTTTCTGTCTTTCTCTCTTTCTTTCTTTCATTCTGTCTGTCTGTCTTTCTTTCTGTATGTTTGTCTGTCTGTCTTTCTTTTTGTCTTTCTTTTCTGTCTATGGCTTTCTTTCTTTTGTGTGTGCCTTACTTTCTTTCTTTTTTCTTTCTTTCTTTCTCTTTTTTTGCCTGTCAGTCCTTTTTCTTTCTTTTTCTGTCTTTCTTTCTTTGTGTCATTCTTTCTTTTTGTATTTCTTTCTCTTTTTTCTGCTCGTCAGTCTTCTTTCTTTCTATCTCTTTTTTTTATTTGTCTGTCTTTCTTTTTTCTCTCTTTCTTTCTTTCTTTTTCCGTCTGTGTCTTTCTTTCTTTCTCTTTTTTCTGCCTCTCGTCTTTGTCAGTCTTTCTTTCTTTCAGACTGTATTTATTTTTCTTCGCTTTTCTTCCTTTTTTTTCCAACTTGCTTTTTTTTTGTCCTTCTGTCAGATCTTCTTTCTGTCTTTCGGTTAGTCTTTTTCTTCATTGCTTTCTTCCTTCATCTTCCTGCCGCTGTCTTTCTGTAGGCTTTCTTTTGGCCTTCGTTCTTTTTTTCTTCTGTGGGTAGAGGACGCAGCCAGTGGTCACGCTCCGACCCGTCTGTCCTCGTAGTTACATGTTGTAATTGATATATAAATAACTCATTTGCGTTCTGGAGTTTTGCGGTGGTGAGGTTTAGGAATTTCATAAAGACCAGACGCCTTTTGCTCTTTCTCAGGCGATCTCCAGGCTCTGCGACGACAAGTACAAAGACTTGAGAAAAGCAGCCAAGAAGCGTTCAGTGAGTGCGGACAATCTCACAGTGGTGCGGTGGTCTCCCGCTATCATCTCCTAACAGTGGTTTGGGGAC
Organism: Stegophilus panzeri; assembly: GCA_024331685.1. NCBI lineage: Eukaryota > Metazoa > Chordata > Actinopteri > Siluriformes > Trichomycteridae > Stegophilus > Stegophilus panzeri. The sequence continues at coordinate 31,375,639 of JANDJT010000001.1, read as the reverse complement.
GCTGAGGAACGATCCAGCGACAGAGAGAGAGACTGTCCTCAAAATCGTCCTCTTCCTCCATCTGCTCCAGACAAAAACCTGGTGGATTTTACCTTCCACACGTGTCTTTGTTGTTCTGATGGCTGCTGTAAATACAGGACACCAGGACAGGACTCTAAAACCCTGATAGAGGGAAGAAGGAGAGAGAGCAGCAAATGGTTTGGAGTGTGAGGAACATCTCGTGTGAAGGGGTTGGAAAAGCATTCCAGCAACTCTGTGTGTCTTATATGATTGCCGTTTCTCAGCTTGTTCTGTTACGAGTTACGCATTTCAATTTTTTTATTTGAAGGTTTGTTTCTTCTAGGTCTTCTCTGAAGCACAGGGACACATCTGACCTGACAGTAATTCAATAATCAGCCCAAAATAAGCCACTCGGGAAATCTACAGCTCTTCCAATCACGTCGTGAAAGTTGGTCTAAATTACATTTTTATGCTTTCGAGTCAAGCAGGTGTCAGGAACCTGTCGACAGAGTGAAATCTCACAATAAGCCTCAGCCTCACGCTCTCCGAAATAAAGCTGCTAAACTGTACTTTTCCTTGTGGTTCAAAAGGTGTACCCTTGATGGTGCCACCTGAGGGACAAGGAACAGTACAGTTTAATCCTTTTAAGCAAGGTTTCCTATGTATTGTACACTTTTCTGGCCACAAGCTTCAAAATCCTGAAAGTCATAATCTGATTGGTTATCCACACTTCCAGAGATAAACAAACTTACGAACACAGGAGACTCATTGAGGTTTTCCGGTCAAGATCTTGTCACTCGATTGAAAATAGTTCAAAGTTCATGACATCATGGCTTTAAAAAAAAAAAAAAAAAAAAAAAAAAAAAGGGGTTTTGTTTTGTTTTTGTTTTTTTCTTTGAGTAAACAAGATGCGTCCGCATGTTTGCAGACAGGCTCAGAGAAAAGAATCTGTGGCAGTTCAGTTCTGTACTCTCAGTCAAATGTATGTTGGCCCAGAAGTGCAAAACATATTAACAGACTAAATACACAAAAGAAAAACAAAAAACACGAGCGCAAATCAGAAATCGCAACAACAAATACCGGAAAGCAACAAATCAGAACAAGCAAACGGCGGATTCAGAGAACGCAACCGCGGATTCAGAGAACGCAACCGCGGATTCAGAGAACGCAACCGCGGATTCAGAGAACGCAACCGCGGATTCAGAAAACGCAACAGAAAATAGGAAGACACAACATCAAACTGATAAGACTAGAGCAACGGCAAAATCAGAATAGACTTCAGCAAATCAAAAATGCAACAGAAATGAAGAAAAAGCAGCATTATAAACCAAAAACATGCCAGCAAATCCAGACAACCCGACTGGAAATAACAGAAAACCAAACATCACACCAGAAAACACAACGGCAAACTCAGAAAACGCAAAACACGTGATGTTCAGTAAGGACCTCCGCTTTCCATTTTGCCTCGATGTTGATACGATCCTGAGTTCGCTGTTGCGTCTTTGGTTTGTTAATGCGGTTTGCACTCACACGCCGTCGTACGAACGGACTCTCTTCATTTCATAACATTCGTTTTTTCCTCATACGTTCTCATTGTGTCAGTTATTTGAACCCAAACCTCGGCCGTACGTGGAATTCATGTTGTAATACGGTAATGTTAACACCGTATACGCTGAAATGCAGCGGACAAGCCAGTGTTTCTTCATTCTGCTAGAGGAAATATCAGGTGATTTGAGGAGAGTTAGCTAGTAAAGTTAGCTAGCTAGTGAGCAACAAGCAAGATTGAGCAAATAATGAGACAAAATTTGTAATTAATAATACAGTTCCTTTATTTATTGTTTTTTTTTTTTTTTTTCAGCACAACTTTCTCGCACTTTGTATTGACCCATGCTTCCCAGGTTCACCAGTTTGCTTGGTTTGAGTTCCCACAATTTACGACCCGCTACCAGAACCTTTCGCGTTTAAGTGACGAACCTTTTTTTTTTTTTTTTTTTTTTTACATTTTTTGCGCGTTCAGTTTGTTCGATGATTTAATTGCTGGAAATTTCCTCATCGTTACTGGTGTCCTGTCTCACCACTAATCACCACTTGACAATACTGGTCATATCATATTTAGCATCTAATCGTTATTTACTTTCAAATTGATTTCAGGATTTGGGTTAATCAGCGGAAAAATATAAATCTTCAGAAATCAGACCGTTTTAAAAAAGGCGGAATTTCAATATAAGGCTGAGCGATGTGACGGAAATATCATCACGAAACCCGAGGACATTTCTACGATACACGATGTGTATCGCGATATATAATTTAGCTAACGGACTGTGTGCAAAACCGTAGTAAAATAAACAAAAGAAGGTTTAACCGAGTTTGACGATACTTTTCTTTAATGCCTGCAAATACAAAGAAGATTAAGTTTTATTGAAAACGTTTAAAATAAATAAATAAATAAATAAATACATCACCGTACCGACGATATCTCAGACAAGTGTATCGTGTAATCATTTATCACGATATCGATATATCGCCCAGCCCTATTTCAATATCAGATGATTACGAGAGGATCCCTGATGCTGTAAACATGCTGCTCGAGGCAAATCAGAGGCGCTGTAATGGTTTTGTGTTAAAGCAGGAACCCCACAGGGGAGTTTGGATGCCGTCCAGGTCTTATTTCCAGGCGTCCTGGTGTTTTGTCCTCCATCAAAGTCCACAGTCTAATAAATAAATACATAAATAAATAAATAAAAGCCACGGAGAAAGTGTGTAATGTAGGAAGGTGGAAATGCGGCGTTCCGGTTCTCTCTGTTGAATCTGATGGCTGAAGAAATGGAGTGATGTTTATTTTTTTCTCAAGACATTCCGTTTCGGTATTGTTTAAATATATATATATATATATATAATAATTGCACACCCTTGGCGCGTATGTTTTTATGGGCGTGATAAATCAACTCCGTCTGATAAAGCCGACCTCGTTTCAGACTCAAACACCAAGCAATACGCAGATTCCAGAGAAATGGACACTTCTCCTCAAACAGACATTTCATATCTCGTTAAATATTGTTTAATTCAGTGTGTTCATGAGTGAACGTTGCAAAATGATTATAATGATTTTTATTTGATCTTTCTTTTGGAGTACTGAATGTTCTATTAAATTCGTTTGATGCTCTACAGTTTGCTGTGTCCCCCCCCCCCCGCAAGGAGTCATTTTATCATCTCCAAAAATCTAGAAAAGTCTTTAAACTGATTACGAGGGTGTGAAGTTCTGCAGGATCCGCTAGGGTTGTTACGGTTGTCATGGTTTCACGCTTAGTCACGGTGTACGATCCAGACGGTTAGCTCTGACGTCTTCAGAACGCATCAGACGCGTCAAATTTTGATCAAGTTCCTTACTCCAGTGGTTCTTATCTTTTTTATTTTTATTTTTTTTTGTATCCAGCTCTGACTTTTTTCGAAATATTCGAAACCCCGCCTCTCTGGACCCTAAAGGTACGTACAACACAGCGACCCTTCGTTTTCAGTGAGAGCTGCCGACTTCTGGCGACATCGACGACCGTTGGCGACTAGATGTGGACGTGTCCAGTGACGTGACAAAGTCGAGAAATGTTGTGCAAATTTGGAGCGACTCGGCGCAGCGACTTCCAATGGGAGTGAAGACAGTAGAGCGTCCGTGATCCGCCATGCTGCCTGTGAGTCCGAATTGGTTCGTGGACCCAGACAGTCCGGCGCTTGCGCTTTCTCCGCAGATACGTGGCCGCATCTTCATCTCGTAGGATATGACGCATACTGTATATACACTGGTGAGTTTTATATACAATCGCTCTCCCTCCAGAATGTTTCGTTTTGGTGGCAAGGAAACTGGTTTGTTGTCAAAAGTGGAACGCTAGTTGATTAAACGTTACTATAGGAGGACCTCCTACTGGCGACTTCATAGTACAGCGACAGCATGGTCCTGTTTCTCAGCAGGTGGAACGGGAGTACACTGAAAACCCTTTGGCAGTGTTTTAATCTGCTCCTGCTGTAAACCTTACATTCCTACCTCTGCTGCAGCTCCTAGCATCTTCATGGTACCGCTGATCAGAACTAAACCAAACCAAACAACTAGTGAAATTTTGCGCGCTGCTAGACGACACTGCAAAACACTCGAAGCGATCTTGGCGAGTGTAAATAAACGTTGAATATAGTCGAGGTGATCGAACATTTCCTGTTTTAAGATCGCAAGAAACCAAATAAGAGATGATTTAAACTTCTCTATAAACAATAAATCAAAGGTTTTTTGCTCATTCTAAGCGTTTGTTTCTAGAAAGCTTGAAATTAGTAAAAAAAATAAAAATGTCTAGAAATAGGTTTAATAATGTTATATTTGGTTTTGTGATCTCCTATAATAAGGAATAAGATCACTTTGTCTATATGTAACATGTGTCCTCTTATAAGATGCAATTTTTTTGCAGTGTAGGTAGATTAGGGTTTTTTTTAAATCATGTAATAAGCTGCATTCTCTGAAAGCAATTTATAAGGGCAGTGTGATAAATACTGACAGTGTATGATCAAATACCACTCTAAGATATCCAAATATCTTACCGAAAAACTATATATATTCTGAAATCTTCAGTGTGTGTATGTGTGTATGTATGTATGTATGTATGTATGTACATACATACATACATACATTTTATATATATATATATATAATATATACTGAAGATTTCAGAATATATATTTCCTTTCATTTTCACCACCGGTTTGTACGTTTTTAAAAGAAGCAATAAAACAGAAAGCGTGTGTGATTTTATAACTGCTACGGGCGTCCTTAAGCACAACATGAAACACCGACAAAACTTGTTAGAAATCAAATGTTCAGTGAATGAGTAATTACTTTTATTATTAAAAATATTCACTATAAACACCATGCAATGTAGTCTGTTAAGAGTAAGATTTGGTTGCTAAGCAACATAACTAGGGCAAAGACCAGGGTGTTCTATGGACACCCTGCTGGTTTTAATGGAACCTGTGATGGTCCCTGTAGGTCTATACCAGTAATTTATCACCTTCTATTGGTGGCTTGTTATGTCTACTGGATACCATTAAGGACCAATAATGGTTTTAATGGTTAGTTGATGGTTTGAGGTGGTATTTGTGGTGGAAAACATTAGAATTTCTGTGATGGTTTCTATTGGTTTTTTTTTGTTTGTTTGTTTTGTTCTGAGGTTTTTTTTTCTTCAGCAGGGCAGAACAGTGGCTGTAGTGTGATGGTTTTATTGGTTTAATTTTGGTGTATTAATACAGAATTCAGTTATCATGATGCGGTCACAGGTGTGTGTGTGTGTGTGAGTGAGAGAGAGCGAGAGAGAGAGAGAGAGCATTTAAATATATTGGCTGTGAACAAATCGGATTTTAGAGCTGAACTATTTATATTTATAACGGTTGCTTAATACCGCAACTAGGTTATAATCCCGTGAAGATTTGAAACTGTAACACCCCTGGGATCCACCGCTAGTTATTTCACCATGTTTGTGGCTTTTGTTGGTAGAAACCTGGCCATGGTTTCCTTCATCTTCTTCTTTTGTTTTTTTTCCACACTCGTAACAGTCTGATTTTACAGCATAGTGTAAAAAGTTACAGTTACAAATGTAATAATAATAATAATAATAATAATAATAATAATAATGCTTGGTTGAATTACCAATCTTCCAATTGATTTTATTTTATTTTTTTTACCTGATCTGTGTATATTTTCAGAAAAATTTATTTAATAATGCTATTCATTCTTCATCTAGAAATGATAGACTGGTATTTTTCTTCTTCTATGGACCGCAACAAGCTCAGCTTTTTAATGAGTCTCAAATCGTTAAATGATCATTCGAATTATATATATATATATATATATCAGTTTTGTACAGTGTACATAGTGTGTGTACACTGAGATGTTTATGGGAAGTCAGTATTCATCTCCTTGTTTAATCATCTCTAAATAAATACGGGTGATGATGATGAGGGAGGTATCGAGCCGATGATCAGTTTCTGACTTGATAAGAGAAAAGAAACGCAGTTTTAAGAAAAGATCTCGAGATGATAAAGTGACTTTTTTTGTTTTTGTCGAATTTGTTCTTGTTATTTTGCCGTCACGCAGAGCTCCACAGTGAGTCGTGCTGAAAGTAATCGTGCTCTGCCGGACTCGCCTTTTTTCTTCTCTCTTTTTTTTTTTTTATTTTTTTTTATTTCTTCTCCCTCCCTTTGTGGACTTTGCAATAGCATTGCCTTTTGTCATTCCTTTTATGTCAAAACATGAAAAGCAATTCTAGAGAAATGGTTGATATTTATCTCACGTTTGTTTCTTTTATTGCTACTATTGATTAGGAATTGTTCTTTTATGTAATACATTTCTGTCATCAATACCAGAAAGAAAAAAAAAGAAAAAGAAAAAAAAAAAAAAAAAAAAAAAAAGAAGTTGTGTATTTTCAGAAGTCTTACTTGTGAATTGTAGGCCTTTGTGTGGTGCATGCTGTTCGGAGCTTGCACTGTCAATCGGTAAATTAAAAGAATTTATTGATTTTTAACTTAAAATGACTTTTTTTAAATGGCGTCTAACTCTTATATAAAGGACTCTATATAATAAAGGGACTGCGCTTTACACCTGCCTGCGATTTCTGTCAGTTTTCAACCATGTTTCCCAGGCTTTTTGCACTTCTCATTGAATTGGCAGTTTGTTTGGAAAACTGATAGAAATGACAAAATAGCAAAGAAACCAAGGGCTCAGAGTTAACGCTGAACCTGATGCTACCACCACCACGCTCACAGTGGGGACGGTGTTGTACTATTATTATTATAATAATTATTCAGCTTGCATACATGTCTAAAACCACTTGGAGCTGGATGAGAGTGGTGTGTGAGTCCTGCACTGAACACTACCTCTACGTAATTTCAGTTTTTCCTAAACTTAACTCTGGCTGACTTTATTTCTCTCCTTATTTCATCCACACGTTCACATTTCTAGGGTTTGCACATTTTTGCTCCCTTTATGCTCTAGGTGTGTTTTGTTTTTTGTCTTTTGTTTTTTTCTGATTGCACAGCCTCACAGGAATAACAAAAATACAGCATCACCCAATCAACTGGTGCCAGAACCCCTGAACACGATCACAGATATATATGTACCGATGTGCTTACTGACAAAAAGAGTAAGGCATAAAACTAAGCAGTATTCGTCTCTGAAAATGTCCTAAATGTATTTCTATATTCAACAATAAAGTTGGCAAGTTGGTTTCACAAAAGAGAGAAGAGAAAGAGGAGGGGAAAAAAAACCAAACATTTGAAATGTAGACTTTTATGAATTTGTGGATTAACTCCCAGCTAAACACATACTCCACCCCTTATTCCTGGTAAACCAGCCTTCATTTACATATCGGAACCTGATTGGTTCTTTTATTTTATTCCACAATGACATTTTCCTGTCACATGTTCAGTTTGTAGTTATTTCCTAAAAGAAAGCTGTTTCTGTTATGAACTCGATTTCCTTAAAAGGAATTAGGGTTTTCTTTGTTTGTTTGTTTGTTTGTTTGTTTGTTTTAAATAAATTAATCCTAGGGCCCGGTAGCGGTTCTCTGTTAGTCCTGGGATTTGAACCCACAACCTTCTGGTACTACTAGCTAGGGGTGGGTGATATTACAAAAAAACATTATATCCTGATTTTCGTCGGTGTTGATATATTATACACGATATGTATCATGATAAATACATCTGTTCACAAACTGCCAGCAGTAGTTCATTTAAAAAAAAAAAAAAAGACCTGTTTGATGAAATACATTTATTTAATTTTTTACATTAAAAAATATATTTTTTACAACAAATATTTAATAATGAAAAGAAGTCAATTCAATTAAAAAAAATAATTAACATTTTACAATGCAACACCAAACCTGCTGATTCCAGTCAGTTTGTAAAGATTTGATTTTTATATAATAATAATTTTAAATGAAGAAATATGTCAAATGAAATCTCACCATTTCAGCAAAGTGTGTTGTGACACAATTTAATACGATATGGATATTATATCGCTCAGCCCTACTACTAGCAGAACTACTGCTTCTCTTCATTTGTGCTAAATGACCTGAAGGCGTATCTTAAATTCAAGTAAAATCATAAAAATACATTTCATGTCAATAAATAAAAGTGTAATTAGTGACTGAGCGATTTCTCCTCTGCTTGTATGAGCTGTGTTTATTAAAATGATCCTGTAATACTGGATGGGTCACATGGTTAGTCACATGACTAGCCTAATGCTCCATCACTGATGTGGATAACATTCAACAATGCCCCAGAGAGGAAAACGTTCAATTAAATATTCATTAATAAAGCATTGCTGCTGTTCTATAATATCCATAGTTCTTAATATTTTGATATATGCTTGCTTGAAAAAGGACTAAAACACTCAGAGGTGTACTTTTATAGGAAAGTAATCAATGACAGGGGAGCTTGATGCTGCCTGACAGGAAGCAGAGGTGCTGTTACCACCCGGGTCTTGGTTATTTTCCTATAACTGCAGGCAATTTGCAAGTTTTTATTCATAATCGTATGACACGTCGTACTTTTTTTATCCGTTTATAGTTGCACGTGATGATGTTGAACACCCGCAAGGCGAGTCATGCCCTGTTATCACTTGATCTGAAACGATTACGCGCGTTTATGTGGAGAGTTCACCGTGCAAATTGTTACTGCAGAAATGATAATGTATTAGAAGAAGTGCATTGACGTAAACCTGTGATTTGTCGTGCAATCAGACTGTCGGAGCTGCTCTTGTAGAAAATTAATCAACACCTTCCGACCAATCAGAATCCACCAGCGCTGTGGTATAAACATTATATAAACCTCTTTCTCCTGAAAGCCTCAGAATAAACAACATTCAGGATTTATTGTACACGGTCCTCATTTACTGCTCTAAATTAGTCTCAGTCTGCTGAAGCCTCTCTCTCTGAGACTGAGACACACACACACACACACACAATAAGGATGTAATTCATTCTGCTGTACCGCAGCCCTGCAGTGATTTGTTACATGCTGTGACACACTTTTTTCCATGCCAAAGGAAACAGCTGTCAGAATCTTTATTAAGCTGTACACTCACCTGCTTCCTTTGGCAAATATTTCTCACTTATACATGAGTAACTATCCTCTGAATAACACACTGGAGCAGGTCTACATGGAGTAACAAGAGATGTCTTTATGTGATACCTACAACTATCATATACACTAGCAGTTTAAAGTATTCTCTCTCTCTCCCTGTCTCTGTGTCTCTCTTGCTCTCTCTGTCTTGCTCTCTCTGTCTTGCTCTCTCTTTGTCTCTCTCTCTGTCTCTCTCTCTGTGTGTCTCTTGCTCTCTCTGTCTCACTCTCTCTTTCTCTCTCTGTCTCCCTGTCTCTCTTGCTCTCTCTTTGTCTCTCTCTCTGTCTTGCTCTCTCTGTCTTGCTCTCTCTTTGTCTCTCTCTCTGTCTCTCTCTCTGTGTGTCTCTTGCTCTCTCTGTCTCACTCTCTCTTTCTCTCTCTGTCTCCCTGTCTCTCTTGCTCTCTCCCCGTCTCTCTCCCTGTCTCTCTTGCTCTCTCTCTCTCTCCCCGTCTCTCTCCCCGTCTCTCTCCTTGTCTCTCTTGCTCTCTCTCTCTCTTTGTCTCGCTCTGTCTCCCTGTCTCTGTCTGTCTCTCTCCTTTTCTCTCTCTGTCTCTGTCTCTCTCTCTCACTGTCTCTCTGTCTTTCTCTCTCTGTCCCTCTCTCTCTCTCTCTCTCTCTCTCTCTCTCCCCCACCTGGAGCCGGACTTTGGACCTCCCCGGTATACAGCTTCAGTAGTACCTTAAAGTTTCATACCCAGTTACCTGTGTCCGCAAAGTGCTTCTTAAACTGTATGAGGTGATTTTCAGAATTTGTAGAAGCTTAAATCTGCTCAGTGTTTTCAGGACATTCTGGACTCAATCCATTCAAAGCATTAGTATGTTGTGTTCTACTCAATTACACTATAGTTCAGAAACATTATTAACTCATCATAGCCAGGCACCTGCCAGTAATCATAAACTTAAGGCTCCATTTAAAAGAGAATTGCTACCGCTTCCAGCCGAGCCTATTTTTTATATATTTCTAATTCAACAGTTGTTTTTTTTTTTTTGTTTGTTTGTTTTT
>JANDJT010000001.1:31346204-31357694 GCA_024331685.1 Stegophilus panzeri | reverse complement strand
GTGAATGGGTGAATGAGACACAGTGTAAAGCGCTTTGGATAAAAGCGCTATATAAGTGCAGACCATTTACCATTCATGGACGTTCACGTGTATCCTGCACTTCAGTCTGACTGCAAAGTGTATATTTAGTGTATATTGAGCATTTGTGATTATCTAGATAGAATTCATGATTCAGTGAATTGCACTATATTGGATCTGTACATGTACAAACACGTGGCCTCTTCAACTTCAAACCATCAGATCCTGGTGAAAATGCATAACAGAAATAGGCATCTTTCCTTTATAATGTTTTTTTTTTTTCTTTCCCTATTATAACATCCCAGCAAAATACACCAGGTTAAATAGGTCTGTGTAATTTATACCATCCTGCCATCTAGTGGATCAATGAGTTACTGCAGCATAAAAAACCCAGATTAAACAAATACCCTTAATTAATTACAGGTATTAGTGCAATTATCACATTATAACATACTTTTATTGATCTCTAGACCAAAAAAAAAAAAAAAAAAACCTCATTATAACGCCATTATTTATATCCACATTGAAAATATTGACACCTTTTCACTGTCATCTTTACATATAACACCAATAATAGTTGCACGCCAATCAAGACAAACATATTCAGTTTAATATTGTGATTTCGCTGAAAACCCCTGAACAGCTCTATATGGAGTCTCTGCTTTAAACATGTAGACTCTATAATGTAAAATGTGTTTGTGCAAAGCCATTATATAGTATTTTCTTCACTGAAATCATGAAATGTTAAAGAAAAAGCCATCACCCACCCACAGTGTATCTGAGGGAAGACGCTGTGATGACGTCCCTGTTCTGCCTCCTACACTGTGAATAATTTGATTTTTCAAGGCTGGTACTGGAGCTCAATAGAAGAGGATTGTTCCTCCTTCAGATATTCTCCTGATTCTGACATTCAGTAGAACAGTGAGCCTACTCACACGCCTGAAACCACATTATACACCATCGTGACTTATTCGCTTCACTTCCCATTCAGTTATGAAGCTTAAATAAATGTTGTATGTGAATTACGGTGCAGTCGCATATTTATGCAGTTTTAGTTAACTTAATTTTTTTTTTTTTTTTTTTTTCTCGAAAATAAACCATATAAATTGATACACTGCTGAGGAAAATAAAAACACTTAAGTGGGTCGGGTGTAGTGTTTTGGAGCGGATTTTTATATGTTCATTTGATGTGCATTTGTGTTACACAATATTACACACTGCCAAATTTCCATTATCTGTTTACCTTATGTGTTTATTTATTTGTTTGTTTATTGATTTATTGATTTATTTCATAGTGACATTTTACAAGTGTAAAAATTTTCATGACTGAAGTCATGATTGGTTATGGTTCTAATTCACAAATCATTCATACACATTAGTCATTTATTTTAATGTTAATCGTACATGTGACTTTTCCACATTCATTTATTTTCACTTATTTTTTCACACGTATGTCATGTTTCATTTTTCATATATGATTTTTGGACATAAATATATATTTTCCCCATGTGTGCCCCCGTATTATACACATAATACCACGACTTCTATGAATTACACTATAGAACGTATAGTCCCCTCCAAAAGTATTGGAACAGCAAGGTCAATTCTATTGTGTTCGCTATACGTTGAAGACATTTGGATTTGTGATCAAAAGATGAATGAGACGATAGATCAGCATTTCAGCTTTCGTTTCCTCAGATTTACATCTAAATGTGTGAAATAACTTAGCACCTTTTTCCCATTTTTTTTTCAAGTGATCAAAAATATTGGAAAACATTACATTTATTCTTTAAAGAATTAATACTTAGCTCTGAATGTCTGCTCTTGGTTTGAGCCCTAGGCTTTCACCTGTGAAGACTGTATTTGTTGTTAAAAAGGATAAACCAACATGAAGACCAGAGAGCTGTTTATGGGAGAAAAGGCAGCCATTTTGAAGCTGAGTAAAGAGGGAAAATCGATGAGAGCCACTGCACAGGCACTGGGTATAGCCAATATGTCACGTATTCATCTTTTGATCTCAAACCCAATTGTCTTCAATGTATAGTGAAATTAATAGAATTAGGCTGGCTGTTCCAAAACGTTCAGAGGAGACTGTATACTGGAACTGTACATGATAAAATAAGTGACCTCTTGGAAATCATTAAAACCATCCTGGTTGGAAAATGTTTAGTAGAAATAGACAACTTCCCAAGCAACATGAACCATCATTCAAATCTTTTTTTTCTTCTTCTTTATGTTGGTCATTGTTCCTTACAGAAAATACACGTGACTCTCACGTGTAAATAATCACATCAGTGTTATGTTTCACCCATTTGTCATTGATATTTATATTCCACACGTAGGACCGATGTGATTTCCTCATGGCCTATTCACATGCTGTCATGTGTGTTTACGGCTCCTCTATCAGAATGTACGATGGGTGGAACGCCAACCAAACACGGTGCAGTGATTCCTTTCACCTGAAGGTGGCAGCAGGCTGTGTGTTAACACAGTTAGCCAACATGCAAGAACCTTTTCTTTTCTGAATACACCTGCAAATTAATTTACTGAAATGATATCTGGGAGGACGAGACAAAATGGCGGCCAGAACAGACTCATGTTGTAAACGCTCTGCAGGCTTTCTCGTTTATCCTCTTTGAAACAGCATGTCATGATCTAAGTCTCTACAAAACAAATTCAAAGTGACTCTGTGAAGCATTGTCATAGTAAAACTTTCAATTTCTCTTGCAAAACATAGACGAATAACTTGGCGGTCTGGTTAGGCGCAACTGGCAGAAAGATAGCAATCTATTCATCTATGAGCGTTAAAGTCAAACGAAAGAACCACACCTACTCAGCTGCCGCTAATAACTTACCTCTGGCTGATTCATCTTCAGAGGACCTACTAATAATTCTTCCTCCTTCTCCTGACATGCCATTGAGCAACCCCTTTGCCAAAGAAAACCAGAGTAGAGCCATCCCTATCTGAGTTGCAGGATAATATCATCACTGCCCTCACTTTGAGAATAAATCAAACAGCAGACTCACTCAGGCAGATGATAATCACCAACTCCAATACAATCGAGGACCTCAAAACATCCTTAAATTACCTTTAAATTACCTAAAAGAAGAAAAAGCTACACTTGGCGTGAAAGTTGTACAGCTGCAAAAATCTCTTGTCAGCTTGGAAGAATGAATCGCAGATGTTGAGCGTTATAAAAGATGCTGGTGTCTACGTCTCTACGGCCTTTCTGAGCAGCCGGATGGAGATGTGAAGACGATATCTAGGCATGGCTACAAACAAAAAGCACAAAGTTAACAGTTACAAAGGGTGATTTCAACAGATCTGGAAACCACTAAGCATGGAAAACCGTTCGTGAATTCTTGAACGAGTCCTTAACTAAAGTGGATTTGGAACCAAGTATTAAAAACGACAATTTAATTTATGATTGTTAGTTATGTCCAATTAGTTTTAGTCCCTTAAATAGTCACTTTGAAAGAAAGGTTTGGACACGCCCTACCTCAAAGAAGGTGTGTTAGAGCATAAACAACACTTTCACCTGAAGCTCCTCTACCTTCTCAACACACAACTGGAACCTCCAGTACTGAGATGTGTAACATCACTAACTCCACTGCTGCCCTCTTGTGTCTCAATCTAGTAAGTTTGCTTCTCTCTCCTCGGGCACGGTGTTTTATTCAATAGTGATGAATTGTTCGAGAACGAGTCGACTCTTTGTAGCAACTCTTTTGAGTGAACACTGGGAGTCGACTCACCGTTCTAAAGCTCTTTTTTTTTTTTTTTTTTTTTACATTTTCAATTTGTTTGTCATTTTTTCGGTTAAACGATCATGACTATGTCCTGTTCCTCCATTTTAAACCAGTGGTTTTGTCACAGAATCACTGTCACTTATGTAAACCTGAACAGGTATCACAATTTAATAAAAGAACAAATAGTCTTAAGCGTCAACAACTTCCCCATATGCCACCGCTTTTGTCTGAATTCACATACTTCAAAACAAACAAATAGATTGCAAATGCAAATGCTCTGGGATTTTTGTTTCTTCTTCTTTCACCCGGGGTAGTGATAAAAACGTGAAACCTGCATCAAAGCCCTGATTTGCATTCAGTATAAAAACAGCTCAAAGAATATCAAGAGCAAAGTGTCCATTGGTTATTTCCTTCGAAAACGACTGCGTTTTTCAACGACCCTTTGAACTAAATGCTTTTATTCACAATACACAATGGCTTCTGTGGGCATTTCCAGCTTTCAAGCACCCTATATAGGGTTCATCACCTCTGAAAGAAAAAAAGAAAAAAAAAAGGAAAAGAACAAAACAGCACTAATCACACAGACACACAGAGTACATGCAAAGTTTAATATTATTTTGTGAACAAGAAGGTAATGATTTCACCGAACAATTCAACCAATAGATATGCACAACAACAACAACTCGTTGGTTTTAAGATAAATAATAAAAATAAAAAAAAAGTAATTGAAATTCTTCTTTAAAAAGAAATCCTATCATTGCTGTGATGTGATCGGGGTTTGATATTAGTCAGGGCCTGAAACTTAATATGTCTATCACAATGTTTTCTTCTTCTTCTTCATCTTCTTCTTCTTCTTCTTCTTCTTCTTATTATTATTATGCATCAGCTGGTTTGGAAATTAGTAGGCTATCTAACAGGAAAATGAATCACTTTAATTAGACACTTTTAAAAATACCACCTACAGTTATTGTACAGTTGATTTCAGCCTATAAAATCTTTATCCACAAGCGTCACTTGTTTGCCCTCTGAGTTCAATTCAATTTTATTTGTATAGCGCTTTTAACAGTGGACATTGTCTCAAAGCAGCTTTACAGAAACATATAAAGACAGGATAGAGATTTTAAGTGTGTGAATTTATCCCTATTGGGCGAGTCGGGTGAGACGGTGGTGAGGAAAATCTCCCTAAGATGATATGAGGAAGAAACCTTGAGAGGAACCAGACTCAGAAGGGAACCCGTCCTCATCTGGGTAACAACGGATAGTGTGAAAATAAAGGAAAGTTCATTATGCTTTTTACATGAAGTCTTTGTTGAACTAGTCCACTGTTCACTAAAGGAGACCTGAGTGCAAAACTGTATATGGTAATTGCAGTCTCAAGGCCATAGCAGCAACCGTAGTCCCAGCAACCACAGCGAGAATGTCCATGTGGAATTGGAGTTGATGTAGGACATCAGGATGGATCAGGCAGGACCGGAGAGCAGAAAGGATCAGGATCACTGACATCTCCATAAAATCATGTGTGGCTCGACAGAAGGAGAGAGGGAGGGGAAGGTAAAGGAAGGGAGAGATTGTTAGGTAAGACCATGCTTTGCATAAAAGAAAGTCTACTCATGGTAAGCTTGAGTAAACAAATATGTTTTAAGCCTAGACTGAGTGCATCTGCCATTAGTTGAAAGTCCCATTAGGATCTGACATGTCTAATCATTTTTACTTATTAATTCATGTAAAATTGTGCCACTAATTACACGTAAATTATAATAAAATGCCCTTTTGGCTGTCAGGATATGTGCAAGCAATCAATTGTAAATACAGGTTAATTCCAAGCTCAGTGTCACGTGTCTGACTCTGACATGTAGCCCTTTTGATTAAAGTTGTGGCTCAGTGGAAAAGATTTCATCCTGATTGCACACGCAAACAAATAATATACAGCTCTAAAGCAGATGATTGTATTTCTTTGGATTAGTGCTTACTGAGTATTGGCTTATATCTATGGATTAAGGAAGCTGACCTGCTCAAACCCTTCGCTTTGATGTGTGTGTGTGTGTGTGTGTGTGTGTGTGTGTGTGTGTGTGTTATTCTTTATACTGCTTATTTCATATTTGGACCTTGTAAGCTTCTGGGACACACATGCCGAAAACTACTGCAGATATTTTTGGTTTCTGAGGCAGGTGCAGTTACTGTTAATAATATCCTGACAGTCAAAGCGGGTTCTTAATCAGTCCGATGTGTTGCTATGAACTCACCTGAATTATACACCCAGCCTGCTGTGTTGACACTTTCCCAATATTTGGAAATCTGAAGGATAAATATGGCATTAATTAGCATGAATCAGCCCTGAAACACTGCATTACACACAGAGCCATATTTCAGGTGTATAAACCTGTGATTCAATACAAGACTCTATTAAGAACACAAATCAATCAGAGAGAGAGAGAGAGAGAGAGAGAGGCAGAGAGAGGGAGTGAAGGGGAAAGAGAGAGAGACAGAAAGAGGGAGTGAAGGGGACGGAGAGATGGAGAGAGAGGGAGTAAAGGGGACAGAGAGATGGAGAGAGAGAGAGGGAGTGAATGGGACGGAGAGATGGAGAGAGAGGGAGTAAAGGGGACAGAGAGAGAGAGACAGAGAGAGGGAGTGAAGGGGACGGAGAGATAGAGAGAGAGACAGAGACAGGGAATGAAGGGGAAAGAGAGATGGAGAGAGAGGGAGTAAAGGGGACAGAGAGAGAGACAGAGAGAGGGAGTGAATGGGACGGAGGGAGAGACAGAGAGAGGGAGTGAAGGGGAAAGAGAGAGAGACAGAAAGAGGGAGTGAATGGGACAGAGACAGAGAGAGGGAGTAAAGGGGACAGAGAGATAGAGAGAGAGGGAGTGAAGGGGACATAGAGAGAGAGTGAGAGAGAGAGAGAGGAAATGTTACGGTTTCTTTCTGATATAAATAAAGGGGGAAATGTTACATTAAAATGTTAAGCATCTGAAGGTTGTTAAAGATTCAGTTCTACTAAAGACCAACTGTTGTTGGTGTTCAGTTATTTTTTGCTAAGGAGCTCTGATTTAAGCTATTGTAATTTACAATACTTACCTCTAGATGGCGCTTTAAGTCCACACTTTAATTTAAACAAACATCACAAAACAACAGCACCTGGACAGATTTCTTATATTAAACTACTCGGACAACACAACACGACACAACACAACACAACACAACACAACACGACACAAACCGCACAGGAATGTTGAAAGGTGTGTAAAGATGTTATATAAAGTTTATTATTTTATAAATGATTTTTTATTTTATGTTGTTTTCCAGATTTAATGTTATACCTGTATATAAATACAGAATTTTAATGATTTCTACTTATGCCCAGATGAAATCTCTGCCTATTAAAAATGCCAGATGAGTGCAAACATGTGGTGAGATGTGATACTCTTCAACTAGCGCACAGGAAGCCTGAAATAAGCATCTTAAAGTGCACCTTGTGTTTCGGTGATGGTTCTGATGCTAAGGCAGAGTGATGGGCAGAAAATCGTTTAACATCGGTGTTTTAGTGGTGAACAGATTACAAGCTTTTTTTCCCCCTTCAGCGTAATGACTGTAATCACCTAATGGCCTAGCTGGATGTTTTCCAACCCTGCTCCTGAATGCTTTTCTTTACTTGAATAAACTCTTTTCAAGCTTATGAAGGGTTTGTTAATTATCTGATTACGTGAATCAAAAACAAGCAATAAGATGAAAAAAAGCAAGGATTGGGAACTCTACCTCACTAAATAACTAAATAGGGGAAAAAAAAAAAAAAAGAGTTGTAAACTGTTGTAAATTGCAGCGTTTGTGACAAAAGCTAGAAGATAACTGTTTTACTTTGCATTACATTGGGAAGCTCTTTCTCTGAGCGCTAACACAGTGCTGTCAGAGCTCCACAATAACAACCCCTTCGATGTCAGATTAGGTAAAGGGACCACCTGTAGGGCCCCCATTCACCGAGAAGCTAACCTACGCAATTAATAATGCAGCTTAAACTCAAATGAGACGTTTAGACAGCACGCTGGAAAATTCAAACAGTTACAAAGTCTTGGGGGAAAAAAAAAAAAAAAAAAATCGTGGCGCCTGGGCCCCCCGAGTGCCAACATTTCAATACCGTCGATCAAAAGCAGCGCAAGGGTCTCAGATTAGACATTAGACAACTTGGTGCATCAGTAAGTACAGAAAAAAGGTTCTATGTACATGTCACCTTTATCCGAGACTTTAAAGAAAGATCAAAGTGTCCCTCTGGATGAAAAGAGCCCTTTTCTCTGCATTTAAAACCCATTCACTCTGCCCTCTTTTATTAAATTAAGTGGCGAACACAACAATGATGGAACTTCTCCAACTCGAGCTGCGCTCCTCTAATTACGACCCTGATAGCCAAGAAAGAGCTTCTCTTTACAAGACGTGCACAAAGAAACACCCCTATAGCAAGTATGTTCAATACAGTCACCATTAAAATGGAGGAAAAAACCCCGAAACCTGGACAGTTCTGTCTTGTTACTAGAATAAAAGGAAGATGCTGGAGAGATGTCTGATTAAAGATTTCTCCAAAATATTTTATTGTCAAAATAAAAGCAATATTTGTCTTCTTCAAATGACATCTACACTATGTACAAATTTACAATAATCTTATAAATCTTCTTTTTTTTTTTTTATACAAAATTTACACGTTTGTACATAACTGTATAAATACATTACCATAAAAAAACAACCCGTAGAAATATTTGAGCACTAAAACTTTTAAGACTTTTTAAGGCTTATCTGAGAGAGCATCTTTGATATTTTTGATTGTTAAACATTCTTTAAACTAAAAAAAAAAAAAAAAAAAAAAAAAAAAAAAAAAAAAAGAAGAAGTTGAAGAGAAAACTTTGAGTTTAAATGCTAAAGGACTGGAGAAAACGTTCAGCACCACTTGGGACAATGCAATGCCTAATTCTCTCTAAGCATCACTGATTGCATGTCATGTCCATATGAATAGAAATGGCAGGAAAGTAAATCACGCACGAGGGGTGATAATGGGCTCGATTGTTTCAACCAGTCTTTCCGCTTAACAGAAACCCCTCAGCGGTCCATTTGTATGGAAATGTGTGTGGAAAAGGCAGGAACTGTTGCGCCGAGCTCCTCTAGACCCGGGACAAAGGCATCTGCTTGGCGCACGAGACTGAGCTGGCTGTGCCTGAGCGCCACGTCAGTCCTGCGCTCACGTCGCTGTACGCCGAGCTGCTCGCACCCTTGCCCGCCCAGCGGCAGCGGCAGCAGCGTGCGCACAGCGCCCGCCATGACTCGACAGTCTTCCCTGACCAGACCCACACGCCTGACGTGATGCCCACAGCCAGGCACATGAAGTACTTGAGCATAAACACGGCGTAGTCGGGCCTTTCTGTATCGCGCTCACGGTCCAGAGCACAGGCGCAGTTATGTGCTGCCTCCCAGCGCTGCCGGTTGTGCTGTTCATAAAAGTAGCAGGCCACTATGACAGCAGCGGGCACTGTATAGAGCACAGTGAACACCCCGATGCGAATCATGAGTTTCTCAAGCTTGTCCGTTTTCGTGCCACCCTGCTTGATGACACTGCGGATGCGAAACAACGACACAAACCCAGCGAGCAGAAACATGGCTCCGATGCACAGGTAGATGAGTAATGGTGCGAGCACGAAGCCCCGCAGGTTGTCCAGGTTCTGGTTGCCCACATAGCAGATGCCCGCTACAGGGTCGCCGTCCACCGAGCTCAGCGCCAGGACAGCTATAGACTTCATGCTCGGGATGAGCCATGCAGCCAGGTGGAAGTACTGTGAGTAGCTAGCGATGGCCTCGTTGCCCCACTTCATACCCGCCGCCAGAAACCACGTGAGGGACAGGATCACCCACCATATGGAGCTGGCCATGCCGAAGAAGTAGATCAGCAGGAAGACGACGGTGCACAGCGCCGGTCCTGTGGTCTCATAGTGGACGTGTTCGACATCATGTTCCCGGCTGCAGGCGACTCTTTCATGGCCTGCGATCAGACGCACGATGTAACCCACCGAGACAAACATGTAGCACGCAGACAGGAAGATGATGGGTCGCTCTGGGTACTTAAATCGTTCCATGTCGATCAGGAATGTCGCCACCGTGGCGAAAGTGCTCACGAAGCACAGCACAGACCACAAGCCGATCCAGAAGGCTGTAAACGCCCGCTCGTCTGGGGTAAAGAACGGGTTATGGCACGGCATAGCGCAGTTCGGCGTTCTTCCGGTTTTCACGCGGTTGTACAGCGGGTGCCGCTCGCTGCTCACACGCACCATCGGCGCGCGGCACTGACACCCGGACTCGCACGGCTGCGGCGCGGGTTTGCGCTTGGGGTGTCCTCCGCTAGCGACGCGGCCGCTTCCGTGCGCCCTTCCCGGGTAACTCGTGGGTTTCGGGAGCACCGGTGCGGCGGTTGTAGCGTCCGTCCGGTTGTAGTCCATGCACAGTGTGTCCGGGTTCCCCTGCACGGGCAGCAGCTCGCAACGCATGCGGTCGGGCCACGGGAAGCCGTACTGGCGCATGAGAGGCGCGCAGCCGGCCCGGGCGCGCTCGCACACGCTGCGGCACGGCGGCAGCGGCTTCTTGTAGTCCTCCAGACAGATGGGTGTGTACATGCTGCACAGGAAAAAACGAAGGTCTGCCGAGCACTGAATCTCCACCAGCGGCCAGAACTGGTGCACCTCCAGGCCTGCTTCGTCCTGCGTGTCGTGGTTGAACTGGTTCGGCATGTAGGTGTAGTTGTAGCCGATGCCCTTGCACAGCGGCACGGCGATCTCCTGGCAGCTCAGCTCCTTGGCCGTGGCGCCGCTCGATCGCCGCAGAGTCAAGAGCGCCAGCAGCAGGTAGATGCCCGACAGGTAGCGCTCCATCGTCCGTCGTCTGCCTGCGCGTCCTTCACCTTTTAAATGGCAAGTCCGTGTGTGTGTGCGTGTGTGTTTGCGTGTTAAATCCCAGTCCGATTAGATCTCCAACAGCGGCTCCATTTCCTCCGGACTTATCCGTTGCAATTAAAACGCAACCAGTCACGTGTTTCAAAACAAACAAACAAACAAACAAACAAAAACAGTCCGCTTCGCGTGCAATCAAAATGGCTGAGGAAAGCCTGGAGAAACGCGTCTCTCTCTCTGTCTGTTTTCCTCTTTTATTATCCTTTTGCTCTGCCTTTCCGTCGCTTCTCCTTCAAATGTCGATTTAACGGGTTTCTTCAGGAATCAGATCCTATTTAAGGAGCACAAACAAGCGACTCCGGGTTAAAGAGGGGAAAAAAAGAAGAAGGAGAAGAAGAAGAAATCCGCCGTCTGAGTTACATTCACGTACCGCGTTTCACAAAAGCACCACTCTCCTTATTCGCCTCATACAAATCCGTGCACCCTAGCTGGACGCTCAGGGTTTTTATAAGGACTGGGAATGGCCACGCCCTCCTGACCTCATGACCAATCAGAGAGATTTAGGGCGGAGCCCTGAGCTCAGTCAGTCAGTCGAACCTTTGGCTAGATGTTTCTGTCGCAGACGGTTTTGTCAGAACATTTTCTGCTCAAATATTAGGAAATCATGTATCATCATCATCATCATGGACCAGATATTGCATGAAACCAAAGCAATCTTTATTACATGACTTCACTACCTTGTTAAATGGAAACAGTGCAGGTTCATTTGCACGTGACATGTTTTTTTGGGGGGGTGGGTGTTAATTTG
>JANDJT010000001.1:31300451-31311736 GCA_024331685.1 Stegophilus panzeri | reverse complement strand
AGAGGGAGAGAGAGAGAGAGAGAGAGAGAGAGAGAGAGAGAGCGAGAGAGAGAGAGTGGGAGAGAGAGAGGGAGAGAGAGAGAGAGAGAGAGAGCGAGAGAGAGAGAGAGAGAGAGCGAGAGAGAGAGTGTGGGAGAGAGAGTTAGAAGAGAGAGAGAGAGAGAGAGAGAGAGAGCGAGAGAGAGAGTGTGTGTTGGAGCATGTAAGGGAGTGGTGTTGTGTGTCAGTGGAAACACCAAAATTGCTGATCCTGGCAAGTCCGCCTGCTTTTTTGTCTGTATCTTGCTCCGCCGTAAAGAGGTGAAGATGTTTACCTCGTAAAGAGGTTCTAGTTAGAACCCTATCTGATAGAGAAACCCTATAAGGCTTGACTAGAGAAGTTCCCCTTCAGTATACTCGGGTACCTCATTCGGTCACAGCTTGTATCCGGTCTTTTAGAGGATATATAGGAACATGTATTTTCCATAGACGTGTGGAGAAAAGGTTCCTTTACTGTATGTATGTATAAAGTGTCTAATACACCTGTTTAGGTACACAGGAACTATACAGGCTCCTAGGTGCCTCGTTTACTCATTTCCTGCCTTTAAAGGAAAACCCTCGGTCATTTATTGAGTTACAGGATTTCATGCAAATCATAGTAAGCCACTAGTATTACCATGTGTGAGTATAACTGAACAATTCAACATTTTGGATGATCCTACAGTACATTAATACTGTGTTTATTGTGCCCTAGAGGAGATGCTTCTAGAAACATGTTGAACTGCACTGGGGTACTATGTAAATTAAGGGCAGAATTATCACTTAAATGATATATATATATATACTTACTGTATAATTATATAATATATGATAATAGGTCTTCTGGGAAACAGTCTTAAATGAAAAAAAAAAAAGATCTTAAACAAAATAATAACAATTTAATAATAACCAATCATCCTATTCAAAAGTTTACACCCCCCTGGCTCTTAATGTATCGTGTTGCCTTCTTGAGCATCAGTGAATATTTGCACCTTATGTAATAGTCGCGTACGAGTCCCTCAGATGTCCTCGGTGTGAAAAGACGGATCTGAACATCATACAGTCGCTGTTGGAAAGGGGTCAAAATGCAGAAGATGCTGGAAAAGCAAAGAATGTGTAGGACCTGGAGGATTTTTCTGGAAAACAGTGGGAAGTTTAACTGCTCAGGACAAACAAGGGACTCGTGAACGACTCTCACGAAACATAAACACAGTCGGTGATCATCCAGGTAACGACACACAGGATTAAGAATCAAGCGTGTGTAAACTTTTAAACTGGTTCGTTTGTGTAAATTCAGTTATTATTGTGTCTTGTGGATTATATGTAAACATCTGTTATGTGAAATAGCTTATTCAGGACACGACTAAATAAAAACACAAAATGCAATTTTTATGATCCCTCTTATCAATATTTTTAAATTATTAACACTTTGCAGATTCCGCAAGGCATATGTAAACTTATGACCTTATACACACACACACACACACACACACATTTACATTTACATTTACATTTACGGCATTTGGCAGACTCCCTTATCCAGAGTGACTTACAGAAGTGCTTTGAAGTCTCTATTAATAAATTCATCCCGATACTGGTTCACTAGGTCACGGACTAAGAGTACCGTCAGTCTTAAAACTCTGTTGGGAGGTAATATAGTAAGAAAATACAGACTTTTAAAAAAAATTAAAAGTGCTAATTTAAGTACTTTAGGAAGAGGTAAGTCTTTAGATATCATTTGAAGACCGCCAGTGACTCAGCTGTTCGGACATGTAGGGGAAGTTCATTTCAACACCTAGTCATGATCACTTTTTTAGAGTGTATGGCATGTAACTATGAACTAGTTTTTACTGCTGTGTTTGTTAAACTGGCTTTTACTTACTTAACATGATCTTTGCAGGCAGACGTCAAGGCACGGTTAGAAATAAACCTAAATAAAGACATTTCCACATTGATTTGGTAAAATCTTTTTTTATGTTTTCTTAAAGTAGATGTGTCATGGTAAAACTGAATTGACAGAAAATACCACATGTGGGTCGAACACCGATTTTTCCACATTGGCTGCTTACTAGAATTCAGCAACAGTGATAATCAGGTTTTTCCCAAACTGCCACGCATTCATGGAGCAGGATTTGTAGAAAATGTCAAGTTGTACCAGCTTAAGCCGAATCCAAAGTTGTGCGTGTATTTACATACGTAAGATGTGCTGCTGTAATCCATCTGTAACAATGCACAGCGTCCTCAGTAGTTACACTTTAGCTGCCTGTGTAGTATTAGCGTATTACAGACAATGAATATAAAGCGCGGCCAAAATACAAAGTGTAGAGCATCCGCAATAGGAGTCCCTGCGGATAAGTCGTTACTATAGAAACGCTAAGACGTATATTAGAACGAGCGCATTAATATAAACCTGTGATTTGAATTATAGCAGGCACTACTCCTGGAGGTGCTGTTATAGAAAATTAATCAAAACCTTCTGACCAATCAGAATGTTTCCTTAAGGGAAACTGAATATCACTTCTAGATTTCATCTAGTTTAGTCCTTAAAGTGGACTGAGAGTGTGCATTTGTTTCACTGCTTGTGTTCAGGGATGAGACAATATGTGGAAATCTCCATAATTAGAGAAGTGCTGGCTTGTGGAACACACGGTGCATCTGGCAAATGAAGAAATGTGTGAATTTTTGAGAGAGAGAGAGAGAGAGAGAGAGAGATGAGACTCTCTGATGCAGCGACCCATTTGTGTGAGCAACATGCTTGCTGAGTCTGACAGCATGAAGATCAGCGAGCCACATCCTCTATTGACAATCAGTGTTGTTGAGAGTGAACAGAGAAGGAAGAAAATGCTGTATACAAGCAACGTGTCCATTTAGACTTTGATCAATTATTTATTTTTTTCAAATATCCTGCTTTCATGCTACACCTTAATTTTCTATGCAAAAAAAAAAAAAAACAATTTCAGAGAACTCCGGTGCAATCTCGGTGCAGTAGGTTAAAAATTAATGAGCTTGTCAATACGGGCGCATTATGTTACTTTTTAACCGCGCACCTCGTTAAATATTCAATCTCGGTGAAGATAAACACCAGATTCTTGTACCTTTAGTCATGCCTCCCTGTCTTGTCTCAGCTTGTGTGTGTGTGTGTGTGTGTGTGTGTGTGTGTGTGTGTGTGTGTGTGTGGGGCGGGGGTGGGGGGTATATCTATTACTCTGCCTTGTTTATTTGTATACCCAAAACTTTCAGCATAATTGGAATTTCTGCTGGTGATTTTCGACGTGGCTACACGGCAGCTCAGGAACGGTGTTCGTTATTTGTACAAGCGTCACACAGCAGGAGGAAGAGTCCCTATTAGAAACCTAATTTAATGTGTGTCTACCTAACCAATTATGACTGATGGCACGGCCTTCAAAAAGTGTACCAGAGGGAGCGTGTCCTTTTGACACTCTGTTTGGCCAGAACAGAGAGGGAACAGAGAAAATGCCCCTTTAATGGTTCATGGATATTTAGGAATCTAAATCATTATATAAAAAAAAAATGGATGAAAAGGAAAGAGAGGAATAAATCCTGTGGTCTGTGGACTAAAAAACACTCCTGTCCTGCCATTGGTTTGTTACCTGATGGTGTTCACCTGTTATATAGTTCTTAGTTAATTTGTCAGTTTATATCCCTGTGTGTCATTGTATGTTGCGAAGTCTTACCATGCATCTCTGAGTATTTCTGAGTGAATTTCTTCAATCATTACGTTTTTGTTGTTTTTTTTTTACCCTTGCCTGCATTTTGACATTGATTATACGTAGATTACACTTGGATTTACACACTTTTATTCGTTCTGCCTCTCACTGCACGTTAAATCAGTCATATAGTACTGACCAGACGTTCTATTTTGCATGAACGCTAGCACTATGCTATTCTATACTTGTGCACAAAAGCTTTTACTCACATGCCTTGACCTTCAGAGCTACCCATGAGGCGGCCCTGCTGACAGATCAGCGGTCAGTGGACGGTTTAATGCAGCATGTCCCTTTGACACGTGGCTCTAAAAGGCAGCAGTCTTTGTCAGCGGGCTCGGACCACCACGCTCAGACTTCTCTCAGTGCACAATGCTTGGTTTATCCTACGTGTCATGTTTTAAAATGCCAAATATGACCCTGTGTATGAAAATGAGAAAAATGTGGACAATGAGAAATTAACTGAAGGAACATGCAGGGCAGAGTTGAAAACTAATGGTGGATGGATATATCTGGGGACCATATAGAGAAATGTGACTGTACACTGAGTTGACAGTTTATTTGTTACTAGAGTGGTATACCTATAATCAGTAAATCAGAATATATAGTATATAAATGACTGTCAGAGTTGAAATTTCTTTGCAGTTTGTTCACTAGTTCGTTCAATTGCATGTTTGCCCCAATGAGCAACCATCTAAGCCAGACGACGGACAGTCCAACACATACTACTACTGTACTGTATGCAGTAAAAGTGGAAATCTCCAGCTCTGAGTGAACGAACCTAAGTGTGACTCACTGAACTAACTGATTCGCTGAATTAGAAAGGAGAAAGGAGGAGTCTTGGTCATTCACTGACTCAAGGGGTGTGGATAGGTTCAGCATACATGCAATAGCAAAATGACTTACACAATTCCCTAATGATTAAATAAGAGAGATAAAGCATATAATGTAAAAAATAAATAAATAAATAAAAAAGTAAAGGTAATGGCCAAAAGATTCACTGGTTGAAACCCTGACCTGCTCAGTAAGAGAGGAGTGAATCTTATTTATCACTGACTCAAGGGGAAATTGAGTACACCAAATAAAAAATAAGATTTTCACGACTGATGTTTTTAAAAAATAAATAAATTGAAATCTTTGTTTGATAGTCAGGAAGACAGTAATGGCTGTGACAACATGGTGGTGTAGTGCTGATTCGATACTGATTCATTCACCTTAGTGACTCATTCAAAAAGACTGAATCATTAGCAAAAAAAAAATCTGTGCGCCATTAAACAATGTTAATGTTAAATCTGCATAAGTAGAATAACCACTGAAGTGGCTAAGAGACAAGTGGACAGTTGAGTGCCAAAAGTCTACACCCCCACCCCCCACCCCCAACACATTCTGAGTGTAAGAAGAGATCAATTTTAGACTCAATCTACAAAACAAACTGGATTGTAAAACGTTTCAAACGAAACGCAAGGCAACATCAACAAATAAATGGCTTAAAAAGAAAAAAAAAAACATGAAGCCAAAGTTTTGCCAAGACTATCTCATTAAAAGGTGATCTAAAAGAGGCTCAGAGAATAGGAAAGTGAATTGGAGGTTATATAGGCATTGTGAATTCTATAAGTGATATAGATTTTTTAGTGATAGTCTTAAAGGATTTGAGCTTTTGGTTACTTGTGATGACGAAAACCCAACACAATTTTTTCTTCTTCTTCGTTTGGTCCTAAAGGTATGCAAACTTTTGCACTTGACTGCATATGAGTGGAATAAGAGTTAAACAGGGTTCCGGAGGGGAACTTCCAGAGTCTTCTCTAATGGAGAGCCTTCTTTGTTAGC
Organism: Stegophilus panzeri; assembly: GCA_024331685.1. Lineage (NCBI taxonomy): Eukaryota > Metazoa > Chordata > Actinopteri > Siluriformes > Trichomycteridae > Stegophilus > Stegophilus panzeri. The sequence goes on along the minus strand of JANDJT010000001.1, from coordinate 31,306,166 downwards.
TGCTGTGCATTTGGTTGACCCGGTCAGTTTTCTCCAAGGAGAAAAGAAAGAAAGAAACGACGGAGAGGAAAGAGGAAGAAAGTGAGCAAAGCATCCATCTGTAACAGCAATCTGGATCCAGCTTGGAAGATTAAAGTGGCTTCCTATCTTGGCGGAGCCGACACTCTGGGAAATCCAGATCGTTCCTTGGTGCTAATGTTTCCTGCGCCGGATCAAGTGGGGGTTCCATATCTGATTGGCTCTTCGCTGGAACGTGAACCAAGGGTATGCAGAGAGAGAGAGAGAGAGAGAGAGAGAGAGAGAGAGAGAGATGGGTCTTTGAAATGGGCTGATGCACCATTAGCAATTCTAAACATCTCTTTTTTTCACTATAAGCTTTTCTCTTAAAGCTTATGTTTCACAAACGGTCAATCCCATGTGAGGTGTGTATGTGTGTGTGTGTGTGTGTGTGTTGTGTTGTGTTGTAGTAAAGTGAAGGTTATTGGACTGCTGTTGTAGTATTGATGATGTTTCAGCACTCATCTGAAGGGATTTATCAGTCGATGAATGGTGAAGCGTCTCCAAGGTTATAATGCAAGTCTTGGATGGCGTCTAGCGTGTGTGTGTGTGTGTGTGTGTGTGTGTTATTTTGGTACTTTAAGGATCCATTAGTTCAGTAAGGAATAAAACATGACAGTATAATGAGAGTTTAGAGATGTGAACAGTAGCAGAAAGTAATTCCTCTTTATATCACGCAAAGTTGCCAATGTGAACAATTTGTCATTTATTACAGAATGACACGTACATTTGATCCATTTATAGTTACATTTAATGTTGTGGAATGTCCACACACTGGTTAGTTTCTGTTATCACTTCCATTATAGCAGCTATAAACAGTCGTTCCTTCATCAGCCATCTTGAAGATGATAATAATAAAAATGCAGGTTTTCACACGGTTAATTTGAATGCATTTCATAAATGAAGCTGAATGGTAAGAGCTTATATTTACACGCAGTGATCTGAGCTGATTATCAATTTAGTAACTTGTTGTAACTGAATTTATGCGAAATTATGTGGACATCCATTACATTTTTAGTAATGGATGTAATAAACATTAGTTATGAGGTGTATTTAGTCAACTAACACATTTAGCACTACAATAGTACTGACAATACAACAAACATGACAGTGTTATCATGTTATTCAAACTCCCAGAAGCACCCGGACTGCTTCATGGACTACAAACATGGCTGTCTATATCCAGTATATATATATATATACATATATATATATATATATATATATTGCTTGGTGCCGTTTACCACCTGACATGCCACGCCTTGTTCATTGTGTTTGATTACTTGGTTCTTGATCACATTTTTGCACTCTGCTTTTTTCCATTCTTGTATTTTGCCTAGTATTGTCTGTTTGCTGATCGCCTGACCCACTGTTTTTGTTTTTTTTTACCTTATTTTTAAAATAAAGCATTGAGTTGCAATTGTAGCCATCTCTGCCGTCTGACAAGGGTGTACTGTTATAGCAAAATAATCAACAACGTGGTGGTGTGATGCTAACAAATGACCGGTCCAGCTTTGTAACCATTTATATTCAGATGTAATGTTATGGACCCTCTGCGGAATAAGTTAGTTCCTGTTATCACTTACGTTATAGCAGCTACAAACAGCCAATCCCTCACCACCCTGTCATGTTACAGAGACACCGGAAACTGCTAATTTTTCTGTCCTGAAGACTTTTCTGTGTTGGAAAATTTAAAGTTACAGCTTCAGCACTGACTGTTACAAAGCGCTGACACTGGAGACTCCTTCCAGAAAACGCTAAATACATATCTCCATGCTTCACCATATGAACAGTTTATACCGTTATTTTTTATTAAACTACTTTAATTACATTTGTTTTTCAATTAAATTTGTTTATTATTAGTATTAGGTATTGCGCCGCATCTCCCAGAGCAGTCTCTCTGAATTAGCTGTTACTATAGTAACGGTAATGTGTTAGAATGCGCGTATTAATATAAATCTGTGATTTGTCCAAGCAGATGTTGTAGGAAATTAATCAACAGCAGATTCGAGAATTCAACAGCGCTACAGTATAAATAATGTTAGTTAAAAAAACCTCAATGTAAAGTCTTACTGTTATTTTTAATATATCCAGAATTTGCCGAGTCTCAAACCAAAACAAAACCAGGAAACCAGGAAACCAAATGAATACAGCACTGACCTTTAAGAAACACTTTGACTTTTAAGGTTAAGCCCCCGCCCCTCCAAACTTGCCGTATGTCTAAACACTCCTCTTATTACATCTCTATTCATGTCTCCTGCTTTTCTATCTAACATGCTGTGTGTGCAAGAGAGATCTAGGCTAGAGATCTATTCAGGTCTCTAACCTCCCATTACACCAGCCCATAAATAGCATAACAAATTACAACAAGGTGCTGTCTGATGTGTGTTTGTGTTTGTGTGTGTGTGTGTGTGTGTGTCGGGGTGTGGGGGTGTGTGGTGCATATGACAGATGGGAACCAGCTTCAGCCTTTAGTGTGTGTGTGGGAAATTGAATTCCCCCCACCTGATTACCATGGTGACCTTTAACCTCTGGGTCACCCGCACACACTGGGTCTCATGCATTGATTTCTCTATTCATCAGTAAAAAAACATTGTCTCGCTTAAAATTCATAAGATTTGCGCAGCCATTGAAACAAGAAACAGAACAGGAGATGACTGGGTAATTGTCAGGAGAAAACGTGGCGTGACTTGTTTGTTTTTTTTAAATAATTTTTGACAGGAATGTGTGCACAGTCGTGAGCTCCAGGCATAACTCTGGACTCAAACAGGTGGGTCACTCCCATTAGCAGCCCACTTACCCCGGGCTACACACACGGCCCGAGAGAAGAATTTATGGAGGCTGATTATTTCCAGCGGGAACGTGAGGGTGTGAGATAATTGAATGGTGTGTCATCCAAACTGTACTAAAAAAATCACTCTTTGGGTGGATTTATGCAGATCTATCAAGAACTGTCAAGGGTGACATTTATTATATCCTGTTACCATCAACTGTAAAAATATTTTCAGGATGGATGTTGGCTTCAAATCAAATGAGGTTGGAGCTAAAGCCACGTTTTTTTTTTTTTTTAAAGGATAGTCTTCTGTGCAGCTAGCAATGACTTTCTCATTACTTTTGTCTAGAAGTGTTCTAAAATTCATTTTACATGGCGGGGAAGCTCAAATTATGGTCTTAAGCATGCAAATTTGTAACGAACATTTATTACGGAAAGTTGCGATTTAATTCGTATGAAAAGCTGCGAAGGTTAGAGCAAGGGGGCGGGGTTAGTGTTCTTACCTCTTCTTTTAAAACTATTGAAATCTAATAATCTTAGTTATTCGAAAACTCACTTTTCTATGAGATCAGGTTCAGTTAATCTGTACATTTGTACTGGGTATATAAATATTACACGGATAAAGACAAAACCTAGATGAGCATGTTATCTAACTAGGCAGCCTACTAAAGCAATAGACTAAGTAATGTGATCTAGCACAATATTAAGATATTTCTTAATTATTTTTCCAATTATGAATTATTATGACATCCGTGTTGCAATTTCCATTCAAATTTGGGCAAATTTTGTAAAATGCTTGAGTCAAACCCACAAATATAGCTAGCTAGCCTTATAATGTCCTTCCATCCATCCATCCATCGTCTGTACCACTTATCCATACACAGGGTCACGGGGAGCCTGGAGCCTATCCCAGGGAGCTCGAGGCACAGAGCGGGGGACACCCTAGATGGGTTGCCAACCCATCACAGGGCACAGTCACACACACACTACGAACAAACTGGAAGTGCTAATCAGCCTATAATGCATGTCTTTGGACTGGGCAAGGAAACCCCTGAAGCACAGGGAGAACATGCAAGCTCCACACACACAGGGTGGAGGTGGGATTCAAACCCCCAACCCCAGAGATGCAAGTCAAACATGCTAACCACTAAGCTACCATGCCCCCAACCTTGATCTAGATTTAAAACTCCTGATTTATTAACTCCATTAACTTTCACTGGGGACATAATGACGTGTGCCGTTAATCGATCTATGTTCTATAACATGTAACACGGGAATATGAAAGGAATATTCTAAAAGCGACTCATGTAAACACCTTAATCAGAATACTGTCTTATTCAGAATAAGGTCAATAATTAGATTACTGCTGTCCATGTAAACGTAGTCAGAGTAAACACGTTCATTAAGAGGTTGGTCACTTTACTCATTAATGGTGAAAATTGGTTAATACAGGTGTTGATTATTCAGCTTATTTGGTTATAATTATATTTTTAAAAAAACAACAACTAATTACTAAAAGTGTTAGGTACGTTGTTAACATTCGTATGGTGTGTTAACGCTGAAGCTCATAATTTTAAACCTTAATATACATTTTGTTTTTTAAAATTAGGAGAAGCAAAGTTTTTCTTTTCCTTCTCATACTGAACGTATGGGTCTAAAACCATTAGGTTTTTAGGAAAATAAATGCAGTGTTCAAATTCCATTTCATCATACATGTATTTCCACTGAGTCATTATTATTCCAGTGTATTTTTCCCAGCCAAAACGTGTCACAAAGTGGTAACAGCTTTGTGCTGCCCTCAGGTCATACACACCGTCACACTCCGGCAGTCGAGGCCTGCAGGACCGGAGGCTGAACAGTGATTGCAGGTGCCAGTGGGAGGAGAAGGACGAAGACGAGGGTGTTGTCAGTGTCAGGATCGGGAGGGAATGCCGCTCGTTAATTCTTCAGATAGACAGGACCGACTCACCCCGTGGTCAACTCATCTCACTGCTGTCTCACTCCCATGTCTCTCACTGACACAGACAGACAGACTGAGAGAGAGGAAGACCGGACAGACAGACAGGTGGACACTGGCTGATATCGCCTGCAGCCATCAGGAACCCCACAGGCTGTCCGAGCCAACATGGCTGCAGGCGAAGTGGCGAGTGGAGCAGAGTGCGCTCACAAAGCTCAGACAGAGGAAACACACACACACACACACACACACACACACACATTCTCTCACTGACATCTTCGCCTTCTCACTTTCTCTCTATGACGTTTTTCTGTCTCATAACTCATCATTCTCAGTCCCTGAAACTCATCTCTCTCTCTCTCTCTCTCTCTCCCTCTCTCCCTCCCCCCACCTCTCTCGCTATCTCTTTCTCCTAAAACATTGCACATTTTTGCTTCAGCTGACTACAAAAAATTCAGTGGCTGTAATTTAGGTGGAATAATAATTAAAGTAAGTGGAAGAGGCTAAAAGTGTATTTGAGCAATTACGGAGGAGCCAGGGAGACTCATCTCCGTCTCCACCCACGGAAACACACACACAGAGCAGCCACCCAGTTGCTATAATTTACCAAGATGGCACCATGCAAAACAGGAAAAACTAAATTAACACCAGTCATCCAAACGCAAGTCGTTTCCACTCAGCTGGAGCCGTGATGTAGCCCGAGGGCAAGACAGGATCCTGTCTATCCTGGTGCGGGGCTCAGTGGGAATTGTAATTCCCACTTAACCCCTTCAGACATGATTCTTTCAAAGCAGGAAAAATGGTGATCGTTCCTGGAAAGCAGTCATTTCACTCTTAAATGTTATTTTCATATATACAATATCTCACAAAAGTGAGTACACCCCTCACATTTTTGTAAATATTTGATTATATCTTTTCATGTGACAAC
>JANDJT010000001.1:31265328-31285094 GCA_024331685.1 Stegophilus panzeri | reverse complement strand
TCTTTGGACTGGGGGAGGAAACCGGAGTACCCGGAGGAAACCCCCGCAGCACGGGGAGAACATGCAAACTCCGCACATACAGGGCCACAGTGGGAATTGAACCCCTGACCCTGGAGGTGTGAAGTGAACATGCTAACCACTAAGCCATCGTGCGGGTTAAGGACAATAATATAAAATTAGTAAAAGCAAGACAAAATTTAGGGGAATATCAAGATCTTTCTCAAATGTGTTGGTAAATCACAAATTCACTGTAACTACACATGACTGCAAAATGGACATTCATGAATGTCTTTGTCACTTTTTGTCCTCTGAATGACTAATTATTTCATACACCCAATATAAAGGCATAGAGATGGTACACTTGGGCGGCATGGTGGTTTAATGATTAACACGTTTGCCTCACACCTCTGGGTTGGGGGGTTTGATTCCCACCTCTGCCCTGGTTGCATGTTCTCCCTGTGCTTCAGGGGTTGCTCCTGGCACTCCGGTTTCCTCCAGCAGTCTAAAGACATCTATTGTAGACTGATTGGCATCTATAAACTGTATCTGGTGTGTGAATCTCTGTGAGATTGTGCCTGGCAATGGGTTGGCACCCCGTCCATGATGTCCCCCACCTTGTGTCCTAAGTCCCTTTGAATAAGCTCCAGGCTCCCCCATGACCCTATATACTATAGGATACGTGGTGCAAGGATGGATGGTACACACTTACAAAAAAAAAAGTATTCTTAAAGGGTTCTTTAATAGTCCATTGGATAACTTCTTAGCTTGCAAATAGGATATATTTTGAACCCCTTCTAATAGGGGACCATAGGATTATACATAGAACCTTTAAGATTTGGCAGAATTGACAAAACTTTGACAAAACAGAATTGTCAGAAATAAGAACCTTGAAGTCTTAAGGTTCTACTCCACTTATCCATAGTAACAGTTTATCCACAGACATGTATGTAGAAAGTCCCACATAAAATAGATTATGAATAAAAACCATGTAACTATTGATGTGGTGTATTTTTCAGTTAGGAACCATTTATTTTGCATTTATGGAAGGAGTCTCCAGTGTCAGTGCTTTGTGACAATCAGAGGCAAAGCTATTCTGTTAAGTTTTCTAATTTAAGGAAGTAGGGCTGTTGCCTTATTAACTTCAAGGGAGAGGAAAAAGAGAGTCTGATGAGATTTCACTAACATGAGTGATAACAAGAACTAACTTGTTTCAGCGTGGTTTAACATTCAACATAACTATAAACGGATAAAAAGTATGACATAATTACATTTTCAATTAATAAAAAAATTAAGTTGCTGCAAATTGCTGTTGTATAACATTTCATGGTGTGCAGTTATTAGAAAATGGTCAACGTTAGGGTAGAAACAGTACCTTTAATAGTAACAATTTGTGTCAGGTCATATCACACCACCCCATAGTTGATTATTTTCCTATATTCCCCACATGGCAGTTTTATGGCAGCCATCTTCGAACCCGAAAGTGCCCCTGAGTAAAGGCTCGGTAGGCCCTCTTCAGAACACCAGGCTGGTTTCAAACTTCCCACTAGGGCATAATGTGCAAATTGCAAACACACGCAAAACGTGTCATTCTTCCTTTGGCTGTTTGATCGCTTCTTGCCGAGATGAATCATGCATCCTCTCTGTACAGTAAGTTTCTTTACTCAGTGGTTAAATCATACAGTGACTTATGCTGGGCTGGCCATCAGGGCTTTGAGTAAGGAAAAGGAGAGACTTGACTGGTAATAATGTTTTCCATTTTGGAGGAACGGCCGCCAAGGCTGAGAACACTTCCTAAAGGCCACAGCCAGTGTTCATGGCCACTGAGGTTTGTCCGGCTGACAAACACGCGGCCAGACGGCCATGAAAGCTGGATCGATGTCAGATCTGCCTGTTTTGAAGCTCAGGATGGGGTTTCGATGGATTGCAAATTGAGACGCATTCCTTGTGGTTAGCATGCGTTTAAAAGGAGCTGTGGTTAAAGCAGGAAGGGAGGGAGGGAGGATGGTGTTTTCCAAGGTTGCTGATTAGAGAAGAGTTTGGGAAGGTGTAGCAACCGATGGAGCATTGCGACCTCAAGGCAGCTCAGACTCATTAATACAGACGATAATCCAGAACTACTGTACTCATATCCTTATTATACATGCTTGCATTTTGAAAAGGTACCCTCAAACCTACAGTATGTTGGTCCAGAATGATCATGAAAATCCATTTTCAGGCTTCATTCTTTCACACCTATGTTTATGTGCAGTATGTGTGCAGGATATATGCCGGGCTTCCCTCTAGCTGTGAATGAATTATGTCTGCCTTTTTTTTTTTTTTTTTTTACAGAGACGTTCCTTTGGCAGGAGGTATTTCTGAACACGCTCAGCCAACATACACACAGAAATACAGGTGAGGAAAGAAAGACATTGTATTGTGAGTGTATGTGCATGTTATGATGTGTAGGTGTGTAGGTTTTAGACTCTTCTGAGCCAGAACAGGCAGTGACATCGGTTATGCAATCTCTCTTGTTTGATATCCCTGTGGATTAGCCACGCTTAGTCAAATGACATGGTGACAGAGCTGTAAAGCAAACAAGGAAACTTCAACCGACAAGCAAAGCTTTTTCAGCGCCTCTGGTGCCAAGAACATGACAAAACCCTATAATGGAGTGGTATGAAAACAATGAACAAGAGAGAAGGTTCTGGACTTCAACCTGAATGAGAACCAGGTTACCCTCATCGCCCAGGTCCAGACAGCTCCATCGCTCTTCGTCGCCATCTCCGGAGGTCCATGGTTTCTCCAGCTGTGGAGCTGGAGCTGAAAACAGCAGCGTTACCAAGAAAACCAAAATGACACCCAGATAGCATGGAGAAAAATATCTTTGCTAAGCAGAACAGAGAAACGAAATGGAAAGAGAAGGAAAATAATTTTTTGAGAAACTTCTTTTGAGAAAAAAAAAAATCCTCACCCTTCTCTTAAAAATGATACATTAGCAAATTCTCTTCCTACAATTTCTCTTCCTCCAACACATTTTAAGAATTTTCAACCCATTTAAAGTCATTTATTCGTTGTAGAGAGTATTTGAAAGGAGATCTTTAAAAAATGAGGAATACTTGAAGGAAGTAATATGATCTGCGATTACAGAGGAAGGTACAGTTGAGTGCAAACGTTTACACCCCCTATGGTTTTTGAACGGAAAAAAAGGAATCAGGCCAAGTGTTCAGGACATTGCACTTTGCACAAGTTTCGTTAACATGACAAGCTGGGGTTCTTCTGTCTTTTAAAGAGAAGAAAGGGAAAGAAGAGAGGTTGATGATGGAATGACTGTTTATAGCTGCTGTAACCTAAGTGATAACAGGAACTTGTTTCATTGGCGTTCCACAATGTTAAATGCATTATGTCTTGTGCAATAATACATTCAAATTGTAACCACTGGCAAATCACTGTGGTATAAGAGGAATAAAACACTTCTGCATGTGCTGTTATAGGAAAATAATCAACTCTGGGGTGGTAACAGTATGTCCGCTTTGTGTCCGGCCATATCACAACACACCGTAATTGATTATTTTCCTATAAACATCACATATCCGTGTATTTTATTCCTAATTAATGAACATCTGTGAAACTAAATGCCGTCTTGCTATATTTTGTCTTCATTTTGTCCTGAGGATATGCAAACTTTTGCACTCCATTGTAACTTTCCTGGATAAATATCACGGCCTAGAAATGGGTTAATTATTTATAATTAAGTATTCATATTAGGTCATGTGAGGTAAATGTGCCTGTATTCACTGGTTTCACTACCTAAGGCATCCCTTTTTTTTGCACTGTGGAGTCAGGAACAGGAAATACAATTCCAGTGTGTATGTGTGAAGAAAATGTATGTTTGTGTATATAGGTGTGTCAGTATGTGTGTGTGTGTGTGTGTGTGTGTGTGTGTGTGTGTGTGCATGTGCGTGTGTTGTGGAGCAAGATGCTTTGGGCGTTGTGGACCAGCATTAAACCCGACATGTTAGGACAGTTTACTGTGCCTTTAGGGAACGTTTTCTTCCCCTTGACAGTTCATGTCCGTATAGCATCTCCACCCCTCCCACTCTCCTCTTATGAAGTTTTATATGATATGCAGTCATGCCTTATAAATCAGTGATATTTGATGACAGAGGAAAGGAAGAAAACACTTTATTCAAAGGAGTTCAAATGGGCTTTGAAATGGTGTGCCGTCCCAAACAGGTGTAGGCTATACCGATAGTGTTACCCTAAAGCAGGACTGTCAGTCTAATTCATTGTTGTGTGTTTTTGCTGAGGGAAATTGATGCATTTTTTCTTTTTCTTTTGCATAAACCTCAAGAAGTATGATTCGTGTTCCTGGTATGAGTTTCCATTCTTGTTCTATTTGTGTCATTGCTTTTTCCAAAAAGAGATCTATCCTCAAGCATATGCAGCAGTTAATGAAACATGTGATTCCCTTGATAAGCCTCAGATTACACAGCTCTGAATCAAAGAATAAAGAATGTGTCAGGAAAGAATTAGCTGCAGGCTTTTGGTAAACCTCGGGAGTTTATCATCTTAGTGTGGTGTCTACTCCAAACCAATTCTTCCACTACACAGCTCTTATAGCAATTATATCGCTGTAGTGCAGCATGGCATGATGTGGTTACTAAACTGAATCCAAAACTATTGGTGTCCTCGTCTATTTCTACCTACATGTAACAGGTTACAAATCCTGTGACAGTAGGAGTGGTCACAAGAGATATGCACAGATAGTAAAACCTTATGTGGGTTTCACATATGTATATTATTCAACCCCAAATTCATAAATATCTTATTTTATATTAAAATTTGCATTACTTGTTTGTCTCATGAGGTGAGCTATGGCGTATGACCCAAACAAATCCAAGAGTGAACACAGGTTGGACATCCCAGTAAACAGTGAGGACGAGGAAACTGCATCACACCACCAAAGCACTACCCAGACAACGCCGTCCATCAAAACAAGATTGATGGGCGAAGTCAAAAGGAGGTCCAACTGTCACTCTGAAGGAGTTACAGAGTACAGTGGCTGAGAGTGGAGTGAAGGTGCACCAGACAACCATTTCAAAAGCTCTGAATAATTAACTGTTTGAGAAAAAAAAAGAAACCAGTGTTCAAGAAGAGTCATAGGAAAACAGAAGATGATCAAGATGCTGTATTTGGGCAAGTTTTAAAGCACTATGTGTGGCACAAACATCACACAGGCCATACCTCAATTAACACCATCCCTAGAGTGAAATATGGTGGTGGCAGCATCATGCTCTGGGGATGCTTTTCATCAACTTGCTTCAGTCTGAAGCTTTACCTTTCAGCAGGACAATGGTCCCAGACACAAGGCTAAAGCAACACTTAATCAATAAGGTTCTTGACAGCGACCAAGTCAAAGTCCAGATATGAATCCCATTTAGAATCTGTGGCATTGTTTGACATACAACCAACCTGAAGAACCTGGAGCACGAAGAATGGGCAAAAATCACTTCCAAGTAGTGTGCTTGGATCTTACGTGAACAGACTGAAAGCTATTATTGCAGCAAAAGGTGGTTCTACTAAGTACTAGTATGAAGGAGTTGAGTTATTGGGTTATGTAAGCAGCGTTTTTCAGTTTTGATTTTTTTCCTAGATCTGTTGACAAATAATGAATTTTGACTTCAGTTTACTTGAAGAGCATATTGCTTTGTAATAAAAATACTGACAAATCTGATGACGTTTAAAAGGGTTGAATAATTTTGCAAGACACTGTATAAAAAGAATTTAATCTGATTGGCTATTTGCATTTCTGTGTTTACACTAAGGGTGTAACTTAATACAAATACATTATTCGGACTGAACAGACAATGCGTCCTAAACAAATACAAATACAGATCCGAACTGTAGCTGGAGTATTGTTTTTGAATACTTGCCAGCTTCAGACTAGGTGTGTGCATCCAGATCCCGCAGGCCGAAAAATAAGTCAAAGCCACAATATAGTCACTTTAAAAATCTGACGAAGTTAGTACTGAGTAAATGTGATATTTTAGGAAGTTTGCTGCCAGGCCACAGGAAAAGTATGTGGTTGGTCAATTACGGTGTCACTCACACAGCGTCTTCCTGTTAATGTAGGCAGTTCTTTGCTTTAGTGATAAAAAGTTTAGTGATAAAAATTACCAGAAATATTTCTCTAGAAATAACTCTAGAAATAGTCTGGTTTTGCGAGACTACAGTATGGTCGCTTGGCACTGGTGTCAGTGACAATTTGTAGACTTGTTACCATACAGCAAATAAGGGCTATTAGAATAAACAAACTACAGGCCAGGTTAGCAAATGTATGGACTTCAATCCTAGCAGGCTAAAACCTCAAATCATGCCAAATGTCTATTTTTATTACATTACTAGACAATGAAAACATTTAACCAATGCCCTGCGACTGAATTACCACCTCCCTAAATGTACAGTACATACAGCATGTGGTAATGTATCATTCTTAAAGTAAATTGTGAGGTGATTAGCTGTAATAGCACTGTAAGGGTGCAGCGGTTTCTGTTGGCTGCGTTAATGTTTGCTCAATGGATTCAGTCCCAGGTTTCCATGTCTTCGTGACCTGGCTGTGTGGTCCCCCCCCTCTATAACCAATCCTACTGTTTCTGCACCAGCACAGAAATGGAAAAGCGGTTAGTGCCCTACAGCTAGACCTGTGTGATTTTCAGGGGGTCCGACCGCATACTGGGTCTGTTTTTTCAGAATCACCCTGCTGTAACATCTTGGTCTTGCTGAAATTCCTATCCTGTCTCCAAGGCCTGATGAAAGTCCCATTAATACGTTAACTTTTTAGCATGCTGGCATGCTAAACAAGGCCAAACAAAATAAAATCTAATTGTATGTTCTGGAAAAGAGAGCTGTAATATTGTAAAAGCAACTCTTTATGGTCGTTATGGATGTCGTTATACTTTATTTTTGATTTATGTTTTAATAGTAATAAATTACCGACTAGCGTAAAAAAAAAAAAAAAAACAAATCTAAAAAGCCTAAAATCAGCCACGCATTCCCAAGTCTTCTCAGAGTGAAGGCTAAAATAAGCCATGGTTTGTTATGGCTGAGCAAGCTGCCATTATGTGGTCTGATGGATCCTGTTAGTGCTAAATTTAACACAAATGAACTACCTCATCAGAGTCTGCAGCCATCACACTACACTGCTCTCCAAAGGACAGATGATTTTTCATTTCACTCTGGCTCAGGTGATGGTGCACTTACCGAGAGCTAATGCGGCGCGGCTTAGGCCAGAGAGCAACCAGGGAACTAAATCTCAAACATAAATCATGATTGCATAATAATTTTATTGTACACGCAAAGGTTATGGTTAAAATTGCAGTTTTGCCTGAGAAAAATATAAGCTGTTAATAATACAGAACACATGCGGAGACATTTGAATATGTTTAAATGTGAAACAGTAGGAAAGTTCATTAAAACATGGCTGTGAATGTTAGGTCAAAACATAAAGTCCCTATGAAATGGCTTCTTAGCTGTGATTTTATTCCATATGTAGAAAATCAACAAGTCAGAGTGATGTCATTTTGAAGTGTTTGAATGACTTACACAACAGCCAATAGTGATCGAGATAATAATGAGTCTTTATTGATCACATATACATATGCACAGTGAAATTCTTTTCTTTGCATACCCCAGCATGTCAGGAAGTTGGGGTCAGAGCACAGGGTCAGCAAGGCCTGTATCATAATACAGCGCCCCTGGAGCAGACAGGGTTAAGGGCCTTGCTCAAGAGTGGCAGCTTGAACCCCTGACCTTCTGATCAGTAACCCGGAGCCTTAACCGCTAAGCCACCACTGCCCCATACACCATGCCCTCACTGAATCTAAACAAACTTAGCTAGCTAAATATGGAGAACAGCAAAAAGATTAACAAAACTTTTACTTACTCTTACTGACAGCGAAGCCCTGATGATGTATAATGAGAATCACGTGGAAGGAAGCAATACTGTATATTCCGGTAGTGAACAGCCCCAGATTGGTAAAACACCTCAGAAAAGTGTATGTCACATAACTGAACTGTGTACAAATGCCATCATCTTCAAAACAAATAAACTCCAACCTGTTTTTCTCAACCAAGGGATTAGATCTGTAGTCAAGACCACTATTTTCAAGTCCAAGACAAGTCCAAGACTACAACAAGCTGAAATCAAGTCAAGACTGAGTCTTAAGCGATCAAAACCAAGTTAAGATCAAGTCCAAATGAAAGCGAGACTCAAGATTGAGACAAAAAACCAACAAATCCTTTTGAGGCCAAGCCTTTACTGAAGTTAGTTGGCTTCATTTGTGCATTGTATGAAACATTAGGTATTATATTTTCTAGAAGTATTACTGTTTGTTACACTTTGTGCATACAAAATGAACAGACAACAAAAACATTTTTACAAACTATTGGTCAAGACCAAGACCATATTTAGCAAGACCAATGCCCAAGACAAGTCCAAGTACAAATGCAAAGTCCAAGAACATTCAAGTGAATATAAAAATATCTTGATACTGGACTCATGTCCAAGACTGGACATCAGCCCTACAGACCTACAGTCCTACAAGGGATGCTTGGAAAAGGGATACACAGCCAATAACACTTTGACGAACTGTTTTTACTGTGTTCAAGTTGCTAGTATAGAGCAAGACCTGCCTCCAAGGGTGGGACTTGTATGATTTTAGAGAGCATTTAACTGGACAATCATGAAGTATAGCATTTTTTATCATTATCCTGGAAGTGACGAATTGTAATATTTTTTAAAAAAAGTTAATATTTTATTTACTTGTATTTTTCCTAAATATACAGTACAAGTGTACTTTAAACATTGGCAGCATGTTTACTCATATGTCCTACGCTGCTAACAATTTTAGCTAAACCTAGGAAGAAATTTGACAGATTTAATATTTTAGACTGTTAAATCAGTAGCTGCAACATTTTATTTTTATGTATTTATTTATTTTCTTTGCCAATTTTCTTCAAATTTGGTTATTACCATTTCTCGCCCACTAGCTACTTCTGTCCAATCATACAACAGCTACCATACACAGAGAGTGAGAGCATGTGTAGCTTTCTCACTACATTTTTTCAGACTGCTGCTGATGCAGTGTCACAGCGGGGCAGATGAATAGGAAAGCACTAAAGACACCCACAATTGGCTAGTCTCTCTGATTGACAGGCAAGGGAGTAACGCCAATCTTCCCACCCAGACAACATGGCCAGTTTTTCTCTCTTGGTCTCCCAGCTATGGATAGTTGTGGTATCATTGGGAGAGCTCGAGGGTGAATCCAGATGTTTGAGCTAAAGCTTTTTTTCTGTTGTACCGATTGTGAATCCTCAGCATTTTAATAGAACACAAATGTAAATGGTCTGCACTTATATAGCATTTTTTAACTTTAGTGGTTTACACTGTTTCAAACAGACTCACACACCATTGATAGCAGAGCTGCTACGCAAGGCACTAGCTTGCCATCGGGAGCAATTTGGGGTTCAGTGTCTTGCCCAAGGACACTTTGGCATGTGGAGTCACGTGGGCCAGGAATCGAATCGCCAACACTACGATTAGTAGACGACCCGCTGTGTGTACAGGATGTTTAGGTATAGTTATACATAGTATCTTCCATAAATTATCAGAAAAAAAGTATTGGTTTTTCAATGTAAAATATAAATGTATCCTCAAACAAATAGCAGTGATTATACGGTCTATTTAGATTCTTTTAACATGTACATGTACATAATCTAGGAACTCTTTAATTATCTAACTACAGATATAATAATGTAGTGTAAATGTACTTTAGTGTACATTGTACTCTAAATGTACTTTTTAAGAGATAAGAAAACAAATCTGGATTTGTTCTTGGTGCCTGATTCATCCTATGGTTGGGAGATTTGTTTTGAGTTTGGATGCCACAGCGATAGATGGCAAGGAGTCGAGAGAGAGTGATCTCTAGGTGGGAGGTGCATACTCTGTCTCACCTGTCAATCAGAGCAACACTAGCCAATTGTAGGCATTTGTGAGCTCATGCATACAGAAGAGGGTGGACAGCGCTTTCCTCCGGGTGTGTTACACTGCTCTGTGGTGAAGCATGAGCAACATTCTCAATAGAACCATGTGCTAGCCTTCACCCTCCCCGTTTGGTAGCTGTTCTATGATAAGGGAAAACTGGCTGGTGGGTGGGAATTGGCAAACGATCAAAAACTGGGGAGAAAATGGAAAGGAAAAAATGCTTTATTTAATAGTATGTAACAATTTTGTAAAAGTGTTATAAAATCATAAAATAAGAGTTCTTGGTTTCAGCTTCAAAGTCACTGAAATGATTAAAGACACATCGTAAACCTGACAAATTTGTATTCAGACGAGTGGCTTCATGTGTTTAAAAAATTACAAACACTAACCTTAAGCATGACCACTATCCATCCATCATTTTCCATACCTCTTATCCTACACAGGGTCATGAGAGAGCCTGGAGCCTTTCCAAGGGAACTCGGGGCACAAGGCGGGGGACACCCTGAACAGGGTGTTAACCCATCACAGGACACAATCACACACCAGTTCACACATTACAGACAATTTAGAGATGCCAATCAGCCTACAAGACATGTCTTTGGACTAGGGAGGAAACCGGAGTACCCGGAGGAAATCCCTGACTCACGGGGAGAACATGCACACTCAACGCACAAAGAGTGGAGGTGGAATTCGAACCCCTGACCCTGGAGGTGTGAGGCCTCCAGGAGGTGCTAACCACTAAGCCACTGTGCCCCACTTTGTATAAATATAATTTTGAATGAGTAGTTACAAATTTGCAAGAGTAAATCTATTTGGGCCTGAAACTGAGACAATTACGATCCAAAGGTATTTACAGCAACAACAACAAAATAAAGAATTACTTCTCATTACAGATGGATGAAATGGCTGAAGCCTCACTGAACACCTGAGGAATATATTTTTAAAGAAAAATGTGCATGAATTTGATTGAGCAAGGGTGATGAGATTGAATTTTATTCGATTTCATATGAAGAAAATGTACAAATCTTAACTCCAAACGCCCGAAACCTTAACCTTCTCAGCATTTCACATGAACTGAGTCATGGAAATGATAATAAATCAAGCGTGACACCATGTTGACCTGCAACAAGCAGCCAGGGTCCAAAGTTATTTCGAGAAACAAGGAGAGAGATGCTTATGGCAGATAGCATGTGAATTAAATGACTTGGGATTCGGACTGACTGAGAAATGCTTATTAGCAGCCTGTCATTATGTGGAAGCTTCTCGGAAAACTGGCCACCAAGGGAAACAGTTATTGTGTGAAGACAGCAGCAGGAGCAGCAGATCCCCTCCTCACCCTCTCACTGTGGTTTGTATTGTTTTTGAACAATCGCTGCTAATTTGCCATCTGGTTTGTAGGCCATTGTGCTCAGGTCTGTGTTAAAGGCATTGTGTGTCAGTCATTAAGGAGGCTTGTCAGGGATGGGCTGCTGTGGCTGTGGGCGTAAGGGGTGTGTGTGTGTGTGTGTGTGTTGCTGTGGATACAGTTAAAAAGTTAAGAGTTAGTGCGTGTAAACCACCATGCTGTAGGTTAAAAATGTGTTATGTTAAGAATAAATCACTTTAGGACACATTGTTAAAGGGAAAAAAAAAATATTTTTTAAAAGAGTTACTCTTGTCAAGTCCTTACAGGATTTCGCAGAATTTTTTTCGAATTGCGTCCTGTTATCACTTACAGTACGTCATAGCAGGTCTAAACACTCGTTCCTTCACCAACCTCTAAATGCAGCTTATCGTTTTACAGAGAAACTGGTACAACTTCCATCTTGAAGATTTTCCCATGTAGGAAAACTACCTCTGACTGTTACGAAGCGCTGACACTGTAGACTCCTTCCAGAACGTAAGTGTTAAATAAACGTCTCCTGACAGAAAACTTCACCAAATCACTGATTTAAAAAAAAAAAAAAGTTTATCTGGAACTTTTGCCATATGCAGTACATGTACGCTCTTCCTTTAGAAACAACAACATATTAGAACGAGCGTGCTAGTGTAAACCTTGTCCGAGCTGCTCTTATAGAAAATGAATCAACATTTTCTGACCAATCGGAATCAAGCATTCACCAAAAAAAAAAAAAAGCTGGAAGTTCGCCTCGTAGTCTAAAATTATGGAGTCAAAAACTACTAAATATATAAAGTCACTTGTCTAGTTGCGTACAGATTGCAGCATACTGTATCTGTGTGGGAGTGTTTTTATTTAACATGCGCTCGTGTACAAGTGACTCACGACCCACAAGGAATATTTGCTTAAGTCTATGTTCTGTACAAAGGTTTAAATCATGTCTGTCCCCTCTCCTTTTGTAGCTCTCTTTCTCAGTCTTTCAGCGTGTGTTTGTGTTTTCCCTACGTGCCTTACACTGCCCCTTCACTTTGCAGATGACTAGCTGTGTTCCAGCAGGCTGATCAATACGGCTCTTATCCTCTCAGCCTGCAATGTACCAAAGCCCACCTGAGAGCCAAGGAGAGCGTGAAGGAGGGAGAGAGAAGAGAGACAGTGAGTGAGAGAAGAATGAGAGAGAGAGAGAGAGAGAGAGAGAGAGGCCTGGGGTTTTAGGCAGGTAATGTATTATTGAAGAGTGAATCTTGCTGAGCACATTGAGGGTTTGTATTAAAATAGTCCATATTGCTGTAGTAACCAGAAAAGTAAGAGGCACACAAAAATACTGAGCCCAGCTTGATTTTTCTTCCTCTCAGCTACAGCCTGGTGTAACTCAACACCTCAGCTCACTTGCTAAACCACTCTTTTAATTAAAACTGCCACGTTACACCAGCTTGTGTATGTGTGTGTGTGTGTGTGTGTGAGAGAGAGAGATTCCTTAGTTTATGTAGACATTTCTTACAAAAGCCAATTCAAAAATTATTCTCAAAGATCTTTCTTACAATAGACAATTCATAGGAAATGAAACAAACAAAAATGGACATGATGCTTTTTTTTTTTTTTTACCCTTTGACAAGCAAACAAAATAAAACAAAACAAAAAAACCCCTAAGATTTATGAGCATTTCAGATATACTGTATGCCATGATGGATTTGATGTTATTTCAGGGATCAGGAATTATAACACTGCCTACACGGGGCATTTTGCAGTGTATCTACATTCAGCATAGTGTACAAACAGTGCTTTATTGGTGCCAGAACAGGATCCGGTGCCAGAACAGATTTTAAGTGCCTGAAATTATTTATGTAGGCCAGACACCTCTGCATGATTGAATGCTTTAAATATCAATCATCTATCCATTTTCTGTATCGCTTATCCTACACAGGGTCACTGGGGGCCTGGAGCTTATCACAGGGAACTCAGGGCACAAGGCAGGGAACACCCTGGACGGGGTGCTAAACCATCACAGGGCAGACACACTACGGACAATTTGGAAATGCCTATCAGCCTACAATGCATGTCTTACAATGCATGTAAATTCACTTTGCTTGAGAGTCAATTTAATGTTATGACTGATGGCTGTAAATATATATATATATATATATAAACAGCCATCAGCCATAACATTAAGTTGACTGTCAAGTTGAGTGAATTGAATAACATCGATTATCTTGTTACAGTGGCACCTGTCAAGGGGTGGGATAAATTAGGCAGCAAGTGAACAGTCAGTTCTTGAAACTGATGTGTTGAAAGCAGGAAAAATGGGCAAGCGTAAGGATCTGAGCGACTTTTACAAGGGCCAAATTGTGATGGCTAGATGACTGGGTCAGAGCATCTTGAAAACAGCAGGTCTTGTGGGGTGTTTGCGGTATGCAGTGGTTAGTACCTACCAAAAGTGGTCCAAGGAAGGACAACCGCTGAACCGGCAGCAGGGTCATGGCCACCCAAGGCTCACTGCTGCATGTAGGGAGTGAAGGCCAGCCCGTCTGGTCCGATTCAACAGAAGAGCTACTGTAGCACAAATTGCTGAATGCTGGCTCTAATAGCTAGCTTTATAATATATATAACAATAAGTCCAGTAAAATGAATCAGTTTGTAGATCCATTTAAATCACGTGTATTAAAAAAAAGTCTGCGTGTGTTTACAGAATTATCATTTCATTCTAACAGGCCTCGTAGCTAAAACAAACTTTCACAAACTTTATCTTCTCAGGTTTCACCTCAGGCGCTGACACCAGCTCTGACACATATGACGTGTTTGAAGACGCCAGATCTTGTCACTTTCAATATTTATAACCATTTTTTTTTATGGGAAACGTAAATCCTTGATGAAGATCCCTTTAATAATACAAACATGCACAAATGTCAGTGTGATTTGTGGAGCGCAGTGCAGGAGCAGCCGGCCGTGACAGCGTGGCAATCTACACGTCAATTTGACTTAATTGGCCAACAAGGGTACAACGTGGCTCCTGACAGGCTTCAGTGCACGTGTCGAGCTCTGGAATTTTTGACATGTCTGCGTAGTTAGACGATGTAATATGTGTTTTTGTTGTAAAAAAAAAAAAAAAAAAAAAGGTCTGATCCATGATAAAGGGGAGTTGGTGTTGGATTTGTGGTTTTCGGCGTATACACGTTTCGGCACCTTAGATGAGAGAGACGAGAAATCACAAACACAGACACATCTATGCTTTTGGGGTCTTATTGGAATAGATGTATATTATCTGAAACACAAGCCCCATCTCACTTGTCTAAAAAAAAAACCTGATCCAGCCAGACGACATAGGCTCCACCTGTAATTGCACTGCCAAAAGGTCTGCAGTGTCGACTACTCTTACACACCATTATAAAACAGTTTTTTTTTTGTTTTTTTTTCTTTTTTGCCTAGACAGTGTGTCTGCCTTAATTGTATTCCCGTTCCCCCAGAGTGGCAATCGACAGCAGAGGAATACTGCTATCTTTATTCTTGGGGTTTATTGTAAATGTCATTCTCAAAGGGTTGAGGTTTCAAAGTTTGGGACAAAATTATGCTTTGAAGCCCCAACATTATTATTTTCGTCTCATCGAAGGCTCTTCTTTTTTTTTTTTTTTTCTTTTTTTTTTTTTAGAACAATTTTGTACACTGACATTAGCAGAAAATAGTCCTTCGTAACTTGAAGCCATGAAAACAGAGAGCTGTGTGTAACCTCAAAGCGTGTGCAGCGGCTTCAGACCCACAATTGTGTCTCCGCATATTAACAGCCCTGTCACATGTAGTTAAGGAAATGACTGAACTCAGCGTACTTTGAAAACCTCCTCACTCGCCCATTTTTACATTCACACCAAGACCTGTGAGGATATCGGGTTATTTTTTCAGCAGATCTCACTGCTGTGCTTGTTTTGGGGGTATAAAGTGCACTTACTTTGGGCTAGTTCATTGATATGAAATTTAAATTCATGACTACATTAAATTCCATGCTTAATATTCTAAATGCAGGATGAGCAACGTTACATGACTGAATGGTGATCACAGCGGGGGGGCTATATTTTAGTTTTTAACCAATATTGGGGAGCTCATGGCTATAAATAAGATTTAAGAGTTAAGATTTTTTTTTTTTTTGTATATATAGTGGCATTTCATGGATAAACAGATAAGATGCAAATGCTTTGAATTAGAGGATAAATGCCTTCATCTGTCCAATTGTCTTTAAACATTTTTGTGTTTTTATCATCAACCTTTTTTTTTTTTTTCCTTTCGTTATTTTTAAAGCCTTTTTATCACTTCAAGATTCACACCAGAGAAGGTAAATGAAATGGAAAAAAAAAAAAAAAAAATCTCCACTAAATTATAAACATCCACCATTTTACGACCCCTGTTCTATTTTAAATATACGTTAATAAAATTCAATAAAATAGATAAACTCCATAAATGCGCACGTATTTTCCGCTGAGACAATACCATCAGCTGTCCACTGCGCTATCCTATTATACACAGCGTATAACAGTGACTGCAGGAAAAAGCATTATAGAGATCATCTGAAATTACCAGATTTTCTGCATCCTACAACTGTAATCTGGAACCATGGTTTGTGTTTCCATCCTATTTATAAAAGTTGGATTTAATCAAATGTCATACTTTTCAAAAATGTTTGAGTGTCACTTCTAATGCAGTGTAAGACCAGGTTTTCATGGATGATACACAAAATGTAAGAATCGCTATTTTTACATAATAAATAAATAAATAAATAAATAAATAAATACATATATGAATACTTTTTAAATGTATTTTTACACTTTAATTTTCAAAGATGGTTACAACTTTTAAGTTTTTAGATTTTTTTTTAGGTTTTTGAAGTTTTAAGTCTTCTTCTTTGGTATGTATGTACAGTATGTATATATGTATTTATTTATTTATTTATTTATTTACTTTCTTTCTTTCTTTCTTTTTTTTTTTTTTTTTTAAGTTGTATGGCACAGTATGCACTGATTATTTTTAACCAGTGAGAGTTTTTTTTTTTCTTCTTTTCTCCAGCCATTGTAGTTGAATGAGCTTTCCCCCAAAATTGCTCCATGTATGCTATTTCAAGAACTAAATACCTAATACTAGCCTCATCAATTATAATACTAACATACATTTTTGACCATGTAGATACCTTTATTGCTATTTATAGATGCTCAGAAGATCTGATGTGATTACAAAAATAAGACTATAATTTTTATGCTGTTCATTGCTAAACTCAAGGCATCTGATTATACAAGAGTTTAATGAAAACACAGACTGGTTCTTTGAAATGTTTATTGGTTTTTTGAATCGGCACTGGACTCCCTCAGTGGAGAAATGGTTTGAATCTCCCAAAGGCATACTAGATGTAAAGTAAAAAAAAAAAGAAAAAAAAAAGAAAAGTTTCTCCTCACCCTCACCCAGATCATGTGAGGCAGGAAGGCTGGATCCCATATGAATCAAATTGCTGAAGGGTGTAAGATACGAACTAAAAGCTTTTATGCCAGATCTGTATATTCATAAGCAACACGGATACATTTCTAATATGTTATGTTTGTAAGATTTGCACCATTGAGATTGTGTGAAAAGTTACAAAAGTGAAAGTTATGGGCGGGGTTTAGCGATTGTACTATGTGATACTATTTGGTTCGTATGAAATTTGACAAAATCACTCTAGATTGCTCTGATGAAATTTGCATGAGGTCATTTCTACCAATATTCTGCATCCATATAATACTTAACCCTGTTTAAAATAATCTTAGGTCAACACGGTGGTCAGTGAAGTTCACCACGACATGCCTCAGTGACCCTAATCCACTCCCAACTCAAACAAACTCTTGGATTACAACCAGGAAAAGATCTCTGGACCACCTTTTGAACGCAAAACCAATATTACGCAGCAGTCCACTGGGAGTCCAGGGCTTACACACAATGCAGGTTAGATTGGATTTATTTACACACCATTTCCATTGAAAGGGAGCAGAGCAAAGGAGGTGTGAGGTTGGAAATCCAGGACATTGGATCAACCCTCCATTTGCTGATTAGGAACGAGTTGGAACAGAAGAACACGGTGCTTCCACCTCATTGTTGCTCCGGCAGATGTAAGACACATGGACGTAACAGCTGAGGAAATGCGAGCTGGGCAGCTCCTAACATTTATGCAATCCTCTCAGCTTAATTCTTAAATTGCTGTCAGTCTTGATGTCTTTTCAATGCAAATGAGGCCTATTTATCCAGGCTTATGGGACACGGAAGATTACAACTTTAGGGAAGCTGAATTGCAACTGTGAATAAAATATGTGACTTGTCTTATTTTTCTCCTTCTGCTCATTTGGAAAGCAATCATCTCCATGTCACAGATGTAGGCCAACATATTCATTTAAATGGGGATTTTTTTCTTTTTCTTACATGAATAATTCTCGCACCATTATTATCTCATTAAAGCAAATTATACCACACTGCTGTTGAATTCTCAAATCTGATTGGGCAGAAGTTGCTGATTAATTTTCTACAACAGCAGCTCTGACAGTAGTTCCAGCTGCAACCTTTTTATCAATGCACTTGTTTTTATATGTTATCAGTACCATAGTAAGAACATACATAGGGACTTGTTTGGTAGACGTCAACAGATTTAAAACGTGTATTTTGTGGATAGGATGATAGAAGTTTTCTGTCAGGAGATGATTATTTAGGGTTTTTGGAAGGAGTCTCCAGTGTCAGTGCTTTGTAACAGTCAGATGTACAAAGCCAAGTCTTCAGGATGGAGGACTTTGTGGTTTTTCAAGAGAGAGAAAAAAGTGTGACAACAGGGATTGCTTTGCAGACATTTAACAAAATTAAATGCAACTCTAAACGGATAAAAAGTATGACGTGACATTCAGTAATTGATCGAAAAAATGTTTAATGTCATAAAATTTCTCTTCTATTAGACAGAACAGTTCAGGACAAGCTGCTGTAGGTAAATAATCAACATCTGGATGCTAAGTGTTACTCCACTTCATGTTAGGCCAAAAAACACCATCGCATTGTTAATTATTTTCCCAAAATGTCCCCAAAGTGTATTGCTTACACTTTGAAAATGCTTTATCATTCTGATCAATAAGTTTATAGTTCGTCAGTCACTCATGTATGTTTCATTATAAGAATTCTGCTAAATAATGTTCAAGGTGTTCAAGGTGGGGTTAGTGTTCATACTATGTCTCACAACTTCATGCATGAAATTCAATAAAATGTAAATAATCCAAGTAATGCTTTTTAAAATGTCATCATTTAATGTCCATGGTGTTTACAGATTCCTGCTGGAATTTCGAAGAGGAAGAGACTCACTGATGGCCCCATTCCATCTTAATTGGTGTCCTTCCTCACTACATTCCTCTCTCTTTCCTCCCTTCCTTCCTCCCTCCATTCTTCCATCCATCCATTCAGCTAAAAGGCTGCACAGTGTGTTATGTTGTCAAGTGGCCTAGCTCCGGCCGGGCAGCTGCTTAAACAACACTGATTGGAAGCAGCTCACTTTGACCTTTAACCCTTTTCACCCACTTCACCCTCCTACACTCTCTCTCTCTCTCTCTCTCTCTGTTGAGTTTGTAAATCGCCCTCTTTGAGCAGGCTCTTGTGTTTGTGAGTGTCCCTGGATGCTGAAGTAGTTCCACTCCTACAAGCATGGTTAAGTGGCCCAACATATGTTGAGCTCAGACTCAAGTGTTTAAGGCAAAATGACGGGCTTAAAATATTTGCATTAACTTTCATGTGATTTATTCTAATGAAAATCAAAAGTTTGATTTGAACTCATAGACTTTATAGTGTTGGAAGCTTTGAGCTGATGATGCAGAAACATTGCCCAAAATAATCTACCTCAAGAAGTGGTCAGACCAAATATGAATAAAATTCGCCTGCTGAAAAATAAAATCAAGTTCACGTGAACGGGAAAAGAGATATCAATTAATTTAGCTTCATGCTGGGTTTAGGTGGGTGAACCATGAAATGTAATGTAATAAAATCAAGAAAAAAGGCTCTGGAGTTTTTTTTTTTTTTTCCAGAAAAAAAAAGTCAAATATAAATCTAAAACTATTACTAATGCTCTGACCCATTACTACTACTACTACCACTATTATTACTACTACTACTACCACTACTACTACTTCTACTTCTACTACTACTACTACTACTACTACTACTACTACCACTACTACTACTTCTACTACTACTACCACTATTATTACTACTACTACTACCACTATTATTACTACTACTACTACCACTACTACTACTTCTACTTCTACTACTACTACTACTACTACTACTACTACCACTACTACTACTACTACTTCTACTACTACTACCACTATTATTACT
>JANDJT010000001.1:31235806-31255187 GCA_024331685.1 Stegophilus panzeri | reverse complement strand
GCCAAAATTGAAAGAAATTCCAGAAATGATGAGGAAGAAGGTGATTGAAATACATCAGTCTGGGAAGGGTTACAAAGGCTCTGGGACTCCAAAGGACCACAGTGAGAGCCATTATCTCCAAATGGAAAAACTTGGCACACTAGTGAACCTTCCCAGAAGTTGTGGACCTTCCAAATTCCTCCAAGAGCACATCAACAACTCATCCAGGAAGTCACGAAGTGTCATGTAATTGAACATAATGGAGGTTAGGACGGATGCAAATGCAGATGAGAGTTTTATTAAAGAGAAGCAGGCAGACAAATCCAAAACACGAGACAATAACGTGGTCAAAAAACAGGCAATAGGTCAGGCAATCGGCAAACGTGCATAAACGAGGCAAAACAAGAATCGAGAACGAGGGCAAGAACAGGATCAAAACTATAATACATGAACCGAGAAACAAACGCTTGGTACACGGAAAACTCACGTAATACTTTGCAAAGACTAAGTGTTTGAACAGACTCTTTTATGTGTGGTGTGATTGTGTGTGAGATTGGATGCAGGTGTGCGTGATTAGAATGAAGGTGAGTGTTCTGGGAAGTGCGGTGTATGGCAGCTATGTTTGTAGGCTGCAGTGCAGGATGGGAAATGTTGTCACTGGTTTGCTGTGATATGACACAAAAGAGCCAAGGACAACATCACAGGAACTACAGGCCTCTCTTGCATCAATAAAGGTCACTGTTCATGACTCCACTGTCAGAAAGAAGACCGGGCAAAAATGGCATCCATGGAAGAGTGGCGAGGAGAAAACCACTGCTAACCCAGAAGAACATTAAGGCTTGTCTGAATGTTGCTAAAACTGATCTTGATGATCCTCAAACCTTTTGGGAGAAAGTTCTGTGGATTTATGAGTCAAAAGTGGAACTGTTTGGAAGACGGGGATCATGTTACATCTTGCACAACCAAAAGAGAGAATTCCACAAAAAGAACATCATACTAACAGTCAAGCATGGTGGTGGAGGTGTGATGGTGTGGGGATGTTTCTTGTTTCAGGGCCTGGGAAACTTGCAATAATTGAGGGAAACATGAATTCTGATCTCTACAGGAAAATCCTAAAGGAGACTGTCCAGCCTTCAGTCTGTAAGTTGAAACTAAAAGGCAACTGGATAACTTTTTTTTGCTTCAATTAAAAAATTAAAAATAAAAATTGTATTGTATTGTGTGTTTACTCAGGTTGCCTTTGTTTTATGTTGTATTTCGTTTGAAGATCTAAAATTATTTAGTATGAGATATACACAAAAACAGAAGAAATCAGGCAAATAATTTTTCACACCACAGTATATGATCACTCAAAGGAAAAACCCAACAAAGAAGACATTGTATAAGTAATTGTGTGGTGGTTTGGGAAAACACCAGTGGATGTTGTTGTAGCTGAATTTCTGGCAAAGAACAAGAACAAAAAAAACCCACCTTTCGGCCATTTTTTTTTTTCTGCCTATAACATACTTTGGTGCCTGAACTTTCAGAAAATAAATATATTCTGCCAAAATGATGTGATAATAATGAGTCTTTATTGGTCACATATACATTACAGCAAAATCATTTTCTTCACATACCTCAGCATGTCAGGGTCAACCATGATACAGCACACCTGGGGCACAAAGGGTTAAGGGCCTTGCTCAAGGGCCCAGCAGTGGCAGCTTGGCAGTGCTGGTGCTAGAACCCTCAACCTCCCAATCAGTAACCCAGAGCCTTAACCGCCAAGCCACCACTGCTATGTGTAAATGTAGAAATGTGGAAATTATCATTATTAACTTTCTATTCTTGCCTGTCTATTCTCTATTATTCTTCTTGTTGTCCTGCAAAGCTCATGTTGAGTAAAGAGCCAGTTTAACAAATGTGGTGATAAAAACAGTCAGTCTGTCTAAAGATATCTAAGTCCTTTCATCACACAGTGAATGTCACACTTGGATCAAGTTGTTGGATAGCTACGTGACATCGCACAATGAACATAAGCCTAATTCATTCAGTTTGTAATCAGATACCAGCTGTTAAAATGTCCACCATCAATGCAATGTTCTCCATTTTCACTTTTGGAGGCAACCAGACTTATAACAATGTTATAAAAAACAATTTCAAGAAATCTGAATTTATACAGCATATAGTAAAAAAAAGTGCTTTTTGCACTTATATTCCATATACATTTGTAATAACCAGTGTTGGGGAGTAGCTAACTAAAAGTAGCTCCACTACTTTAAAAATAGTGTAGCTTTTCCAGTAACGAGTTACTTTTTCAAACAAGTAGCAATATAACACGACCAATCACTACTTTTATTTGTCCAATTATAACAGTTCTCTTCATTGCGTATCTGTGGTGCCCGCTTGCATCACAGGGCGTAAGAGCCTCGTTTTAAGTCACACAGACAGAAAGAGACCGTCTGATGGACATGTAGTGCGACCAACCACAGTTTATTTCGTGGTGTATGGGGCGAGTAAATGATAATACCACAATAAATTAACACTGGAGTTTATTTTCTGACACAGATAATATTACTGGTCCTTTGTTGTTAATAGGCAACACAACACAATGTTTACATTTAATTACAAATCAAATGAAAGGAAATAAAATAAAATAATTTACTAATTTAATCAATGCACGCCAAGGGATTTATTTTATGTTCTGAAATACAACAGTAAGGTTTTATTCTTCAACATCTTGTTTAAGGGCAGCAAGCAGCAAGAGAAAAAGTTCCTTTCTTAACTTGTGTATTATTTATTATTATTTCGATGATTCATTAATTAATCAGTGGTGAAAAAAAGTAATAATTTATTGTTGCATGTATTATTATTGGCCCATCGAAAGTATTGATTATTCAAGTTCAACACACATCCTTATTATCCATGATGGAGCGGGAGATTGATTATGATAATGAGAAAACCAATTACCCATGGCTTTATTTGTTGGAGTTCATGTGTCTTACAGAATCAGACAATACATCATACACATTTATATGTAATCTTTGCAAACCAAAGATTAAAATACTGTCGAAGTTCAAGAGTCCAAATTTAAGGACGCATATAAGGACATTATTAATATTTATATTATTAATATTTTTAATATTGGATTATTATTATTATTATTATTAGTAGTAGTAGTAGTAGTAGTAGTAGTATTAATATACAGTTTGGGAATTAATTGTATCTTTGGATGGTCTTTAAATAAAACAAGACTCCATAAAATTCATCATTGTTCTGAATTATCTTCAAATTGTGTTTGATTTCTTTATGCTGAATTATACACCGTTATTCATAAGCTGATTCACAATCATGACATACTAAAAATGTTGCCCATTTAAGTAGCTTCAATGTAGTTAGCTACTTTTTCTTAATAACTTTTAAAAAGTACTTTTTTAAAAAATTTTTTATTAGAGAACCATATCTCCCTGCAGTTCTCACCTGGTTTCCCACAGAAACTAAGCAGGGTTGAGCCTGGACAGTACCTGGATGAGAGAACTCCTGGGGAAAACTAAGGTTGCTGATGGAAGTGGTATTAGTGAGGCTCCCGGAAGGAGGTGCTCACCCTGTGTTCTGGGTGGGTCCTAATGCCCCGGTATAGTGACGGGGCACTAAACTGTAAAACCAGCACCATCTTTCGGATGAGGTCATTTAAGCCGAGGTCATTAAAGGTCCCAGGACACTCATCGTAAAAGAGTAGGGGTATAACCCCAGTGTCCTGGCGAAATTCACCCATAGGCCCTTCTATATCATGGCCCCCTAATAATCTCCATCTCTGACTTGGCTACATCACTCTCTCCTCTTCACTAATAGCTGGTGTGTGGTGAGCGTTCTGGCGCACTATGGCTGCTGTCACATCATCCAGGTGGATGCTACACGCTAGTGGTGATTGAGGAGATCCCCCCCCCCCTCCCATATAATGTTGAGTCTCTAGAAAAGTGCTATATAAATGTAACTGTAACTAACTAACTTTTTTAAACTGGTAGCTTGACTGTAGCTTAACTACTTCAAACTACTGTATGAGTAGCTTGTAGTTTAAAAAGCTACAGTTTCAAAATAGCTTCCCCGACACTGGTATAAACTCCTTTTCCAGGTAATTTCAAACACCAAATCAATGAAGCAACAGTTGCACACTGAGGCTGAATCCATCAGAGACAGGTGTTTTGACTTTCTGTCCTATTTCTCCGCTATTTCACACCTTGTCTCTCGGGCTGTTTGAGAGATGATGAGTTTGGAGAATGCACCCTATGAAGGAGGTTAATTATGAACCTGACCCCTGTGTTCCTACAATACCTCTGGATGACTGTGTACAGCGCCGGGTGCAGCTTAGCGAGCAGTCAACAAAAACGGCGCTTATTTACATTTAGAGTGCTGAGCATTTCACTGTTGTTAAACATTAACTTTTGTGCATGAAAGAATGCTGCAGAGTCATGAAACCACATTCGGGAAGCATAGCTGGACTGTTTACTGATATGTACACACACAGTGTGGTGCCTTAAAGTTCTGCAGTGAAGCTCTCTATGTTGTGTTGCAATATTTCAGGTGACAAGCACATGTAAAGTGTGAGACAATTTCATGGCTAGTTAGAGGGCATGTTGTAGATGAGTTACAAAATGCATTACTGTATGTTGGTGTAAATTACATCACATGAAATGTAGGAATAATTAAATGAGATTTTTGTGTATGTGCTAATTGTTGTCAATAGCTGAGAGCTTAGCTAACATTACCTGATTAGTTACTTGCTTCCAACAATCATGCTATAGTTTCTTTTCACAATTATTATGTTAATTGTGGTTATTACCTTGCCATTCTTAAAATCTCACTATCTTCCCAGAACATGCTAAGGGAGCTAGCTAGTATTTTTGTAGATGACATGAGACGCAAACCAACCAGCATGGAAAAAATGAAAGACTTAAGAATATGAAATACAATATGTAAACATCAACCAACTGTCACTGTGGTTGAAGAAAACTGACTAGTACATTAGACAGCAATATCTGACTAATTGGCAAATATTGATTTCAGTAGCACACACTGATTATATACATGTAGCCTATGTTTGACAAGAAACTTTGTATGGTACAGTAGCTATCATATCTTTATATGGTAGCTATCACTCTTACATTGTCACAGTTATTCAGCTTGCATTAGTTTTAACTTTCATTCATGAACATCCTCTAGGACTTTAATCTTTAAACTTCTATGAAAGGCTAACATGATGTAATGTATAGTTACCTACAAAATAAATTTAAACCCCAAAACCACTTCTTTTTTGTTGTTTAAAAAAAAATAATAATAATTTACATAGCCCATGTAACTTTATTGTATAAGTCATGAATCTGACTGACAAATAAAGTTGATTTCCAAATTTAAAGAATGTAACACTGTAGCCAAACTTAAATCAATGTCTTAAAAACATGATTCAGATTCCGATAATCATAAAAGCACTTTTCTGATATTTTCCATCTATCCATCCATCTTCTTTACCGCCTAATCCTTTTCAGGGTCATGGGGAAACCTGGAGCCTATCCCAGGGAGCATGGGGCACAAGGCAGGACAGGGTGCCAATCCATCACAGGGCACACAAACACATATACACACACACACACACACTACGGACACTTTGGACATGCCAATCAGACTACCATGCATGTCTTTGGACTGGGGGAGGAAACCCCCGCAGCACGGGGAGAACATGCAAACTCCCCACACACACACAGGGCCACGGTGGGAATCGAACCCCAACCCTGTGGTGTGAGGCAAACGTGTTAACCACTAAGCCACCGTGATATTTTCCCTGATATTTTCCAAAACACGATTTTTTGGATAGTCCTAATCGCAATATTACAATTCCAATATTTTAAAAAGCACGAATCAGATAGTCCTAAAAGCACAGTTCTTATTCCAATAGTCCTAAAAGCAAGATTTTGATTACAGCAGTTTTAAAAACACGATTCTAATTTCGATCGCCTTAAAAGCACAATTCTGAAAGTCTGAAAAACACAATTACGATTCCGATATTTCTAAAAGCACAATCCTAATTCATGTAGTCAAAAAAAAAAATCCTGATTCATATTGTCTTAAAAGCATGATTCAGTTTCTGATCATCTTTAAAGCACAGTTTTGATCCTGACATTCCTAAAAGCACGATTCCAATAGTCTTAAAAACCTGATTCCGATTCTGATCATCTTTAAAACAGTATCCTGATTCCGATATTCAAAAAAGCACAATTCCACTTCGAATAGTCTTAAACTTATGATTTCAGCAGTCCGAAAAGCATGATTACATTCTAATAGTCCTCAAAACACGATTTTGATACACACTTTCAGTTCTGATATTCCCAAAAGCATGATTCTGATTCCAAAAGCATTAAATGCATGATTCAGTTTCAGTCTTTAAATCACAGTTTAGATTCTGATATTCCTAAAATCATGATTTCAATTCCGTTCGTCTTAAAAGCAAGATTCTGATAGTCTTTACAGCACAATTCCCATTATTATTATTATTATTCCTTATACCACACTTCTGCTTCTAATAGTCTTAAAAGTCTGATTACAAATCGAATCGTCTTTAAAGCACAACTCACATTCCGAAAGACTTGATTCAAATTCCAATGATTCTACATTTTAGCAAAAATCCTGCCCTTTTCTAAACCGATAAAGTGTGACAGTGAGACAGAGCGATGGACAGACAGGCGTGTAGTGGAAGCTGTCTCACGTGTTGCAGTGCTCTTGACAGGCAGTGTGGACAATGCGCTGGCCCCTCTGAGCCCCTATTAAAGCAACCCGTAGCCTTCAGGCCAGCAGATTAGTGTGAATACACTCATTTCCCCAGGTAGAGGATTTGCCTTCCATTAGCCCGTGGCCCCTCTGCTCCTCCGCCGGCGCAGGTCAATTATCCGCTAGGCCTGGTCAGGTACTCACACTTAATTGGAAAGTTCATAACAGCCAGTGCCATCTGGAGAGGAGAAACTTTGATACATCGGTTTCCAAATATGAACATAATGAAGTTGTTTGTGTAGGGGTTTTATGCAGCGCGGTTTGAAACCGAACATCGTTAGTGCTGAGGTTGGAAGCGAGAAGAAAGAGAGCGAGAGAGCGAGAGAGATAGAGATGAAAATGTAATGCTGCTGATGTGCATTAGTCATCCAGATTGGATAGAGGAGAAAAATCACAAGTGGTGTGTAATATTCAAGCTGACAGCAGTGGATAGAGCATATACGTTTAGGCTTTTAAAATGTTATAGTGTTCTTGCCATAATTGCAGACATTCAAGCTGAAATCAAAATGGCAGAAAATTAAACATGTATGCATAATCAATAGAAGCAGGACTGGCTGAAGCATTGATTATCCGCACTTCTACCTTTCCGTCTTTCTTTTTTTAAGACATTACATTCTACTTTCATACATATTTCATTGCCCTGGGAGGGTTCTGAGTCACCTGTCTGGGGACACTGACAGATGTCTGTCCTGGCTGATTCCAGGCCACATCGATGGGGGTGGAGGATCCCTCACCGCACCCCCAACACCTCGGCACCGGAGGGTCCCATCTGCTGGGTGTCTTGGGTTCGTAGTCCGGATATAGCGCCGGCTGCCAGGCTGCTCGTGTACGGATAGTATTTCTTGTTTAAGACACATAGAGTGAAATCCAGCCTGACTACAGTAGCTGTGACTTGGTATTTCAGCATGCTTACACTTGGGAGGGTTGGAAACTGAGATGAATAGACAGATGGATGAATGGTCTGATGTTCTGGCAGCCGTTGCTAAAGACAACATCAAGAGTTAAGTTGAAAGAGATGTGACGTGTTGTGACATATTTCAAATCGAGACGTCTGACTATATCCATATCCGAGAAGAATTGAATAGCAGGTGCCTGCAGCTTCAGTAAATGAATTAACTTGATATATGAGGTAATATAATATACAAAGAGGTGACGGGTTCATGAATGCAGTAAGCTAATTAGCACCGTGTTATCCAGGAGACTCAGCAGACACTTGGCAATGGTCTAATTTGAATCCTTTATCCAAGGTGGTCCTGCCACTGGGGGCCCGAATTGATCTGACACTTTGGCCCTTAGCTATAATGACCTGCCAATATTTGGCCCTGAGAAAAAGAGAAGAATGTGGATCATTGTCCCTTAGCATCTGTCTCACCAGAGTTTTCTATGAGAACGACAGCGCAACAGGGGTCGATACCATCTCAGACTGACAACAAACATTTATTTGTTTTGCAGTCATTGATACCATTTTTTTTTTAACCCTTGTGTTATGCTTACTGCTAGCATTAACTACTTACTACAGAAGACATTAGATATTTATTTTGTGAACTGTTATAACATCGATCAGAAAATGCCATCAACTGTCATGACATCCTACATTAATTCATTTAGCAAGACAAGTATTAGCAATGATAATGGAAACAACTGGACAAACACTCTCATGACAACTTATATCATCTACCATGACAGGTTTTTAATATGGATATGCCAGTCTTATGACACAACACTCAAGTGGGGTGGGGGGGGTTATTGCCTTGGGAACCCTGTAGTGACTAAATTACCTTTTTTGTTTTGGATTTACCCATGGTTAGACTTTGTTTCATGTAGTTCTGTCAGATGAAAAAAAAAAATTCTCAGTAGCTCTTCCTTCACCAAAGTTTGTCAGGTGAAAGAAACAAGCCGTATGACTGAACCTTTAATCAGAGCTTCTGGTATTAGTGAGAAGCAGCCAGGTGACAATGTTTTTGGGGTTTATTTTGAGCAAATGTCATCTCTCTTTCTCAGCATGTTCCCTTTTCTGACTAATCAGGTTTTGCCGACCTGCCAAGACAGCATGGGGAGTGGTAATGAAGTAGAGCACACATCCTGCTCCTGGAAGAGGCTGCATTACTGATTGAAGACAGAGCAAATGAAATCCACTATATTGTCACTGTAATATCTGGATCCTTTGCTGCATGCAGAGTTAATTTGTGTGTGTGTGTGTGTGTGTGTGTGTGTTCACACATGCATTAACATGTGCAAATGCACTTGCTTGCAAATTATGTCTGTAGAAATTGGTGGTATGGTGCTTTGTGAAGAATTTTATTCCATCTGTCAAACCCTGTGTTAAAGACACAGAAATCTGAGCAGCAAAAATATGGCATGAATTTTCTCACCAGAACCAGCTCCATTTTCCACGTATCAGGTCGTCTGAAAGGTGCTATGACTTTCCTCAGAAGAAGAGGAACACAAGGTGAAGAAGGATAAAGCAGAATACTCAAACAACTGCAAAGCCTTTTCAACTTGGTCTGGAAGTTGTTGTTTTTTTGTTTTTTTTTTTAAATACAGATATATACCAGACAGGTCAGCAAGCAGGTATAACGTTCCAACACTCCAACTTCAGAGGTTTGACATCAACCTCCAGGTTTGACATCAAAAACGGTAGAAGAACACCATGATTCAACTCAGTTCCTCATATTCATAACTCTTCACGCCAGTGTGATCTCCAGGACGTCTTTGCACCACTTGCATTTTAATCAAGGAGCAAAGCTTGATACTGTTTGTCTATTCAAACTCGGTGTTTTATTTTTGACTAAAATGTCAGGAAAGAGTGCTGTAAAGCAACACAGTAGTGGTGAAAAAAAATGATGACATACCAGACACTTTTATAAGAGATGGTTAAATCTAACACCGCAAGGAGTTCTTCAATTTGTCAATTTAGGAGAAACCTTAAAAGGTGCTATGAAGAATGACACAAAAGAAGGATTATATTTCAGAAAAGGTTTCAAGTTCAACCCCTTTAGGAATACCAAAGTCCTTTGTTTATTCAAAGAACCCTCGAGGAACCCTTTGTTCTAAGAGCGTACAGTAGAAATGAACAAAGTTACAATGTAAGCAAATGAAGCAATTGCTTTGGACCTTAGTTATGTTGCTCAAAGAACCATTTAAAGGTCCTAATTTCAAAAGGTGTATTGGAGAGGGTTCCAAGTGGAAGTTAATTATACAAAGAACCCTTAAGGAACTAAGCGTGTACATGAGGGCAAAGCTAGATGGTAAGTAAATCAAGCAACTCCTTAGGAAACTGGTCATATGCTTCTACAAAGAGTCTTACATTTACATTACATTTACATTAATTCATTTATCAGACGCTTTTATCCAAAGCGTTTCTCATTTTATCAAATGAGAAAATACAAGCAAAATAGTCTTCCTATAAGACAAGTTTTCAAGTAGAGCCCTATTAAGAAGCTAACTTTATATAACCCCCAAAGCAACCCTTATATGGTCCTCATTTCTTTGAATTTATGGGAGAAGCTTCCATGTAAAATCTCTTCAGACAGTTACTTATCCAAAGAACCTTTTTTTAAAGAGTGTAGACAAGAGCAAAGCTATGGAGTAAGCAAATCAAGCAACTGGTTTGTGGACCAGTCATATGGTTCTATCTAGAACCCTACAAATAAGTGTCTCACAATAAGAAAGTAGGGTTTAAGTACGGTTCTAAGACTGTACACAAGGACAAAGCTAGAGAAGAGGTGAATCAAGCACTAAGAACCTTTTGTTCTAAGAGTGTGAATTGCAAAAAAAATATTCTTTGATATAAGCAGGGTTTGTATAAATCATTGAATAGATTTTTTTTTAAATCGTCATTTTTTTCAATTATAGATGTACCCAGTAGCAAGTTCCATCAATTAGCCTCTTTATTCTGATTTTAGCACTAAATTTAGCATCCTTAATTTATGTTAGATAGCATACTATGGCATTATAACACTTTTTGAACATTAAGGAAATGTATATTACAAATTGATGACTCAGTTAAAGTTAGATAACTATTCACTGGTGTTTCAAGGGGGTCCAGGACCTAAAATTATATAGCTCCTTCCAGGTGAAGTCTGATTATGTCCACTTAATTCCACTTTAGAAAAGCTATACAAACCCTGTAGGAACAAACACAGTGTGGTAAATCATATGTACTATATAGGTGCATTCTCCAAGGTGAGTAAAAGCAATGAGTTTTTCAGGTTAAGCTGTGTGTAGCCTGTGGCCTGGTGTAGTCCAGGCTGAAATATTGATGAGTGTATTACAGCCTGGTCTTCATGAGGTCAATGCATACAGAGGAAAGCTAATGGAGCGTGCAAGCTGTGGCTCTCCTGGGTCAAATATGTTATCTCCAGGAATAAAAAAAAAAACCGCGTAGTTATTTTACACAACACACACACGCACACAGAGCCTCAGGTATGGCTCCAAGGTGAAAGTGCATATCAACATGATGGAGGCCCTGAGGAATTTAGAAGAGACTTTTGTTTGAAGAGACAGACAGTGTCGTTAGGACTTGAAGCTGGAGGCTTCTGCATAAAGACCTGTTCTCGGGATATTTACCAGCTTGTCTTTTCACACATCTAATGTAGTAAAAATTCAGAATTCTCACATTCAGGCGCTTTATTTTTTTATTTTTTCTTGAAAGCATGCATGAAATTTGATGAGGCGATTCGGTGTGACGCTGTTTTCTTTGGCCACTGAGGCACTTTGCGTGATTATGGAATGAGTTTTTCCAGACTTTTCCTTACGGTCACCACTGAAGGCAATGGAGACCCAAGAGATCGTCTCATTTCCTGTCAGTCAGAGCGCACACACACACACACACACACACACACACACACACACACTGATACAGCATATGTTAATTCAGGCCTCCACATCTGGCGCCCTCTCACTGTTTCCTATCCAGACCTGAGAGGTGTGTGTGTGTGCCTCAAACTGGAGTTTGGGGAATCGATGGAATTCAGATTCATCACAGGCTGGAGAGAAGTGCAGACTAACACTGCTGAAGGATATCCGTGTGATATTTTACCAACATTAAGAGAAAAACCAATTGATTTACTCCATTTATTCCATATGAATAAACACCCGAACAAGAAACATGTAGTATTCTTTATAATAACTATATTTAAGGAACATCATCAGTAACCGCGGCACAGCTCTAGGGTTCCTGTTTCGATCCTGAGCTCAGGTTACTGTCTCTGTAGAGTTTTATGTGATCTCCCCGTGTCTGTGTGGGTTTCCTCTGGCTTCTCCAAGTTCCTCCCATTGAAACACTGAACTTTTTTTCTCTTATTCAACACCATTGTAGCTGTGCTAGCAATGGCCACCTTTGACATCAGAGTGGCACATGACCACTAACTTCTCACAGGAACAACAAGGAAAAACAACACCAAACAACACATTCGCACTGGAATTGCTAAGCACATCTCAAGTATTTCAATATAAACCTATTTAATGGGTTTCAAGCCTGTTGGTTTCCACATGTTCAGTGTAAATTTCCATCAATTTCTTATAAGTAGCGTTTCATATTAGTTATATTTCATGTAGAAACTGAATGAATTCTTAAACTATGCAATAAAATACAATGCACCATTTTATTTATTTATTTATGATTATGCATACAACATACATTGTACAGCTGATTTTTTTTCAATTTAATTATTATTATTATTATTAATTGTTATTGTTTGTCTTTTACATTTTATTTTACATTTACCTCTACTGATTCCTATCTAACCGACCGCGTTGTGGTTGGAGCACTGCAACTCAAGAAATTCACTCACTTTTGACACTTTTTTTAATCCCGTGTAAGCTGTATGAACTGTGACGTGACGATAAATCTTTAAATCTGCATAGCTCTCCCTCTGCTCCAACTAAAATAAAGTAGATCCCATTACTACGTCATTCCCTGCAAAACACACAAACAAATTGGTTTCTAAAGCTCCATAATACAGTAAAAAGCAACAACAATCATACATAAAAAGGCTGGCTAAGTATCAATTACAATTCCCTAAACCCTTGGGATACTAAGTGGAGCTCATTCTCGGGTCCAGAGTCCGTGCTTTGTATTGTGCCTTCCTAAATGAGGAGGCTGTGTCGGAAATGCCAATCAGGACTGGATCGTCTTTCTCCTCCGTCTTCCCTGCAGAATGCCTTCACGTTCTTGATTATGCTGAGATGACTGTGAGGGATGCTGGTGGAAGCTGGCTAATGAGCATCTTGTAAAAAAAAGAAAAAAAAAAAAAGAAGAGGCTCACTTTTCCCTCTGCGCTTAGGCAAATTCTCCTGTGATTATGTACAGAATGCTCCAAAACAACTGCAACAACCACAACAACAACCACAACAACAGCATGTATTGGCAGCATGGCTGAGATTAACAAACAGCAGTGAATAAGGCAGTGTGTTTTCAGAAATGTGGTGCAAGCAGTTTTCAGCTCCCCGGTGCAAAGAGTCCAGAGTCAGCACAGAACATTTCCCAGAGTTATACCACTCATAATAAGTAGAGTGCTGCAAGAAAAAAAAAAAAAAAAAGTCTTGGTGTACTTGAATATTACATGTAGGGCACATAAGAAGAAAAAAGAAGAAGAAAAACAATTGATTAGGACAGGACCATCTGGCACTACTGTTCAATCTGACTCCACAAAATCCATCAAATCAAATATTTAGACATTGCTTAATCTGAGTCATAGAGACATAGAAACTCAGGTCATGGCAATTCATGGCAGTACAACAAATAAACAAATATATATATATATATATATATATATATATATATATATATATGGCCCGAGTCTATCCCAGGAGACTTGGGTCACAAGGCAGGGGACATGCAGGATGCTAACCCATCACAGTGCACAACCACAGACACTCATTCACACACTACAGACAATTTAGAGATGCAAATCAGTATACATCTCATGTCTTTGGACTAGGGGAGGAAACTCCTGAAGCACAGGGAGAAGATGCAACTCCATGCTCACAAGGCGCAAGTTGGAATTGAACCCCCAAAAATGGAGGTGACAAAAGTTAAATGTACTAACCACTAAACCACTGGAATGAATGAGTAGTACTATATTAACATTTATGTCATAATTAACTACTACTGAATACTGGGTATTTCCTCATTAAGTAATAAATAAGTAATCATTTGGTAGTTCTTTGAGAACTAAGCAATAATTATCCCTAACTGAAGTACTACAAGCTGATGCATCTAGCCCTGTAGCTAGTCTCTGCTCTGTTGTCCTTCACTTCAGCTAAATAATTTACATAAATGCACATGATTAGTTAAGCCACAACAGAGGATCTGCTTTCTATCAGCATTGCTACAGCATTTCATAAAGTATTCATCTCGGTCAGTGAAATTCTTCACTGTGTTTACATCTGGACCTCAATTCACCATTTGACGGCCCCTGATCTAAGCGATTAGCCGTCTGGATAAAAAAAAAAAAAGGTGACATGGTAAGATTACCATGAAATATAACAATGTAGAGGAATAAATAAACAAGCAAATGCATTACAAATGAATGTCTTACGCTTTGGTTATTCTTTCTCAATCGAAAATGGTTCCAAGTAGAAATCCTTTAAAAAGCTACGAACCCTTAATTATACAAAGAACCCTTGAGTTTTCTTCAGTTCTCTATATATACCATCGGTTATTAAGTACAGTAGACAACTGCTACATATTAAGTTGTGTATCGTATATAAACGGTTAGGACGGAAAACATTCATTGTTTGGCACGATGTCTGTAAGTCTATCTGTGTGTGAACAGGGGAACCCCTGTCATAGAGAACTGGCCAAAATGAACAGAGTCACGATGCCAATAAATGCTTGGGATTATTTGGCTTTTTCAGAGAGACGCTGTTCTTGGGAGAGACGCGAACTTTATCATGCACAAACAATCACAGCATCATTTAATCTCTGGGAATTTATGCACAGTAAACAAACTCTTTAACTGTTTGAAATGGAGAAAAGACTTTCCTGTGGCTGAAATCTTATAGTTAGAACTTTACCTCTGACTACAAAGTGCTGACACTGGAGACTCCTTCCATAAATGTTGAATAAACATCTACTTACAAGAATTCTCACCCAATCAAGTAATAAAGAATAACACATTTAAAAAAAAAAATCAGTTTATTATTGTGCTCAGATTATGTGGAGCATGTCCCATACAATGAGCTGCTATTACAAACGATAATATACGGTATCAGAATCAGTGCATTAGCATAAGCCGTAATTTGAATTACAGCTGGCAGTACTGTCAGAACTGCTGTTTTTTCAACAACATTTGGTAGAAATATACATATGTGGAAATTTGATAAAAGCTTTTGCTGAAAAAAGATCGTCAGAAAAGAAAAGAAAAACTTTCCACTCCAGAAATATCCACAGAAAGAAAGACATTTTTTGTTCAGTAAAACAAACTGGAAACACTCCTTCAAAACACGAGACCAATAACTGAGCAATAAAAAACGGATTATAAATCCACACCGCAATGTGGCCAAGCTCCTTTTCACTCACAATGTCTTTCAGTTTGTATTACAATAAAATGACCCGATGAACCTGGTATTTTTATATGATCGCCGAGGAAATAGAGGCCTCGGACAAGGAAAAACAAACCTTTGGGGAGCCTGAACTTTTGCTCTCTGTCCACGGCCTGTGTTTACTTTTTCCACTAACCATCACCAACTAAACCAGCAGTTTGCATTATTGTTTGGCAAGAAAATATTCACTATGGAGTCTTTTGGCTTGGCACGGTAATCCGAAGGTTAAAGCTCGACAGACCATGAGGCTGTTAAGTATATATATTTTTTTAAAAAGTAGGTTGTTCTAATTAACATCAGTCTTAGGTGTTATTCCGTATGATTGTGTTAATTAGGAAGGGAAATGAACTAACTCATTCCTAAATCAGGAAAATATGTAGCAGTATGTAAGAGGTGTATGTATTTGCACAGATGGTATCTAAGAAACGGGTGAGGCTCTCTGAAACAAACACAAAGAGCAAACACACAAACATTCCTGACCCCAGAGACACCCATCCATCTCCCCCTAATCACTGCTCTCAGAGAGTCTGACCCCAGTGAAGCAGTTCTGCAACTATGATTGTGACAGAAAAGTCACAGATTGTGTGTTATATGCACACACACACACACACACACACACACACACACACACACGTTTGCCTTACTATCCTTGTGAGGAACTTACATTGACATAATACACCAAGGCTAAAACATACTGCTTGTATCTGTCTCTATTTACTGCTCTGTTTGTATTCTGTTTGTATTAAACATGGGCGTGGCCTAAAATGGAAGTTTTTATCTATGTATGTATGTATTTATTTATTTATTTATTTATTTATTTATATTTTTATTAAATATAAACCCTACCACTATGTCCCCTGGAAGCACTGTAAAAAAAACAGAGGTAGAAATGCCAGCACTGTCAGCACGGTGTGTGAATTCGCGCTCTGACGGTTCCTCAACCTCACTCAACTACCTCACTCAAGTTCATAATTAGTCTCAACTTTAGGTTTTATGCAGGACTTTTTTTAATCCTGCTCACATAGTTATTATGTTTGTTTGTACTTTGCTGTGATATTTTCTAACTAACAAAGTTAACTGGTCCTATTTCCCAAAATATGAGTATTATAGTAGCCTAATTCAAGCCACTGTGACCCTGACCAGGCAGTTACTAAGGATGATTGCATGAACACTGTATGTTCATATTAATGACCGTGTCCGTTTTTTATCTTACGAGATAAACATCTGACCATCACTCACTGGCGCCTGCATGAAAGTAAAAACCTTCTGCTTGTGTGACTTTTTTTGTTGCATCCCATGCCACCTCTGGTCTCAACCAGATGCCCTGTGAAACTTTCTGGCAAGATTTAAAAGGGGCGGCTGTGAATCAGGTGGTAGAGCTGGTTGTCCAACAATCGAGGGTTGGCGGCTCGATCCCCAGCCCACATGCTTCCACATGCCAAAGTCTCCTTGGGAAAGACACTGAACCCAGAGATGCCCAACGATGGCAGGCTAGTGCCTTGCATGGCAGCTCTGTTGCCATTGGTGTATGAGTGTGTGTGTGAATGGGTGAATGAGACACAGTGTAAAGCACTTTGTAGAACCACTAAGGTTAAAAAAGCACTATATAAGTGCAGACCATTTACCATTACTTTAAAAAAAAAAACAAAAAAAAAAACAGCCTGTCTGTATCTGCATTTTTGTCCATTTAGAGCACATTATCTGTTCATTCCGACTAAATGTATTCATATTTGGTTACATCCCTAGCATAAAAATAACCTTATACTCAATAACCAAAAGGAAACATTTTAGCTCTTCTTGAAATAAATTTTGAAAAATAAATAAATAAATAAACCAACCAAATGTCCCCATAAGATCAAAGCAATCAGATAGTCCTATCTATGTGGGTTCATTTGGTCCACAGCAAGATATAAAAACATGACCACACACACACACACACACACACACACACACACAAGAAGTGCATTCACTCTATCTCAGGGAGTGTTAATTTCCTCTTATCAGTGACTGTGCTGTTTGTCAGAGTCTGCTTAAAGCTCAGTTCTGCAACTCAGTGTCATTTGGTTAAAGGCAAATTGGATAACCTTTGCATATAATTCATTCCTGCAGCTGGCATCTCTCTCTCTCTCTCTCTCTCTCTCTCTCTCTCTCTCGTGCTCTCTCTCTATACTATTTCTCTGTGGAAATCTACCGTTATATTCTACCCCACTCCCCCAGCCCATCATCACTGAGTTGGCAAAGCCACATCAGAAAATATTTTCAAAATGTCTGTGTGCAGCTGTGTGCACCTCCCATTTGTCAAATCATGACTTCGGCTGGAGGAAGTCTCTGTCCCGAGCGCCGCTCTGATTACAGGGCTCAACGCGGTGGCGATAGTGCTGTAGCCGCACATGGCTCTCTCTCAAGTTAAGGGCTCAACATGTAGGAGGGAGTGGGCTCTCCTGTTCCCAAAATACACAAAACTCTGTCTGGACTTCATCAACAAATTGCTGTAGCATTGTTGCAGCTCGTTCATATTTATGGCTCAAGCTTGCATAATCTGTGATATCGCCTGGCGTCGGGTTGTAGTCAGTATGTAATAAAACTCTTCAAGTAAACATAGACTTGTTGACAGAGATGCGATTTCAGCCCTCTCTGTCATGCTAGCAATCAAAATTCCCAGTATTCTCCCTCTATATTTATGTATTCCTCATAGACCAGAAACAGTCCAATCGGGTCATAAATTAGCACTTCCTGTGGCAAAATGATAAATAGTTTGTACGGGAAGGATATGTTTAGCGGTTAGCGCTCTTCAGCGTGGGTGATTTATACTTAGCGGAGGAGAAAGTTGCATTCTTCACACTGTTTATGAGGTTATTATCCTTTCACTGTCCTCTCATTTGCTGGCTGGGGAGCAAAATATGATGTACTCACAAGCTAACAGCCAAACAAGCCAAACACACACCCTGCTGCGTCACAATGTCTGTCAGACTAGGAATGTCAGAAAAAAAAACCACACAAACATGACCACAATGAACAAACATTCCCCTGCAGAGTAAACACATATCGTATGTTCTCCCATTAATATCCTAAATAATTGCTGTTCCTGAAAACTGTATTTTGTTAATGGATGATACATTTCACCTACTAGCTAACCTCTGTCCTCTGTCCTCGTTCCTGAAGACATTCCTGTGGCAGAACATTTTAAGTTACAGCTTTACCTTTGACTGTTGCAAAGCGCTGACACTGGAGACTCCTTCCATACATGCTAAACAAATAAATAAAACTTTCCATGAATGTTAAATCATCACAGAAAATGTCATCATATCAACAATTACTATACATACATTTGTAAATCCATTTGTCTGGAGCATCCACTGTAAAAGTCCAATAAATCATAATTCTCTCTGTCAGTCTCAATGTACTAAAATGTCTGCCCCTAGTGCCACCCATAATTAGATATGTAGCTTAATCATGAAGATATTTCAATAGAACTGAGTTGACTGTCTGCTAGCATTATGTGGTCAGCTAACTTCTCTTGCTATTATCGATTTCTAGCATGGTTAATTTCACTTTCAGACATTTTTTCCACTAATCTTTTATCAGTACAAAAACACATGGTATTTACTTAGAGGTAGCTAGCTACAACTGCCTCTTTAATATG
Organism: Stegophilus panzeri; assembly: GCA_024331685.1. Taxonomy (NCBI): domain Eukaryota; kingdom Metazoa; phylum Chordata; class Actinopteri; order Siluriformes; family Trichomycteridae; genus Stegophilus; species Stegophilus panzeri. Next base: position 31,236,220 of record JANDJT010000001.1, on the reverse strand, counting down.
TACTAAGAGCTAGCTGGGTAGAATTGCCTCTTTGATACAGTATGTGCAGTACTAAGAGCTAGCTGATACACTATGTATTAAGAGCTAGCTATCTAGAATTGCCTCTTTGATACAGTATGTACTAAGAGCTAGCTATCTAGAATTGCCTCTTTGATACAGTATGTACTAAGAGCTAGCTATCTAGAATTGCCTCTTTGATACAGTATGTACTAAGAGCTAGCTAGCTAGAATTGCCTCTTTGATACAGTTTGTACTAAGAGCTAGCTAGCTAGAATAACCTCTTTGATATAGTATGTACTAAGAGCTAGCTAGCTAGAATAACCTCTTTGATACAGTTTGTACTAAGAGCTAGCTAGCTAGAATAACCTCTTTGATACAGTTTGTACTAAGAGCTAGCTAGCTAGAATCACCTCT
>JANDJT010000001.1:31211071-31226275 GCA_024331685.1 Stegophilus panzeri | reverse complement strand
TGAGGGATTCTATTCAGGGGATTGAATAATTTTGAAACTGGAGAAATCATTATAAGTTGCATTTTCAGTTGAATTTGTGGAAACATCCATTGTGTTGAACTATTTCAATTGCTTTTGTCTGATTTGTTCATTGCAAACAGCTGAAAGTCTGTACATTTTGACAATAAACCTGGTTTGCAATGGGGGTTCAAAAATTTTGATTGCACCGTATATATATTAGCTCTGTTTATGTCATGTGGGCTATTCATTTAAAAAAAATAAAAAAATTGTAATGTGATATTACACAAGATGACATTTTGCGTGAATTATGCTACATACAAACAGACAAACACAAAACACAATAGTCACTCATCAACCAGACAAATTGACTTTAATTTGTAGTATAAAATAACAAATTTGCCATTTATAACATCCAAACAATAGCATTTCATTATAAGGTTTACATCTGGGATTTCTAAGGTCTCAAACTGGAAAGAGTCATCAAAGCAAAATCCACATAGAAGAATAATGTTAAGTTGGTCTGTTTAGTGAGTCTGCAGTCCCCAGAAGTCTAAAAAGTATATGAGTGTTAAATCTCAGAGTGATTGCTAATCTCTCTCATTTGGACAAACTCCTTTTTTTTTAGAACCACATTTCTGTCTCACAATTCACTTCAAGGAATGATGATGTTTTTCCTGTAACCCGCCTTCGTTTTCTCTCCCCCCACATGCCAGTGGCTGATGTTTGCCATTCCACTGCATGCCATCAGCTCTATTGTGTACATCTAAGCCCGGTTTAGACCCTGTGGCGGCAAACTTCAAGGTTTCGTCACAACGGCTGGCAGACCCATGTTTGTCGTAAACACTGATTGGTGATTCATTAACCACATTCACAAACATTGGCTTGAGGATTTTTAGGGGGCCAGATCCGATTTGAAGGAGTGCTAAATAAATGGTGGGATTGTATGGAAAAGACCGAGGTCTGGGATGACACTCACTGTGAAGGGAACAAAAAAATCAATACGCAACCTGTTCTAACAATTACTTCTGAAAAGTGCTTCAGGGCTCTGATGGTGTCTCAAGAGCCTCCAAAAGAGTACATTCACACAGTTAGAGGAAAGAGACAACTTGTGACTAATTACAACATACTTGGCTATCTTTTCTGTCTGCAATTCGTTATAGGATAAGAAACATCTCAGGTTCTCCTAAGGGCTACGGTCAATTGTAGATTTGATTCATGACAACAAGATCTATGTATGCTGTAATTTTACATAAGACATTGTAGCTTCCAGAACAAACCAGAGCAGAAAAAATTGCCATAAAGTGTGATTTATAAGCTTTTGTTTATAACATTTGTGTAAGTTGAAGAGAAGTTCTGTTTGAAAGGAATAAAATACTTCAGGACAAGCTGATCTAGGAAAATATTCAACTACTGTATGCAGTGGTGTAAAGTTTTCCAATATAACAGCGTATCCCTAAGTGTTTTATGCCTGTTATAACACAGAAATTTGTCAATGCAAATTTAATTTATTAATAAATCACACACAGTTTTTAAGTCTATTTATAGTTAAATGAAATGTTTTGGAATATCCTCAAAGCAAGTTAGTTCCTGTTATCACTTACGTATGGTATATAGCAGCTATAAACAGTTATTCCTTCAGTTCAACTTTCTCTTAAGTTAATAAGACATAAAATCCAATGTGTTATGTTACCAAGAAACCTCAATGCTCTCGCACTGGAGACTCCTTCCATTAATGTCAAATTCACATCAACAATTTCATGCGTTTCCTTTATCCAGTTTATGTGACATGTCCACCATGCAAGTCCCCATGAATAAGTCGTTACTATAGAAACAGTAATGTATTAGAGTGATAGTTACAACTGATTAACTGCTGCACTATTGGTGTTATAGAAAATTAATCAGCACCGGAATTAATCTGACCAATCTGTTACAGTCAGGGATATGAAGGTGCATGTTGTAATATTATACGTACTTTTGATTTTACTAGAAATAAGCAGAACTGTTAGCATTAAAATTAAAGAAGTATCAATCGACACAACTCTGTATTAGTGTTTGGAAGTAGTGTTGTTTTATTGCCGTTTGAATGTTGTGAAATGTTGCATATGCAAGTCTTGTTCGAAAAGAGTCTAAAATAGTGTTTCATTAAAAACTAAAGCGGTGTCCCAAATGACATTCTATACACTATACACTTACACTATGCATTATATACTGTACCATCTAGTGAATGAACTTAAGATGGGTAGTATTGTCTTAAATGGAATACTAATTATTTTTATTAAGTGGAAGTATAAGCTGTTTCCCAGTCGATGGCAAATGACATCAAATGCACGTAATGCGATGACGCTAGCTTTATCAGAATACACAGAGTCAATAAAAATGAATTTCTTCATTTTACTGTTTATGGCAATTTTGCATTTTATGCCCAACATGACCTTTTTTGATTCTGAGCATATTTGTGCCAGCATCAGCGCCTGATAGCTCCTCCCCCTCTTCCGCTACATAAGCAAAGCTGCAACTGCCGAGTGCATGAAGTGTCCAGCACTCCACACTTCGTTTTTTCGGTTGAATAAGTGCATCATCCGGGTACTTGAAGTGCACTTCTTCTTGTTGGAAGTTTCAGTGTGAACACACTGCTCACACTATTTATACTACAAAATGGTATAGAATAGTGCACAAGTATGCAATTTAGGATGCATCTTAAGGCTACATAGCAAACTGCATCATACTATAATAAACAGTGAACCATAATAGTCCCTGAAACTGGTACATCATAGATGGCACACTATTTGAACATACTGTTTAGTACGTTTGTATGCATTTTGGGACAAATATCAAAATACAAGTGAAGTGCTAGCAATAATATCCACGAAGTACTGACATTGTGGGAGCAGGGATGAATGGGAGTGGTTATACATTTTTATTTAAATAATTCTAATATGACTGTGATTTTTTCCTCTAGTTTATACATAACTATAATAATTATTTTAAATGTTTTTCAGTAAATATACTGTAAGTATATGTAAACTGCATGTACATTTCTGATTACTTTTTTTTTTTTTTTTTTGCTGTTGCTGCTGCTGCTGGTTATACAGTTTATATAACTAACAAAAATGTTCATCTTATTTTATAGCTGAGATTGTGATGAAAAAAAAAGATGCCATATTTCTGAGGTGAAAAAGTGAATGTATAGGACAGCACAATGATCAATTATAAGAGTTTCAAAACTGCAATTTGGGCAATTAATGTGTCTGACAGATATAAGCCATAAGTCAAAAGTTCAAGAGGTATGTTGATTAAGTAATTCAACATCTTTTATTGATTTTCGGTAAGCACTTTATCCTTGACAGGGTCAAAGTGGATCTGAAGTCTATCCTGGGAACACTGGGTGCAAGACAGGAACACATTCAGCTACCTAGGGGCAAGTCAGTCACCAATACACCTACTGGCATGTTTTTTGGAACTACTATCTCAAGCTCAGTATCAAACCAGGGATGCTGGATCTGTGAAACAACAATGCTACCTGCTGCACCACCATTCCACCATTCCTAATGTCATTCTTCAACAATACTGGGCATACCATCATCCAGCCTTTCCTAAGAAGTTATCCTGAACAACACTGTGCTCCTGAATGAGCCATCCCTCCTCTCGCGCCACATAGTGAATGGCAGTTTGGTGCTGAAAATCAACGCCAATCCTGCTCCATAATGCCAAAATGGAAGTTCGACGAGTAGCCCATCTCAGCGGAACTGCACTGCCTTCATGCTTGCTAATAGTGAACCATGGCTTAGATCTCCCCTGGGAATAATACTAGGAGTAAGGGGGGAGAGGCTCTTCCTTTCAGGCCTATGACAGGCTTTGACAAGACTCCTAAATTTAATCCTCAGACCTGCTGGGTTACAGAGGAGCCAAGCAGCAGGGAAGCTGCCCTTCACATTGAGGATGGGCCTCACTATGAGACAGGCTGCCAGAAAAATCTCTAAAGCTGATGACAAATTCATTTGGCACAGCCACACCTGTGACACTGTTGAGGACGTCTGTTGAAGAGACATGCGTACACGCCTAATCCGTGACGTGCAGCAATTATTCCTAATCATTCCAGACATAATGCTTTTCATCTGAGGATTAGTAAAAGATGTAAAGTCATATTTACTTATCAAGAATGTGTCATAGATGCACTGTTTGCATATCCTCACCACAGAGATTTCAGCTGATTATGCTTGAGATGGTGTGGCCTGCAGAGGAAACTGATTTTCCAGCCAAGTTAAAAACGAACTGGAGTGAGTACACGCTCGCTATGGCCAGTGGGAGACCAGCTCTCCCTGTGCAACTTTTCCCCTCTATGCTAATCGCTTGGTGTGCTGACATCTGGAAACCTCCCGCTGGATGACAAATCGCTCAAGCCTTTTTTATGCCTGAGATTTTTCCAATATTTGAAGTTGTCACACCTAATCTGTAGAAATTAAATCCATTCAAATCAGCCTGAATTTCTTTCCGCTATCTGCCAGTTGGACTAGAAAGTCATTCAGAAGTGTATTGGAGCACCTTTGGACTCAGCAAGGTCTTTGCGTCCTCTCATCTCATCATTGCCTCCCCGATTTCCATATTTAAAAGGAAAACTTGACAACACTTTTTGGTCGAAAGATGTCACCACTAGTTTAGTCATTCTTCACGCCTCAACAAGGTCCATGAAATCATCCAAAACAACTCTTCCTGCTATTTTTCTATAACCTTCTCCCCAACGCCATGTCTGTGGGTGGATGTACTGCGGGCATTAAAATTTAATCTGAATAATGTATGTATCTTCTGTTACATTCTTTATAAGATTTTCTGGCAGTCAGTCCATCCTCCGAAGCTTTCAATCATGGGTCCCCTGGGGCATTGTGGGATACCTGCTCTTTGAAGCTGGCTGAGAAGCCGTGGAGAGCAGGCCCTGCCTGGAAGACAGGAAAAGCTCTTTGCTTATGTATTACATTTCCAATGAAATGTAGCAGTGCTGTTTTTAAGGGCAAATGGAGGTGCATTATGCAGAATGAGGCTCCATCTATATGACTCACAATGCTTAGGTCATCATGCTGACTTTCGCAGCTGTGTGTCTTTTTTTCCCCCCTGAGGATGTTGTCAAAGCATCTTTGCAGATGCTGGAAAGCAATCACTGTCCATTACATGATAAATCAAGACATTTCTATTAGAAAAAAAATGGGGGTAGGTGATATCTGATTGGTTTTGATTTATAAATCATTGAAAATCAACAAAACTGACTGTTATTTAATGGGGAAAAATGAAGAGGAATACCAGTTGAGTCTCTACAGAATCTGAAATGCTAGAGGGTCCTCCTAAAGAGCTTTTCTCTGGTGTATTGAGATTTATGAGAGGTCAGATTAGTGATGTTGCTTGGTTCTTTGTTTCTATTGGTGGAATGGGAACTAAACCATCCATCCATAAAACATCCGTATTTTTACTGGTTCATTAGCTGTTCTGCTCTTCCAGCCATGGGTTGTGTGTGTCTCATCAGAATCATTTATGTATTTATTAACTTTCGTTTTAGATTGTCAGCAGATTTGATATGCAAGCATTCATTGTTAAGACAGCAGTATACCAACCTGCTTTGGGAAGATATTCTAAGGTGGGCTTGTCACATCCCTGGACATATTTTGGCTTTCGATGTGTCTTTATTTCTCACGCCTTCCCTCTCACTGCTACATGTTTAGGATTTCCCATACGCGAGCCAGATCCAAGAAAGGGATTGGTTGATCGGGAATGACATCATCACGTTAGAGGAATATAAAACGGAGACTGCCAATGACAATGGTGGCACCGTTGAGCCCATCACACCAGTTCTAGTTTGCAGCAGGCACCTTTTTGTATATCCTGACTTTATGCTAGCTTTGTACTTTGTCTATTCCTTTCTCCATACTAGTCTTTGAACTTTGCATAACACTAAGTGATGCTAACCTGTCCTCGATTTTCAGGTTAACACCAGCTTTGGAACTTTGTATACTGCAGGTTCATGCTAGATTTGTGAATTGTGTATATACGCATTATGCTCGCCTAGAGTTGACAAATGTAACCATTTTATCAGCTTCTTTATACATACAGTGCAGCTATAAATATCAGACATCATATTTGCACTGATACTGGATGACTGTGGCGTTTATATCCGCTTGGAATCTGTACGGGTGTCTTTTCTTTTGAGAATCATGCATTTTCCTCCAGTTTTGTTTGTGTAGGAAGAAAGAGTATTGTAACTTTCATTTGCTTTTGCTTGAAATGCGGAGGGTTCTTTAAAAATCTCACTTAGCGATATTTTGCTTATCATTTTGCCATTACTCATCCCAGCACTAACTGTTCAGTAGCTAGCATCATTTCGATATTTCAATACGTTTGAATTTAGATGTTAAATCTGGTGTCTGATTTTGATTTGTTACATTCCACACTGACACAATGAACCCAATGTTAACTTGTTTATTTGTTTGTTTGTTTGTTTGTTTGTTTTCTCAGAGTTGAAGAAAAGGGTTGTAACATGGCTGTATTTTAAATATAGTAATTTTTCCTTAATTAATTGAAACATCTGTCATTAATTGCTTTCCGTTGTCTGCTGCATTGTGAGTCATGAACAACAAAAAAAACCCTCAAAAAATCTACTAGCACATAAAGGCTGCCTTGAGTTGTCATTTCTGTGTGTTTGGCAAGTCTGAACAGATTTGCATGCATAGGAATATTGCAGGGAACATTGTGGCTTATCTTTAAGTCGTCTGTCTGAGCTGAGATCATCTCTATGTCTGACTTACTTCAGCCCAGGTGTGAAGAAACTCCACTCAGCACCTCTGTGTATTTCGTCTTGGCCTTTGTTTCCATTGGGAACTTTTGGGAGGGTGGACAGCACTGAAATATGCGTGAGACAGAATAAGATATGAAATCATCCTTTGCATACATGTTCTCATCTCATATCATCTCGTAGCTCATATCTCATCATTCACCATCAGCCTTTGAACATCCATGCAAAAACACTAGTATTTGGAAATGCCAATATTAAACCAAATTTCCTGTTTATCATTCAGCCTCTTATGTAAACCCCTGACCATGGCTTGGTGTGACATATAAAAAAAAGTCCTACAACTCAAATAAAGCAAAGTCCTACTCTTGCTTATACCCCTCAACCCCAAAAGCATCAAACACATCTGGATCAAACACCACAGCTTCAAACAAGGTGTGATTGAGCATGAAGCAGTGTTTGAAGTGGAGCGTGTAATGATACATATCCATAGTTTCCTTTCAGAGAGGCCCTCCCTGTGATGTCTTCGTGCTGGCTATCAGCAAAGCTAATCTAAAGTATATTTAACAAGCCCGGATCCTCTTGACCACTGAGGACAATCAGTAAAAGAAAAGATTAGATTATGCAAGTTAACAAAATCAAATCATGTTCTTCTTTGTAGCTATTGTTTAGCAGTTACAATTATGGCAGCAATTCTGAGCATTAGAATGCATTGATTAGTCAAAGAGGTACCATCAGAGCTTTCTATTACTGTTTCTTTTATGATGCAAAACAGGTTGCCTTGCATTTGTAACATTCATTCATTCACTCACTCATCTTTAGTAAGGGCTTTTATCCTGGTCGGGGATATGGTGGATCTGGAGCCTATCCTGGGAACACTGGGAGTGTGGTAGGAATACACCCTGAATGGGATGGACAGAGCACCATGCACAATACAGGTGTAATTGAAAATGAATGAAAACATATCCAAATACAAATATGTAGACAGTGCACTATTTAAAAACAACAAAAAAACATGCTTACCAGAAAGGTTCACAGGTTGAGACTGGAGGTGTGTGTGTGTGACTGGGATCACATTGGACACATCAAAACAGTCGCACAAGTGGGAGGTTTTTACTTTCATGAGGACTTAGAGCGTGAGTAGTTATTCTTCCTTCCTAACTTTATACAGTGTTTTGAGAAATAGAAACAAATAAATTCGTTAGAAAATATCACGAACAGCTACAAACAAAAATAATAACTGCGTAATCAGGATTAAAAAAAAAAAAAAAAGTCCTGCACAAATCTCTAGTTAAGATTCGAGTGACGTAGTCGAGGTTGAGGAGCTGTCAAAGGCAGAATTCACACCATGCTGACAGTGATGGCATTTCGACTTCTGGATTTTGTCAGTACCTTCCAGTGCTTCCAGGGGCATAGTTGTAGGGTTCATAAATAATAATGATAATAATAAAAAAACACAGACACTTCAAGTTAATACAGATATAAATGTAGATACAGATATGAATATTTGGCGCACTAAACAAATACAGATACAGATAATGGCACTGCATTACATCCCAATGCACACACATTTACACCTAAGGACAATTTAAAGTGATCAATCCACCTACAGGAATGTTTATGGGATATAGGAGGAACCTGGAGAACCTGGAGGAAAGCCACACAGACACAGAGAACATGTAAAACTCCACACTAACAGTAATCCAAGCTCAGGATGGATTCGAATATTCAGAAGAAATTAAATCCTGGACATAACTAGCGATCTGAGGTCTCCAAGAAAGCATATTTATTTTTGCTTGCTCTTGAAATGTGTTTTTGTCCAACGCCATTAGAAAATGCTGTTTCACTTTCCTTAAAGTGACTGTGGTCTCTGGCTGGCTCCGTCTCACTGACTGCAGTTATGCAGAGGAAAACCACTAACACAACCTCACTTTTTTAAACACTCCAAAAAAAAGAAATCTCTCTGACCAGCTGCCTGTTTACACAGGAAATGGATCAGTTTTAAGGCTCAGTTAATTTCCCATACCGCTTCATGGCTAGGTCTGTGCGTTTGAACAGAGCCACCTTCCAGGCTTCCCTGGTTTCAGCCTGAGTATGGGGCTTCGGTGTGGCTCTTGGTGTCGTTTGGCCAAGACATTTCTTTCACTAGACCAAATCGCTGCAACAGTCCCAAAGGACGGCACAACCTGTGTTGATTCTGGTGTCTGTCACCCCTCCATACCAACAAATCCAGCCTTTTCCAGACCAGTTGGCTTGGCCATCCACTAGAGGGATGGAAGAAAGAAAAGAGAGAGAGAGCGAGAAAGAGAGAAGGACTGGAGTGAGACACTGTATGCATACGTATTGAAGGAGAACTATCCATGGCCTTGTGCTTAAGGATTTCTCCATGGCGTCAAGATTAGACAGGTTCAATATACAGACAAGTGATCGAAGACTGCTTCTGTCTTGATCTTGTGAATCTCAGTTCTGTCAAAGAATACAATTTCTTATTCCTTCAGCCAGTTTAAAGAGAAAGGAGAGGGAAAGTCAAAAGGCCACCAGTTCCAGGCATTTCAGTGTGTCCATTCACCATTGTGTCATGATCTCCAGCTTCCTGCTCAATCATTGGTGTCCTACTAGGAATGCTTGGTTAATGGGTACCCAATCTCATTTCTCTTATTTTAGAAGACAAGAAACTACATGGACAGAAAAGAAAATACCAAACACCAAATCCACTTACTGTACAAACACGTCCTTTCTTCCTATTCTAGGAAAACAATGTTACATAGAGCAGTTAATAACAAAGTGTTTGTGTGATCTTTTCTGGTGTCCACATCCTGACTAAAATAGATGGACAGCAGGTTTCTTGAAGTGATTGCTGTAAAACTCTGTATATCCACACAATCCAGTTTCTACCGCAATGGGCTTGACTATTTCAGCATGTCTGTGCTGACTAGTGCAGGAGAGCAAATAGTATTTGACTAATTATCATCACCATTCAAATTAGTTGTAAGGTGTTAAATCTGACACTTCATTGTAGGCAATATTTTCGGTGGCATCTCTAATAAATATCGTCATACTTGTCTAATGTTAGCTCAGTCGAACATACACTGAGTATATCTTTCTAGTGGGAAAATTGAGTTTCCTAATGGAATTACTATTCGAGATTAATGAAGTGAGATGGAAGAAAGGGGGTGGGGCTTCTAGGGAGCCAGTTTTAATATTGGAAAGTTTGAAACACCTACACAACTGTCAGTCATTCCAAATTAATATGTTGAATTGTCTCATCTGTTGTCATTTTTATTAAAAAAATAAAAATAATAATAATGAAAAAACAAGACTGGACTTGACGTATTTTTGAGTGGCATATGATAACTTACAGCTGCGTTCTCTGATGTTCAGAGTTCTGACATGTTATAGGACTTTTACTAAAAGAAATTCACACCCGGTGCCGGAAAACAGTGCGGTGAAATCCAGATTGCTCAGTGAGCTATAAACACAGAGGATGTGGTTAAGTTAAGGTTCCAGTTTAGCCTTGAGTGTCAGTCTGATTGACGTTTGGTGAGGAACATAGGCAAGTATTAATTTTAATTGAAAGGCATTTGTTTGCTTTGGGTTTTATGTTAAAATCGGTGAAGATTTTGAAGTAAATCAGTGAAATTTTCTGTGCAGTCCTATACTGTAGCTAACTATATGATTACCTCCATGATTGGTACTGTATAGCTAACTATATGATTACCTCCATGATTGGTACTGTATAGCTAACTATATGATTACCTACATGATTGGTACTGTATAGCTAAGCAGATGATTACCTACATGATTGGTACTGTATAGCTAAGTAGATGATTACCTACATGATTGGTACTGTATAGCTAAGTAGATGATTACCTACAAAAGTAACGTGTAAAAGTGTCCATCAAAGGATAATGAAAATATTTTAGGCAGCTTGAAAATTATGGAATTAAATTTGTGGGAAAAGTATTGAATGTAACTTTTCAAGAAATGAACTACAATGAGACAGAAGAAAAACATTCAAAAATGTATCATGGTCTTCAAATTAACAGCATTCTTAGTTAACAGTTTTCTAAGCTCTGTTTTCGCTAATCATGGTGTATGAATGTGCTGCCCGAGGTTTCGTTTACGCTTTTAAAGTTTTCGTTTACACTTCCCAAGTTTACATTTGCCATTCTGACATATGTCTCTCATGTGGGCGGGGCTTAACAGTGATTTACTCTCATTGGCCAGTGAGATTTGACCTGGACTTCAGTGTCACAAATTTTTGGAGCATGTTCTGGATGCGGTTCTCTGTATAGTTAGTGTTTGTACTTTGTAGTGGAAATTACTTACTTTAGTCAGTATATTCATTCGTAATTAATATTTAAGGTTTGGGTTGTCTCATACAACTTTTTTTTTTTAAGATAAGCTCTCAGGAGCGGCACAGAACATCATCATTGTCATTATCATCAATGTCATTCTCCTCCTCCTCAGCTGGACACTCGAACCGTCAATCTCAGTCTCACTAGCCAATGAGAGTAAATCGCTGTTAAGCCCCGCCCACATATAGCATTTTTGCCACAATGGCGACCGTAAACTTGTGGAGCGTAAACGAAAAGCTTGAAAGCATGAACAAAATAGGTTTAATAGTGGAAATAGTTTAAAATGTTTAAAATGCACTTTATCTTGTATTTTATTGTCTGTTTTACATTGTACTGCACCCTTGTTTCTTTCAACCGTATTATATTATTATATCTTACTATTTATCATACTGATTATATCTTTTTTATTACGCTTATTGCATTTTACTTTATTTTTATTCTATTATAGCTTGACTTATTGCGTTGTTATTGTGAAGCAATTTGAGTTGACAAATAAATTCGCCTTGCCTTCTTTCACAGTTGGACTTTTGCTACCTATCCATCCCACTTTCAAGAACATACACACAAAACGTGATGTTTTTGTAAGATTCCTGTCCTCACTCTTCTCAGGCAATGTTGAATTTTTGTTTTCTCTTCATTTTCAGAGTGCCCTGTTAACGTGGAATTTAAATTGACATTTTAGCAGACCTTCTTTCCGGGTCACTGCACGGAACTGGTGAAGCTTTTGTTGGAGCACCTGGGCGATGACGCTTTGACAAGGTGCAAAGCTCACATTTCTACTTCTATTCACTTTTTAAATGGATCATCTATTTTCCCTATTTCCAGTCAGCACAAGCTGAGAGCAGGCTGTTGTCATCTTTGGATGAATAGACTACATTTACTGTCATCTTTGGGCAGCTCCATTATTTATGACCAAACTGGTTGAAAAGAAGTTCAGAACTGATTGACCAAACCAGCGGCAATCCATTTCAGTCTGCAGGTTTACATTTATAGTTTCTTGAGGCCTGCACTGGCAAAGCAGAATAGCATGAAACCAAGACATATTTCTCCCGTTCTATATAACATCTGGGACAAGGAGAAAGCTGATGTTGAAATATCCTTCAGCACTTTTACAAATCTGACACTGCTTTAATTAAGGAGTATGCTAGGACAACAAATTTAAAGACAGAGGGAGGAAAAATGAAGGAAAGAGGTCAAATTTTCATGCAAGGAAAATCTGGGAGAGCTGAAAATAACCCAGAGGCTTCCAGTGTTATTGTAAGGATGGAGCTGAACGATGCAGAAACCCGCTAGAAGTCCAGATGTGACAAGGATATATAGAGTTTTGTTTGGATCATTTTTTTTCACCAAAGTTCTTCTACACACGCTTTCTTGCCATTACCCTAGCCTTGTTTTTTTTTTTTGTTTTTTTTTTAACTGCTCTCACAGATGGAGGGAAGAAACTAAGTGACCAAGCAAAGACCCTATTAATCCTTTTTGAATGTGCTGAAAGGTCCAGTGCAGAGAGTGAAGTAATGCCTGCAAGGTTAAATGAAACGTAGCAGAGGTTAAAAGGCTGCTTTCCAGTTACAACAGATAGAACTCCTGCGACATCGCAATCAAAACAGAGCACACATCCCAGCACTCAACACTGCTGAATGATGTAATGGCTCTCTAATCTTGCATGGCCTCACAATTATTCCCAACAGAGTTTTAATGTATAGTTTCTCTGGACAACTCAACACTGTTGATCGCATGAGATAACGCTCTTCACTTTGCATTTTGAGAGTTTAGCAGTAGTTAAATTCATATTAGATGCTTCAAAGAGTAAACATCTGACGACAGCAGACAGTTGGACCATCAAAGCTTGTTCGGCAGTTTTTGTTATGGCTGTTTTTCCCCTCGTAACCATAATGAGAGTATTACGGTGCTTCACTCAAAGCTCAGGGACGGGAAATATCACCTCACTGAGTCGCATTCTCCTTTTTCGCTCCTTTTATAAACACCTGGCAGCTGTTTTTAGCTCCAAAACGAAGCCACCTGAGAAGGAGATAAGAGGCTGATCATTCACCCATTCATTCCCTTTTTCTGAAGGGCTTTTCATTTCCTTTTTTAGACTTCCTGTGTTTGGTTTTGTCTGGAAGAACCTCCCATTTTACCTGAATCATCAAAGCACGGCATTATGAAGTCTTAATTAATCTAATTATGCTGACACTGCAATTATTATTTTACAGTTTTTATATCTTTCCATTGCATCAGAGGGTTCAGAAAGATCACTCCGGAGCAATTATATATAGTCATTGCATGATAAACTTTGTGATGGCAACCGGTTGGGTGCAATCTTCTCGGTGCCTCATCTTCTTTCTCGAGTCTGGCTCCAGTATGGCTTCTGGCTAATTTCTTTAGATGGGGACGATGTTCAGGACGTGCCGGAGAGTTCAGAAGATTCTGATCTGTGTGTGGTGGTGGTGGGGGCAGGGTGTAGACATGATGAAACACATAATGAATAGGCCTGTGTAAGCCTGCATGGCACCTAGTTCACCACATGACATGAAAGAATACATGCTTTCCTCAGGAAGGTAGGTGTGTTAGTGAGACAGACAGATAGAAGGGGGGGAAAAAGGAAAACGAGGCAAATGAGGAAACCTGGTGTGAATAAGCCTATTTTATACCTCTATGTGTATTTGGTTGCTTCGGAGTGAATTTGGTCTCCTTGATCACATTCATGTTTGAGTGTGTAGGACTGTTTTTTTTTTTCTCACTTCCATCCACTCTTGCAATTATTTTTATTGCCAATTAAAGCTAAATACAATAACTACCGCATAGTAAGATCTGTCGCAAGAGCATATCCGGTGCCATACGATGCACATCACTATCCAATTCCACTTAGCTAGTTTAATGTGGCACATACCAACTGGTAAATGTTGTTTCAGACTCATTTTCAGATGCAAAGGATGCTGGAGTTGAACATGACAGTTCAACTCCCAGGGCTTTATCAGCCTGGAAAAACTTCCCAGACACTGCTGTAGACATAACATCGTCCATCCAGGGAAGGCTGTCCATTGAGCAATAAGCAGGGCTTTCTTGATGTGCATGAGTACGCTCTCAGTTCCAGAATCCACTATTTCAGCTGAGCTGCCATGTTGTCCACATGAATGCATTTTAAAACTTAGTACAGTACGTGCTTAAATAGTGTAATACGATGCACAGATTTATTATTATGCACATTTATTGCACTGATGTATTTACTTTCATCATTGGTTTTGTGGCCTAAAAAAATATTGATGCTGGAAATGTAGTTTGCATCCTGTGTATGGTGGGTAATTAAATCATGGTTTGATGTGCTCTTTGCTTAATTCACATTTTCCTTTTAAACCAGAGCCTTTGTCAGTAATCGTCTTAAAAATGATTCAGCAAGACGTACGTACACGCGAGCTCAGTCAGTGAGCTCAGAAAATAGGTCCAACAACTTCATGCTGTTACTGGCTGATATAGTAATTATTACAAGATGACATGGACAGTAAAAAATGCCTTTCTTGAAACAAGCAAGACACACTTAAATCTAGTTAAAGTGTACTAAAATCAAGCAAAAAAAAGAAGAAAAAGAAAAGGGGGTAAGCAAAACTGACTTGGAAAGCATTCTTGAAAATAGCATATATATCTAGTCACAAAAAATGCTATTGGATCTCAAAACTAAACAAAAATACAAACATGTAAGCAAGTTGTGCTTATTACAAGCAATGAAAACTCAGTTATTCAAGATAGACTTAGTTAAAATGAGTATTTTGGTTTCTTGATGAGCCGACTTTAAGAATTTATCCCTTAATCTAAGATTAATAATTAGCAAAAAAAAAAAAAAAAAAAAAAAAAGCTTACAATAAGACACAATTTCTTCAAACAGCATAATAAAAATACGTGACTTTGTCTTAAATTAAGGCACCAAAAGCATTGTTAATTTTAGCATTTTTATTGAAACCGGGAAACTACTTTTATTCTTATATTTCTATTCCTATTGTATACACAGTGGCAAGAAAAAGTATGTGAACCTTTTGGAATTTCATGGTTTTCTGAATAAATTTGTCATAAAATGTGATC
>JANDJT010000001.1:31165847-31177304 GCA_024331685.1 Stegophilus panzeri | reverse complement strand
CATTAACATTAGCCAATGTGAGAGAGGCCTTTAGTTGCTTAGAAGTTACCCTGGGTTCCTTTGTGACCTCGCGGACTGTTACACATCTTGCTCTTTGAGTGATCTTTGTTGGTCTCCACTCCTGGGGAGGTTAACAATGGTCTTGAATTTCCTCCATTTGTACACAATCTGTCTGACTGTGGATTGGAGAAATCCAAACTCTTTAGAGATGGTTTGTAACCTTTTCTAGCCTGATGAGCATCAGCAACTCTTTTTCTGGGGTGTTCAGAAATCTCCTAGAGATTCACATCCTTTTTATTTGCCACTCACAGATACGTAATATTTTCATTTATAGAGGATCATATTCCTCTATAAATAAAGGACTAAGTATAATATTTTTGTCTCCTTTGTTCAATTGGGATATTTTTGTCCACTTTTAGGACTTGTGTGAAAATCGTATGACGTTTTAGGCCATATTTATGCAGATATATAGCAAATTCTAAAGGGTTCGCAAACTTACCAGCACCACTGCAATTATTTTAATTAATGTTCAATAAAGAATCGAAACATCCAGTAACATAACTGACCTTAGTAACAGATTTGACAAAACAAGTTAATTTTCAAAAATCTAACACATTATTAACCATCTCTGCTTTGTATTCCCTGCTTGTTTGCTCCTGTGAGAGGTGACTGTGTGCAAACCTCTGGAAAAGTTATATGCAACAATAGGAATTATATTCTCATAGATGTGGCCTCCTGGTTGGTTTATATCTTTGGATAGAGCACACCAGAACACACACCATGGTAAGATTGCAAAACTGAGAGCTCAGTTAATGATGAATCAGGGCCTGTATTATACGTAAAGCCTCTCATCGTAAGAAACAATCAGAACAATCATAATTTACAGCTGCCACTGTTGGGCCCTTGAGCGAAGCCCTTAACCCTGTCTGCTCCAGGGGCGCTGTATCATGGCTGACCCTGCGCTCTGACCCCAGCTTCCTAACATGCTGGGGTATGCGAAGAAAAAAATTTTCACTGTGCATGTGTATATGTGATCAATAAAGACTCATTATTATAATTTACATTCTCAGAGTAACTTGATTTTGTGTCACAAAGCAGAGACAGGTGGTTTGAAGTGTGAGCCTTTTATTGAAGATCCAGTTCAATAGACAAATGGTTGTCAAAATAAGAACAGAGCAATGAAGCATAACCAAAAGGATAGAAGCAAAATTATAAAACCAAGAATAGCAAACAGTTAACACCACTTAAAAATGCACACAGGGAAATGGCAAAATTAGCTAACATTATAGATGCATGAGCCAGAATGAATCGCGGTTTAACTTGGACAAAAGATGAAGACAAACAGAAGAACCCTTTAGAGAACTAGATTGTATCCTTTTTTTTTTTTTTTTTTTCCGAAGATTGTAGGCTTCAAAAGATCCTTTGAGTACTGTAATAAAATACTTTTAGAAAATTTTGATCTCTTGAGGGTTCTTTGGTTGTCTGTCTAGAGGAACTATAACATAAACGTTTTATGTAGAACCTAGCAACAGCGTTTCCCTATCGAAAGGGTTCTAAGTAGAAGACATTTTTTGGCAGCTAAGAGTCCTTAATTATCTAATAAACCCTTAAAAAAAAAAATCAGTTTTGACACACAATGACACAAACCATTATGTTAAAGTTTATGTTCAAATATCAATTCAAAAAGAAAATGAAATGGCTTAATAATTATATATTATCTAGTTTGCTCTAGAATTCCACATATAAAATGAGTTTTATAAAAATGTACAAAAAAAAAAAAATCTTTGTATATCTAATGTTTTAAGAGAAAATTTGAGATTTAAGAGAGAGTTTAAGTCGAGACAGCCCACTGCTTAAAATATAAAATATAAATACTACAAAAGATTAGCATTTTAAATGCTATTAGCATTTAAAATGATCAGCACTTAAAATGGTTAGTGTAAATTAGGTTAAAGATGAATGAAATATTGAGTGAACCTTTAGCACAGCACCAAGGCATCAAATGCTCTCTCTGTGGCAGTTTCTTCAGTGATCATCTGTAGGCAAGTTCATAACTCTCAGCACCGTTGCTGTATTACATAAGTCCCTCCGCTACAGTAAAAACAGCTAATCACCTTGTTGGTTAGGATGCATCAGATTCTTTTGATGCATGTGCAGATACAGTATATGTTCTTCTGGAGAAATGCTCTGGAGCAACCAGAATATTCTGATTTGCACCAAAGGCCACAAATTATTTACACTATATTTAACAGTCATGTGTGAGTCAAGACTGTGTGATACATTAATAATTTCAGCTTCTACTGAGCTCAGCTAATCTCCAGCTAATGCCGTTTCACTATGATTATTTGCCCGTCCCTGTGTGTACATAAACATTCAAATGTTTGAGGTGTCCTTCAGAAGCCACTCTGGTGGTCTGCACTAAATCATAAGGGGGAATCAATTATACCGTTGCTTTGGTTTCGATGCTATTACTGTACAAGTATTAAACCGCTGCTTTATTTGTCTCCTGCATGTTGACATGAGCTTAAGAAGATCATAGAAGCCTTGCCTGCTAGTGAACAACCAGTGAGATGAAATGAACGTAAAGAACGATACTGATCAAGTGAATTCTTTTAAGCAATTACTAGGCATCCCACGGTGATGATTTTTGCAACATTCTGGATGGAGTTAACTATCACTATGCTACATCTCCATTGTGTCCCTGATGAGTCTGTTGTTTTGAAGCATTCCCCGCTGGCCCTAGTTATCAGAAATACTGCCCATGCCTGTCTACAAATTTCACAGGCATTTAAATGTCAATCACGGCATGTTTTTGCCTCTCATCCAAATCCATAGCCGCAGGTAACGTGTGTGTGCGTGTGTCAGACAGTGGCCTTAAATTTGAATGGCAGATGACTACAGTGAATTGTTGTTGCTCTTTTGTAGTATGATGTTTTGTGGCTTGTGCTGCATTACAGAACCAGAATGGGCGTCGCTTCGTAGGTGACTTCACAACTCATACAGCGATTCTAGCTTTGTGGAATATTTTCTGAACATAAGAGCATTTGGTTGTACGTATTCTGAATTTTTTTTCATATAGCATTTAGAAATGTGGGCGGTGACATGGTGGTGCAGCAGATAACCTCAATATTCCCAGGGTCCCTGGTTCCATCCTGAGCTTGCGATACTGTTTATGTGGAATTTTACATGTTCTCCCTGTGTCTAGATGGGTTTCCTTTGGGTTCTTCAGTTTCCTTCCCCCTCCTAAAACATACCAGTAGGTGGACAGGCTGGTGTGAATGAGTGTGTAAATATGTGTGTGAATGTATGTGTGTGTCTCATCCAGGGTGTTTTCCAACATCACACCCAGACGTTCCCCAGATAGACTACTCATCCACTTCGAGCCTGACAAGGATAAACCGAAGATGAATGAATAAATGAACGAATGGATTTACAAATGTTCCTAAAATATTGATGTAACATTTTGGTTCTCTCACTAGAAATGTTGTGTAAAGTAACGTAATCAGGAAAAACCTTTAAAATGCGTCTGAATTATTTCTTATTTGCTGTTAAAGAGTGGCTTAAAGTGGAGTACTTTTGACTTGAACTAACAACGATAGCAACACCAACAATCATACGGAAAAATACACAGAATGGTATGAAGTAGAGGCTAAGGCTGATTTCTTTCCAGCCCAGACTGTAGATTCATTCATATCATTGAAAAGTTGTGTCAAGTGATTACACAGAGTTAAACAACCCCTTAGTTTTAGTGTGAATCGGGGCTAATTTATTTAAACCTGCTTCACTGACACATCCATAACACGTCATTCAGCAGTTATTGTGAAGGCACATGTGAAATACAATAGTGGGTGTATTAAATACTGTATGAATGAGGTGGATTACTTTGTCACTGATTTGTCTTTGTAGGGGAAACTAGAAATATATAGAATAAGCAAAAACTGTTCAAGTAATGTACAAATTATATGAAGGCAAACAACAGAACCATAAGTTTTCTCTGGTTTGAACAAAATAGCTAGCTAATGACAAGCACAGCTTTTCTCTTTACCGTGCTCGCTATTCTGAAGAGATGCAACATGATTACGAACTTAAAACACTTGACTATCTGGACTATCTGTTTTTCAATGAGTGTGTATGCCTAAGAGTTTTATGTCTATAATGAGACCCTGTGCAATATCCATAATGGCTTAATACTGAGTGAGAATTTTTGTTTTAGCTCCGATTCATTCTTAGATAAAACACGTCAAGTTTACGCACATCTTTCCTGCTTTCAATACCCACACGTTATACTATAATTATAGAAAATATTTAAGCGTAGGGTTGTGGCAGTCATCTGAACTGTTTGTCACAGCCGGCCTCAAAAATACAATTACTGAAGGCAAACTTTTGACCGGTGTGGATTTTTGACTCTCAGTGGGCTGAGACATTGCCACAAGGCAGTGTCTTTGAGAGACCCACCAGGGAGCTTTTTGCTGAAGGCTTGCAAATGCATAATTTATCACAGTCAGATCAATATTGAAAAAAAAAAAAAAAAAAATAGCTCACAGTTCAGAAAGTTAAATGTGTCTAATTAGAGCAGGTGGCAGGGAAGGTGCTAGTTGTAATCTCCTTCCATCATCAGTTTTGGCAATTGAAAAAGTGCAGAATTAATCCTGGTATCAGTTTCACACAGGAGGGAAGACTTCAATGGCATGGCCTAATCCCTGTTAAGAGTCAAGCTGGGAGTGAGTCAAATCGATCGTCTGGTGGAATTCAAAACTTTATTATCTTGGCATCATTTTCAATCTTCAAGTCTTGACACCAGGTCTGAGTCAAACCCTGAGCACAGCTATCACCCCCTTAAAGAAACAACCAAAAAAAAGATGGCTTCCATGTCTGGCACAGCAGGAAACCCTGACACGCAGGTGACCGGCCGTTGGGAAAATTGCCGTGTATTCATAAATTGAACAGATTAAACACTCCATGTCCATCATTTCTGCTTGTTAGTGTTCTTATTTTTTTTTTTCTTTTTTCGTAGCGCAAATACAAATTCTTTCTGTGCTGCTTCAGCCATTAAAAACATTGACATAATGCATTCCACATGAAGTGACAAAAGGGCAAAGTGTGAGAACCACTCTGCAATCTTTTCACCTTCCATGCTCACACACATAGTCACTTGACAATTCCCAATTCAGTAACTTTCCTCCCCAGGAAAGCGAGGAGACTAATTAGGAAGCCCAAGCCACTTTAGGATTCCATGGAAAGAACTGCACAAGTGTGTGCAGGCGTAAGCTCTGCTGTCATTCAGTTTCTGATTGACGAGACGTGCCACAGGCCAAACAACACACACACACACACACACACACACACACACACACACACACACACACACACACAAACAAACAAACACACAGTGCTGTAACCTCTCAACAGACTCTTGACAGAATGGAGGAATTGTATGAAATGTTAAGTCATACTTAACTGCCCGGTCCAGAGTTTTGCTTGCCTTTTCATTATGCTGATTGTGTGAGTAGAAGCATAAAAACACATTAGCCAACGAAAATAAACTGGGGGTATTTAGTAGCAGGAGAAAGAAAGATTGGACCTGAGATTACATTCTACTTCCAGCACTTGTGCACAGTGAATGAGACATCTTACAGTGTATAGAGCGACATGGTAACCTCTAGAGGAATTGTGAAATACTTATGTTTTGACTTCATATAATTAAAAACTGGCAACAGTCTAAGTAAACGTTCTTCTTTCGTCCACTCTCTCTCTCTCTCTCTCTCTCTCTCTCTCTCTCTCTCTATTTTGTATCAACACATTTTTTTTTCCCCTAGCATGCTGTGAAATGGGGAGCTCATTAAATGTTGACCCTGGATTGAAATAGCACAGAATTAAGCAGCGCCCCACATGTTTGGCTCTCAGTGCCAAAACCCATTCCTGCTCCAAATGTAGCCAGGATAGAGGATAGAGCCGGGATCTCCTTAACGAATTTCGAGCCAGCCTCAAAGTCCGTATGGAAATGAGGGCCAAGTGTCTGAGTGAGATCAGGCCACAGACCGGCAGGACTTTGGGCCTGGATTTACAGTGGACGTAAAACATGAATATAGTATTCCCTCTACGTCTTTCTCTCTCAGTGTAATTCATTCCATATACAGTGCTCAATTCAGCACAGGCTTTCCCTTGTGCGTGATAACTCGCTGCTGTACTCAAACAGGAAGAGATTGCAACAGTTACAAAGTCACTTTCATGAGTTTTATAGTGTAATGCAAGAATTTCACAGAGATGTCATGCATGTTGGAAGCGTTCTCACTCACTCACTCACTCATACTCACTTAACCCCTTAAACTCCAGTTATTCTTTTAAAGTACACTGTATGGTCAAAAGTATGTGGACACCTTACTATCACACCCATATGTGCTTGCTGAACGTCACTTTCCAAAAATCCTATTGATTCCTCTTATACCCTAGCCTTTTGACAATAATGAATTATTTTTCATGTACAACGCCAGTTCCAAAAAAGTTGGGACGCTGTGTTAAATGTCAATAAAAGCAGAATGCAATGATTTGCAAATCTCATAAACCCATATGTTATTCACAGTAGAACATAGAAAACATATCTAATGTTTAAACTGAGGAAATGTACCATTTTAAGGAAAAAATAAGGTCATTTTGAATTTTTGAAAAGTTGGGACGGGGTCAACAAAAGGCTGGAAAAGTAAGTGTTATTAAAAAGAAACAGCTGGAGGTTAGTTGGCAACAGGTCACATAACATGATTGGGTATGAAAAGAGTATCTTAGAGTCTAGAGGCAGAGTCTTTCAGAAGTAAAGATGGGCAGAGATTCACCAATCTGCGAAAAAGTGCATCTACAATTTGTGGAACAATTTCAGAATAATGTTCCTCAATGAAAAATTGTGAAGACTATGAATATCTCAGCATCTACAGTACATATTACCATCAAAAGATTCCAAGAATCTGGAGAAATCTCTGTGCACAAGGGACAAGGGTGAAAATCAATACTGCATGTCCATGATCCTCGGGCCCTCAGGCGGTACTGCATTAAAAACAGGCATGAAAAAGTCTGCATCTCTGATGGTATGGGGTGCATTAGTGCCTATGGAAAGGTCAGTTTGCACATCTGGAAAGGCACCATCAATGCTGAAAGTTATATACAGGTTTTATAGCAACATATTCTTCCATCAAGATTCCATCCCATCTTTATTTCTGAGACTCTGCCACTCTAAGATCCTCTTTTTATACCCAATCATGTTACTGACCTGTTGCCAATTAACCTCCAGTTGTTTCTTTTTAGTAACACTTACTTTTCCAGCCTTTTGTTGACCCGTCCCAACTTTTTTGAGACATCAATTTCAAAATGACCTTATTTTTTTCTTAAATGGTAGATTTCCTCAGTTTAAACATTTGATATGTTTTCTATGTTCTATTGTGAATAAAATATGGGTTTAAGAGATTTGCAAATCATCGCATTCTGTTTTTATTTACATTTTACACAGGAATTAGGGATGTATTAACGAATTACATGTCATGTCATGTCATGTCATGTCATGTAATGTGGGGACATGGTGGCTTAGTGGTCAGCGCATTTTCCTCGCACCTCTGGGGTCGGAGGATTGATTCCTGCCTCTGCCCTGTGTGTGTGTGTGTGTGTGGAGTTTGCATTGTGCTTAGGGGTTTTTGTGTTTCCTCCAGGTACTCCGATTTCCTCCCCAATGACATGGGTTGTAGGCTTATTGGCATTTCCAAATTGTCCGTGGTGTTTGACTGTGTATACGATTGTGCCCTGCGATCTGTTGGCACCCTATCCGGGGTGTCCCTGCCTTGTGCCCCAAGTCCCCTAGGATAGGCTCCAGGCTTCCTGCGACCCTGTGTAGGATAAATCGTACAGAAAAAGGATGGATGTCAAGTATTCTTATGAAACATCTTCAAAACAAGCTAGCTCTTGTTATTACTTACGTTACAGCAGCTCCTCAAATATTTCTAATAACTGTTAATAAAAATGAGACAAAATGAAATTTGTCTATATTGGGAATATTGTCACAACATGTCAGTGCTCCAGTTTTAGGCACCTTAATTTTTTTTTTTTTTTTTTAATACTACAGATTGCTAAACATTCAGCATCTTTCATCTCCTATGTAGTCTATCTCTAGTGTGTCTCAGTGATGATTGTGACCAGCTGGGGAGCTAACCTTCGCACACCTGGACCTCTTCCAGAGCCGCACTCCCAGGCCAGGCCACGTCCATTCAACACGTTGTGTTTGATAAATCCTGCAGTGATGAGAGAGCGAGCAAGGCCATTATGGAGCGACGCTCTCGGGACTGTGTTAGTTACAAGTGTGAAGCAGTCTTGCACAGCTGAGAACGGCAGCAAGGGCAGTGGATGTGAAACACTCACGTTTGATTGGCAACCCTATAGTCTTCAAGAGGAGCAGCTACAAGCACTCAAGTGCATGTTTTTCAGGTTCCCATCCATCTCTAAATGAGACACACATAAGCCTGAACCCAAATGATGGCAAAAAAGAATGAAGAATGTTAATGGTTGGATAAAAGCTGGTTTCAGTCACCATGCAGGGATAAATACATACATTTAAAATCTATATCCTGAATTTATATATTTCTGCAAAGCTCCTTTGGGACAATGTCCATTGTAAAAAAAAAACACTATATAAATAAAACGGAATTGAATTGAATGCAGGTCAGGATCCAGTGTAAGAAATCCTTCCAAAGCCTAGTGTGTTTTTGGTATTTAGTATTATAAGGCTGGATTTTAACCTTCTGAAGTGTTGGGTTTTGTTGGGATGACTGCCTGGTCAGGTTTTATTCGTAGTGCTGTTGTGTAGTACTGGTCAGCACTTGAAACCTCTGATCATCAAAAACAAAACTGTAGAGAAAGTGCACAGGAAATGTCACAATTTGATTAAATTACCTTATCTCCGCAGGTGATTTGCATACAGTTCGAACTAATATGCTTTCACAGCTTGAGTTTCTCTTTGCAGAAACAGGACACGTGTGGATGTGGCTACAGAAACCATAAGTTAAAGTTAAAAATGTGGCTGTGAATATGAACAAAAATAGTTTGAAAAGAACCAAAACCAGAAAAGTTTATTTTTGCTCAGTGTGTGATACCAAAAAAAGCAATAAATGTATTTATATTGATATAAATGTACAACCCCGATTCCGAAAAAAGTTGGGACACTGTGTAAAATGTAAGTATATATAAAAAAAAAAAAACAGAATGCAATGATTTGCAAATCTCCTAAAACTGTAAGTTATTCCCAATAGAAAACATATCAAATGTTTAAACTGAGGAAATGTACCGTTTTAAGAAAATAAATGAGGTAATTTTGAATTTAATGGCCGCAACACGTCTCAGAAAAGTTGGGACGGGGGAAACAAAAGGCTGGAAAAGTACGTGTTAGTAAAAAGAAACAGCTGGAGGTTATTTGGCAACAGGTCAGTAACATGACTGGGTATAAAAAGAGTATCTTAGCTCAGGACAAACAAGGGACTCATGAACAACTATCACAAAACATAAACACAGTTGTTGATCATCCAGGTCACAACACACAGTATTAAAAATCAAGTGTAAGTAAACTTTTGTGTAAATTCAGTTATTACTGTGTCTCATAGACTACATGTAAACACCTGTTATGTGAAATAGCTATATTTTTCTTTTTTAATTATTAACATTTTGCAGATTCTGTAAGGTGTATGTTAACTTATGACCTCAACTTTATGTACGCATTTCAAACTAGTGTGTAGGGAGCATATTCACAATGTTACCTACTATCATCACTTTCTCACTGTTTCCATGTTACTGTAGCTGAGTTGGTGCTGAAACTGAAACAATGAGACACTCTGTAATCACAGCTGAAATTTATACAATTGCCTGACCATGACGAACCCCACCCCAGATTATACCTCAGACTCCAGAGGGTTAACAAAGGGGTTGAAACTGGTATCAGGTGTTGCGTGACCGAGAATTGAGGTCAGGGTTTATAGGCAGAGATGAGGACAGTGTTCACTCTGAATGGCACATTGTGGAAAACGGAAGCGCTTATCATCGACTAGCCTCAGGCTCTATCGATGAGATGAGCTCGGCTAAGCTGACACGATACATTGTTTGGTGCTGTAATACGGCTGATGTAACGAAAACACTCACGTGCACGCATCCGCATGAAATGATAGCAATTATGGATTTATTTGTGTCCTCTGTTGTAATTATGCTGCGTATGTCAGACTGTCAGTATGATTAGTTTAAATTAAGCAGCAGTGGGGGCCAGGTGAAGCAACACTTATTTTTCCATCTCAGCCTACGGGAAGAAATTCTGATATCCTGTGCCGTCTTGCCTGAGGCTCTGTGCTAACCTCACCTGATACTGTTTTCTAAATAGTCACAGCTCAGCAATGGCGAGAAAGAGAGAGAGAGAGAGAGTAAAACTCAGTAAAAGGTCATTAACCATAAAGTGAGTCCAATAAATATTTCGGCACATCAGTTCAGTTCAGACTCATCAGTTCATCTACAGTAGCTTTTCTTCTGGATCTCAGAATAATCTAGCAGTAATCCCACTATAAATACACCAAAAACATTATGAAATATGAAAAATATGACTATGTCAAATGCATACTAGAGACTTCGTAGTTTTCCCCCCACCTTGTAGCTCGAGCAGTCGAAAATGCTGTAATTCTGAGTCATGTGACATAATGTGGCTTCTATTTGTTTCTGTATTTGTAGCCTTTTAGTACACGTTATCTGTTAAATCCACCACATTTAACTCTATATGAAGACGTACTAGTTTGCCAGATCAACTGAAAGTCCTCACTCCAGCAACCATTACATAAATCAACCAGATTAAAAGTAGCTAACCTGTCATTGTTTCTTTTTACCATACAACACTGGCAGTCTAAACACTGTTTTATCCAGTCAGAGAATAAAAGTGAAGATAGTGAAGAGAGACAAACTGCTAAGATAACAAGTGTTGATTCTGCTCACACAAACCCTAACCAGGTGAGCTGAGCTGCCCAGACATTCAGCCAGCCGAATTAGTTATCGAAAAAAGCAGATGGAAAGACAGAAAGATAGAGAGGGGAAAAGCAGGATGGAGCCCTGTTCAGGAAATAGTTGAGTGGTCCGGGCTGAGCTCCAGGGGCCTGTCCACGGAGTCTGTCAAACAGACAAATTAACACAGTACATGGGAACAGACCACCACCTCCTGCTGTGTGTGCTTTCTTTTTTCTCTAAGTGCCACAGGTTTTTCTCTTTCTCTCTATATATCTCTCTCTTTCTTCTCAGGTGTGAGTGCTAAAGGATTGTCTTGTTTGTTAGTGCTTATGGTGTATTCCTGGAATAGTGCAATGACCAAGTCTACAACTTATCCCGAATAACATACAGTATCTCACAAA
This sequence comes from Stegophilus panzeri, assembly GCA_024331685.1. Classification (NCBI taxonomy): domain Eukaryota; kingdom Metazoa; phylum Chordata; class Actinopteri; order Siluriformes; family Trichomycteridae; genus Stegophilus; species Stegophilus panzeri. Next base: position 31,165,902 of record JANDJT010000001.1, on the reverse strand, counting down.
AGTGAGTACACCCCTCACATTTTTGTAAATATTTGATTATATCTTTTCATGTGAC
>JANDJT010000001.1:31128768-31141892 GCA_024331685.1 Stegophilus panzeri | reverse complement strand
TCATTATGGGGTATTGTTTGTAGAATTTTGAGGAAAATAATGAATTTAATCCATTTTGGAATAACGCTGTAACATAATAAAATGTGGAAAAAGTGAAGCGCTGTAAATACTTTCCGGATGCACTGTAAGTCCCTCCAGCACACTATAGTGTACCGCCAAATCCAAAATGACTTCTATGTATGCTCACTACATAGATCACAATGGTGAATTTCCCTCTGGGATGAATAACATTACCTATCTATCTATCTATCTATCTATCTATCTATCTATCTCTATCATACATAGTGCTCTATGTGACCTATAAAAATCAAATTTTTAAAAAATTCATGAGGGGACATATATGATTGTTACAAAATAAAAGTGCATTTTGTCTTTACAAACTTATTAGAAGTTTGAAATGTATTTTAAAAATACTTTAGTGAATTTGACAGCTCATGACTGTCAGATATGCAACACTTCAAGCATATGCACTGTATGTGTATTATTGTGTAGAAGACTCAAAATAATATCCATTACCAGCTCAAATTCTGCAGTAAGATAATTACGGTTTACTTTCTTTAAAAAAAAAAAAAAAATCTCTATAATGAGCAACGACTAATGCCTTTATTTCAGTTACACGTGAAGTCCTCGTTCTTTTATCTCGGACGGAAAAAAACTGAGCTGAGAAACTACAGCAGCACGTAGCATCCTTCCTGTGTGGCCATCATTTGCCTGCTACACTGGTTATTCTCATTAAATTCAGCTTTGCCTATTGTTCAGACGTTATGCATTGCAACCAAAAGACACAGAGCGGGGTAAAAAAAAAAAAAATCGATTGCACCTGCTTTTCTGTGTGGCAGAGGCTCCTTAGTGTAGAAACCTAATTAAATTAACCTCAAACGAAAGGGGAAGTTCTCGTGGCATGCACGCAGCGCCTCCGATGATTAGCACGTCGATTTATTAAAATGTACAGAGCTGTTTTACTGTGGGGGGTTTGTTTACTGACTTCTGTGAGACAAGGGGAGTTTGTCTGATGCAGTTAATTATGGTTTCTCCATCTCTCAGACTTTGCCAGTCCGGAGATGGGTGGAGTCCTAGAGAATGCGGCTGCGGGAAAAGTGGAAATCATTGAACTATTATCAAATAATTAAAATGGAAAACTGAATAAAAGTGTGTGTACTCTAAGCTTACAGTAGATCACATGGGCTTATTTATTTATCTTCTTTCCAGTTTAGTCATGGCCAATTTATGAATCTTTCATGAGACTCTGATAGAGTTGAACACAAATGTTTCCATAGTTTCAAGCCAAAATGAAGAATGCAAAGAAATATTTGAAGTGTTTTAGGATTCACAAATGGCCCCTTATTATCACAAATAATGAGTTTCTTACAAAGTAGAAGACCTTCTGATTGTTCATACATTCATTTATCTTCAAGAACTGCTTTATCTTGGATCCGAAGCCTATCCCGGGAATACTGTGCATTTAAAGGGAATACATACCAGTCCATCGCCATTCACACCGAGACGCACCTACAGACAATCCAGAGGAAACCCAAATGGACATAATGAGGACATACAAAACTCCATGCATACAATAACCTGAGCTCAGGAGCTTACTAGGGTCTCTCGTGCTGTAAGGCGACAACACTGCTTTCAGATCAGATAGACAGAATTCATTTAGATGAAACGGAAAGATAAAATTCCTAGTGACTCGACTATCCTGAGTTTTTCAGGAAAAAAAAAAAAAACAAGTTATATTTGGAACTATTACTTGTAAGCTAAAACACAAATCTGGGTCGAATAATTATCTCTTGTCATCAAATAGTCAGTGTACAAGGTTAAATGTGTTTATAATTATGTCTATTCAGTGGAGGCCCCAGGCTCCGCTCGCTGGGTTCATGCAGGGGTCAGAGTCCATCACCTCGAGACGTTCAGGATGTGTCTGAGAAACAAGCTGGTGACAAACTGTTCCCTCAGGATATCCTGCCACATGTCTGGCTGTAGGTCCACAAAAAAAAACTTGCATCATAGCTCCTACACTGTCAGACATGGGAATTGCACATGGCGTAGGCAGGAGATTCTATTGTGCTAGTAGTGATACCTTGTATTTTTATGAATGTACTGTGGGCTGAAGTGTACAGTATGAGGGAAAGGTTCCATGTGACAGTGTTATTTGGTAAAAAGTTTCTCAGTTTCACACTTTATCAGCAGAGTTTTTGTGAGTTGACTTATAGTGGGTTGCATATCATATCAGTGGCTTATAGAATTTACAACCATGAAGGAATTTATATAAATTTCAATGTGCTGCTTTATTTATGCACGCATGTTGATCAGAAAGGCAAAATTCTTAGCATAAATGTATAATTCATGTAACAATAAAACACACCGATGAAACGGCCGTGATTTGATTCAGTATGTTGACGTATTTCCCCGTGAAGCGAGAAGTCACAAAGGGAGAGGGTCGAAGGGTTTGACCGATTTCCAAAATAACCAAGAGCAGTCGCGATACGCTACACCTCACTCCAAATCTAAACTCAACAGTGGTTAAGCAAACTGGCTATACTCTCCAAACACAGCTGAGCATTTTCAGCTGTAAAGGATTCATTTTACTGCCAATTTGTCAATAGTACTCATGTTCGGTATCCTAGAGGCTGAACATGAGCCTCAGATTGGTATCAGGTCACGGGCAGTTTCTTACCCTTTATTAAAAGTCAGTTTTTCCCTCTTCTAGTCTGTGAGAAGGCAGTAGGCTTCTCACAAGGATATGGTTAATATGAAGCAGTGAAATAAAAGTGCATCGATAATATGAGATTTCACACACACACACACACACACACACGACTGTCATGTTTTTGGAGTGATGTCATACAGAGACAGAAATTAACACACAATCGATGGTTCGGAAGGGAAATCAATATACAAGAAGCTCAGGATGTTTCAAGCTAGCTAACAACATTTTGTAATTACAGTTTGTTTATGCGGGTGGGACAAAGCTCTTCCACAGCTTCTGATTGGATGCAAATTGGACGACTAAAGGCCGAGTTGTTATAATGTTTTCAGCATTTTCCTGGCTTATTTTCCTTTTTTTTACATATGTACTGGGCAGCGATGTGGCACAGTGCTATTTCACCGCTCCAGGGCTTGATCTTGGGTTACTGTCTGTGCAGAGTTTCACATGTTCTCCCAGTGTTTATGTGGGTTTCCTCTGGGTTTTCCAGTTTTCTTCCACTTCCCAAAAACATGATAGGAAGATTGGCTATAATAGATTGTTCCTAGGTGTGAATGAGTGTGTGAATGTGTGTGCATGGGGACCTATGATGGACTGGTGTCCCATCCAGGGTGAATTCTCTCACCTTGCTGGGATAGGCTCAGGATCCAGCGTGACCCTGACCAGGATACAATACTAAAGATAAATGAATGAAAAATATAAACTGGATCAAAAATACCAATTGTGTCTCACACTCTCTGGCCACGATCATGATGAGTATTATTCTAGCCAGTATATGTGTCACAGTAATGAAACAATATGATCTTTATCATTAAAATTTTGTTGGACAATAAAGAATAATGACATTCGTTAAGCAATTTAAAAAAAACAACAAAAAAAACTCCAGTCCTAGGGACTCACAATCTTGCAAGGATACAGTTTTCTTGTTTCATTTACTTTATGATTAAATAATAATATAATTAAACTTTTATTACAATGTTTTTCCTGCATACCTAAATATTAATACTCTACATAAAAGGGTTTTTAAACTTTATACGATAATAATTCTTTGTTCATAATCAATAATTAATTCATCATTAAGGTTTGATTTTATATTGAGTTTGATATTACTTGCTTATTTGGTTGGATTACACACCTTAAAGTGTTACTGAACAAGTTTGAGACCATGTTGGCCCAGGATACACATTAATTCAGGATCGTAGGAAGTCCGAGACAGAATGAAACAAATTAATGCATTACAGGATCTCCTGTAAAATGCCTGATGAATGTGGGCTTAGTCATGTTTCTTCACCTCTGGCTGGAACCATTAAACTCCAACAGAAATGTTCCACATGCCATAACGAGTGGCTCCTTTCATTCCCGACAGCGATGCCTTGATTTATTTTCTCTGAAATAGGTAGGAATGTGAAAATAAACATCGGTGCAGGGCTGTCAATGCCATGGCTGGATAAACACGACCTGCCTGGCAATTAGAGACAAGTTTCCTACTTCCTGTCCCTATGCCTCTGGAATCCAACAAAACCTCCAAAGAATTGGGTTTTTATGGTCGATTCTGCTTAGAAATCGTTCATATCCTGGCTGTGTATCTCTCCCATGGCCTTTTCACAAATTTAATTTGTCTCTGAGTAATGATAAAACCAAGGAAGCTGTCAGTTGCACTTGAGGGCCGTTTTTAAAATGCTGTTTTTGCGGTCTGAATGGAGCGCTTATTAAAATAAAATAAAGCAAAAACAGTTCAGGGAAAAAAAAGGCCCCTCTGAGTTCCAGGGGAAATTTGTGACATGCCGCAGTAGCACTTTAGACAGGATCTGGAAAGCGGAATGGGATCAGTGGCTCCGAGCTGCCTTAGAAATCAATCTAAGCTCACATCTGGTAGAAGAGCTTGAATTGCCTTATAATAATACCGTACACTATCAGAGCAGTCCACAGTCTCCTGTATATGTCATTAGCGGTTACTTTGGCGTAATGAAAGTTTAGTGAAAATGACCATACACCTTCTCATCTGTGGGTTTTTACCACCACTAATTCCTGATGAGAGTTAAAGACTTTTGATCACAATATGAGTGCGCAGTCATAACCCACTGGTCAGTGATTTTCTCAATAAAATCTCTCAGGTCCAGTTATGACTCAGGGTTAACAAAAAAACACGCAAATTACAGCTGAGTGCAAAAGGTTTCTGTGTGAAGAGAGGAAAACGTACCTCGAGTTGACTTTTTTCTTTATGTAACACCAGATTTAAAGAGGATGTTGGTTTTCATTTCTTTGCCTTTTCATAAAGCTGTTTGCCAAACCCAATGAAAAATTCATGCAAGATTTTTACTGTTCATTTTCTTCATACTCATGATACCTATCGCCTGTAAATTACCGAGCGCATTCATACAGCTGATTTACATTAAATGACATCCGAAAACTCTGTAAAAGGCAAAACTCATAATGAGTTGAAAATGTCAACCATCAAAGCATCAAAATGTTAACTAAACCTAGAACAAGAAGAAAGTTGCTGCTCTCCAAGAAGAACATTGCTGCCTACCTGCACTTTGCTAAAGATCACGTGGACAAGCCAGAAGGCTATTGGCAGAATATTTTGTGGATGGATGAGACCAAAATAGAGCTTTTTGGTTTAAATGATAATCTGTGAAACACGATGGTGGTAATATCATGGTTTGGGACTTTTTTGCTGCAACTTGCCATCATTGATGGAACAATGAATTCTGAATTATACCAGTGAATTTTTCAGGAAAATGTCAGGACATCTGTCCATGAACTGAATCTCAAGAGAAAGTGAGAAAATGCAGCAAGACAACGACTCTAAGCACACAACCGTAAGTCATTACCTAAGTCATTCTACCAAAGAATGGTTAAAGAAGAATAAAGTTAATGTTCTGGAATGGCCAAGTCAATGTCCTGACCTTAATTCAATAGAAATGTTGTGGAAGGACCTGAGGCAAGCAGTTCATATGAGGAAACCCACCAACATCCCGGAGTTGAAGCTGTTGTGTACCGAGGAACGGGCTAAAATTGGATCATTTTCCTTAATAAATACATTACCAAGTATAATATTTTTGTCTCATTCGTTTAATTGGGATCTCTTTTTCTACTTTTAGAACTTGTGTGAAAATCTGATGATGTTTTAGGTCATATTTATACAGACATATAGACCATTCACAAACTTTCAAGCACCACTGTCGACACACACCCAAAATAGAATAAATACAAAAATAAATAATTTAAACTTGGCAGTGTAATCTGTATATAAAATTACAGTAACCCATTGCAATTTATACTATGGGAAGTCAATAAATCAAGGTTCACAATAGTGAGTGTCCTTAAACTTAAATATACTCAATCCCTAGAGCTCTCAGGATACAGTGTTTTTTTTTTTTTCTTTCCAAACTAATGAGATTTTCATGAATTTCTTGTGTAAATGCTCCTGTGAACGATTTACGAGTACATTCTTTCAAAACCAGTTTGATAAATGAGCACCATTGTTTGACATTTTTGGAAAAATAGGGACATTACAAATGAGAACATCCAAATGCTGCTCAGAGGAGATGCAAAAGAGGTTGAAAACAGTTATAAAAGCACAGTGTGCATGTAGAGAGAATAGAAAAAAGTGCTAGGTATATCATATTCATAAACAAATATGACCCCCGCCCCCACTATTAACATCTTAACATACACCAGATTTCTTTCTTGTGGTAACAGTGGAACATCTGTGAAATATAACACACAAATGTCTTCTTGTTATGGAATTTGTCCTCTTCACTTTGTCATAAGGGTATGCAAACTATTGCACTCAACTGTACAGTAAGTATACATATGAGTGACAAATGAAAGGGAAAAAAAAGGGTCACTCTGTTGTTTTGGGAGAGCATTTATTTATTCTAATGACATGGTTTGGGTCCAATTGTCCCTTAAAGCAAAGTGTCACTGCAAATCAATACTACAGCCCTTCTGACTGATCACCTCTACCCTATGATGAAACATTTCTATCCCGATGGTTATGGTCTTCTAGTATGACTCCACCCCATCCACAGGGCTTACTAAATGGTTTGATGAGGATATAAATGATATATGTTAAGGCCTTCACACTCACCAGATCTCGGCCCGAATGAACACCTCTGGGAGATTTTGGAGTAATGTGCTGTCCACCATCACCAAAACAGCAACTGAGGGAATATTGTTTGGAAAAGCAGGACCGTAAAGAGCATTGAAGCTTTTCTGGCGGCTCTTGAAACACCTTACTAAGACACTGTATGATGTTTGATGAGTTGATATATTATCTGTTTGAACATGATTAGTAAAAACTAGCTCACTAGGAATGAACACAAGATTCGTTGGTTCACAACTCATGCTGTTGTTGTTTAATTCAGATTGTACGCACTGCTATGCTTGTACATGCAAGAAGAAACTGAAATCTAATTTTAGAGTACATGACAGTTAGAATTATGGTTTATGTCCTTGTTATGGGACACGGCGGTACAGCGGTAATGATTGCCTGGCATTCAGAGTTGGAGCAGGCATTTAACTCGGAGACGATTGCCAGCTGGCCGTTTACCTGATGTGACTTTAACGTAGTAATAAATGGGGCACATAAGACGAAAGCTATCATTTCAATCCAATAAAATCTATTTGGGATTTGTGGTAATTTAGCAAATTGAATATAAGGGTATATATATAAAAAAAAAACATCTTCAGCAAGGTCAAGTAAAATGGCATCGGAATATGACTCTGTAATATGATTTTATCATATGCTTTAAGGAGCATCTTTTGGAGGACCGAAGCTGACGGGTGAAATTACCAAGGTCATATGATGCAGAACTTAGAAAGTCAGTCTTGCTGTCATAGGTCATGTGAATAATACAGTACAACAAACAAACGTGAGCAATCATTGGTCATCTTTTTACATTATTGATATTAATTATTTGCAGGCATTTCATTGGATTTGTTATTAGCTACCATTATTTAATGATAGTACCCTAATGTTTTGATAGTTATGACTTTTTTGTAGCATGTGGGATGACAAATAAATGTTTCTGTGTGTCCTTTATGTCAGATGGGATCCTGCTCAGGCTATAGACCAGTGGTCACCAACCCTCTTCCTTGAGATCTACCTTCCTGCAGGTTTCATCTCCAATAAAAATCAAACACACCTGTTTTAGTTGATTAAGAACTTCTTAAGGCAATGATTAGATGGTCAGGTGGGCACGGTTATGGTTGAAGCTAAAGTCTTCAGGAAGGTAGTTCTCCAGGAACAATGCTGGTGACCAATGCTATAGACAGACGGGGAGCCACATTATATCGTTTTCTATAGGTGCAGATTAGAAATTTGCCACAACCTAGATTGTCACCCCAGCAAAGTTATTATAAAGGTCTAACCTGGCCACTCCATTGCAAAAGGTCTTGCTACACCCCTGTCTGTGGGTTAAGGATGTATCCAAATGTAAATATGTTTACATGTAAAAAGGGACTAGAGAAATGACAAAAAAAAAAGGTACACAAGCAGGAATTTTTAACTTTCATGCAGGCACTGATATGAAGTCTTGGGACAAAGAAAGTCCATGGTCTTGAGCATGCACTTGAGACACTGGTCAATGCATTTACAGCATTCAATTCATCTTTAGTTACTTCCTGGTCAGAGTTTCTCTAGTTGAGACCAATTTTGAGTGTTTCCAAAATAAAAAAAAAAAAAACAGACAGTTTGGGTTTAAATTCGAATACAGATGCAGATATTTGTGACATTTGGGTACAGATACAGATCGTATCATTGCTTTACACCCCTACTATGGGTTAATTCTTCAAAACGTCCAGCATGCTGTTTTTATTTCATCATGATGATTTGTATAACAGTCTGAGTGTGTGTACTTCACGTTGGTCTGTATACATTAACTAACCACTGTCCATCAAAACTCATCAGTGCTAAGACCATTGCTTGGATTTGTGAATTACTGGCAGCCGGCGGTGTATAAACCCACATGTTTAGCCCGCTGAAAACAAATATTTGAGTTCGGAGGTCTGCGTGAGGGCGTGCTGACTCAGACTCAGAGAGAACTCAGCCCCAGCGCGACGTACGAGGAGGAGTTACGAGCTGTAACAAATCTTCCCGAGCATCTGTTCATCTGCTCTGCCACAGGCTCTTAAGACGTACACACACACACAGTCATATTTCATCATCAGCTGTCAGTCTTCTACACCTCTCTGGTATTCTGTGTGTGTATGTGAGAGAGAGAGAGAGAAGCAAAAAATTGGACAGAGAGGTTATGAAATGAGCTGATACTGTATTTGTAACTTAGTGCATGTTTGACCACAACGAGGCCCAGTGAGACAGAAAAAGAGAGCAAAAGATGGAGATGGAACGACATCTGACAGGTGATGGACACTCTGGTTGGTGGAGTGATTTACAGAGTGATCGATGCAGCCATAAATCCCAAGGCACTGCGGTTTGGCCATGCAGAACGTCCAGCTTTTCGGAGTGTTAGTGATCTGGTGTGAAAGCACTACCCCACTCCAGCAACAGCCTATCAATCACTACCGACTAGAGCCCTGAAACCATACACACACACACGCACACACTATATCTGACACTCATGCCAGGCTCAGGTATCTACCACACACTTCTCATGCCATATTATACCTCAAAAGATCATCATCATCGTCGTCATGATCATCAGCGCTGGAGGAATTTAAATGCTGACATTGCCACAAATAGAGTTCTGTTCGCTGCTTAGTATTAATATCCAACTGACCCAGGCCATATCTTTTGATTTTATTGCAATAAACAGTATATTGAGACCTAGAAATCTAGAGCTAGAGAACAAGAGTCGGATTGAGAGAAGTAGTTACTGGTATAGTTAATGTTTACTGGTATTTTAAATAAAATCTATTTTAAAATACCCAGTATCTCATAATCATCTAGTTAAAAATTAAATAATTAAAAATATACACAAGATTAATGGAAATAGACACACAAGAACCATTTTTTTCCACTGCTTGAGGATCTATCGGATCTGCAAATGTGGGAATTTAAATAAGAGATCATGTTACAGTGATTAAAAATTCATTTTATATTTACAAAGATAATTATGCTTTTATTTCACCATGTTATCGCTCAGGACAAAATTACCTAAGCATTATCTTCACAAAATACCAGGGTTTTTATTTATTTATTTATTATTTTTTGTGTACACTGTAAAACCGGATAAGTTCATTTAACTCAAAAAAAAATTTGAGGAAACTAATTAGGTGAAAATTTTTAAGATGATAAATCAATTTCTTTAAGCCAAATACACTTAAATATAACAAGTTTGAGTTACATTTTTTTTGTTATATTTAAGTGTATTTGGCTTAAAGTAATTGATTTATCAACTTAAAAATTTTGAGGTAATTAGTTTCCTCAATTTTTTTTGAGTTAAATAACTATCTGGTTTCAGAGTGTAAAATAAAACAAAAATAATATAGATATACAGTAATATAATGTTAATCTAATAGTACTGAATTTTAAAAGGGTTAATTTCGCACAAAACAGGACATACAAGTTTTAAAAAATCCAAGCACTCTCTCTTGATAAATGTTTAAATTTTCTAGCCAATTTTATATAAGATTATATAAAATGTTTTTGTTTTTTGTTTTTTTTTAGTATTCTCACATGCTGTATATTTCATTCCTACTGAAACCCACACTGAAATAAATGTGACAAGTTTTTCATGTAAACACACAGCTGCTTATTAGTGAAGTGTCCAGATGGAGGGGTGTTGATGTTGTAGATAAGTGTTGGTGCTCGGGGAACCCGAGCAGGCTGCGTTAATACCTGCTGGTATTTACTATAGGCAGGTGCTCTCTCTCAGAATCAGCACATCTCTATAAATAGAGCAGGACTTAGTGCCTGTCTCAGCATCCCACAGTCCAGTGAAGTACACGGCATATAAACAGCAGCCAGCTAGCAAACTATAATGACACACTTGCAAAAAAAAAAAATAGATACCTTATCAAGGTAAAATATCTTCAGCACAACCTGATTCTTGACATATAAGAATTTCACGTCTGAAATGGTCTTATTTTATTGCCATTTTTTTTTTTTGTGCTTATTGCAAGCGGTTATTTCTAAGAAGCAAAATTCACTGCCAGTAGAATACAATCATGGTTCCCCAAGTGTGCCAAATGCGTACTGTGAGTGATAGACAGCATGATTTTCCACATGATGTCATTTGGGCTAAATGACTAGATCACTGGATCAATGGCTGAAGTTACAGGCATAACATACAAGAGAAAGCTAGAGAGCTGAAAAAAAAAACCCATAATTGGCCATGTTCTCTGGGTGGGAGGGATGGAGTTACTCTCTCTGCTGTCAATCACGGCAACACCAGCCAATCGCAGGTGGCTCATGTATGCGGAAGAGGGTAGTTAGAACTTTTCTCTGAGTTTATTCAGCTGCCCTGTGATGTAGCATGAGCAGCAGTTCAAAATGTTGTGCTGGCTAGAAGAAGCATGGGCTAGCCCTCATCCTTCTCGGGTGTGTTAGGGGACAGCTAGCTCGTTGATGGGAATTGGCACCTAGACTAGAATTAGCAACAACTAGGACTAGAGTTGGATTGAGATGAGTAGTTGCATGGCTAATGTTAGAGGTAGAAGACTAATACGTGGAAATTAGGGATACAAATTTGAGGTGGGTAAAGTATTTAAAGGCTTACTGTAGTAAAAATACTGTTTAAAGCTACAGGATGTATTCATTCATTCCTTCCTTCATTCCTTCATTCATTCATCTGCACATTTCTGGTCAGGATTGAGGTGGATCCGGAGTCTATCCTCAGAACACTGGGCGTGAGTTAGGAATTCACCCTGGATCAGATGCCAGTCCATCACAAAGCACCATGCACACACATTCACACACTCATTCATACCTAGGGACAATTTAGAGCAGCTAATGCACCTACTGACATGTTTTGGGAGGCAGGAGGAAACCAGACAACCCAGAGGAAACTCACAAGGGCATAGGGAGAACATTCACATAAACTCCACATAGAGAGAAACCTGAGCTTAGGATTGAACATAAAGATTTGGGAATGTTACTCTCTCTGGTTGGAAAATGCTATTACAAGATGTTTGTGAAAGAGCATTTCATGACCATGCGGATTAACCTGAAAGACGTCAGAAGCAAGTAATACGCATTCAAGCAGAACTCCCAAACACTGAGATTGAGATCAGATCCATGTAAGATAACATGGTTCTCCCTTCTCATGCATTTTCCTTCCTGAAAGACTCACAAAATTGTGAATTCTGTACAAAATACAGTATTTTGTGAGGGAATTCTATATAAATTAAAATCCTTTCATTGCTTTAATAAGGAAATTGACAGCATTGTTGAAATGGGCTGAACATTAAATTAGCTCCTGACCTGAATTTGAAAATGTCGCAGTCGCAGTCTATTATTAAAACTGAATGCAGGTTATAATTAAGTAAAAAAAAAAAGTGCTACAATGATTCTCGGAGCTGCTTCCACAGTGGCAGCCATTTATCCTTAATTGAATGATTGTGCACCACTGTGGTGATTGTGCAAAAGGATACAGAGTTTTCGAATATTGACAGAATAATTATTGTCTTTCAGAACAGAGGGCTGTGGTTTGTCAGGACCAGTTTTTTATGTACACACAATCAACACTGAGATTCATCCTCAATAGATGGATGTGTGGTTAGAAATAAGGCAATCTGAGGCATAGTTTTGAGATGTCCCTGGATATTTGTGCTGTATTTGTAAGTGCAAATTGCTTCCTAAATGTGTAAATGTACGTACCATACGAACGTTAAACGATTTTGTATGTAATTAGTACGCACACTACAAGCAAATGTAAATAGTGAAGTATGCAGTCCTAAACGTAGATGAAGAGAACCCAATTAAACAAATGAGACAAAAATACTCTACTTAGTCATTTATTTATTGAGGGAAATGATCCGATATTACATATCTGTGAGCGGCAAAAGTATGTGAACCTTTGATTTCAGTATCTGGTGTGACCCCCTTGTGCAGCAATAACTGAAACTAAACATTTCCAGTAACTGTTGATCAGTCCCGCATATCGTCTTGGAGGGTTTTTGACAACCTGTCTTCTCAGAAATCTGGTTGCAGCCATTGATAGCTTTCTTTTTCTGCCCCGTCCAGGAATGTAAACAGTTGGGGAAGAAATTGGAGGTGTGTCAATACAGTATATTAGATCTGTGCATTAGGTCTTAAAGTGACAACAGTCTAATAATCCTGCTGCTGTCTGTGTCATTAATGTTCATTTAAATTAGCAGTTATTAAACCCCTGATTAAAAAACCTGACCTTGGCCCCTCTCAACTGTCCAACTATAGACCTATATCAAATCTCCCCTTCATCTCCAAGATCTTAGAGAAGGTTGTAGCACAGCAGCTATGCTCATACTT
>JANDJT010000001.1:31115031-31128412 GCA_024331685.1 Stegophilus panzeri | reverse complement strand
TCTCTCAGACTATATAACTGTGGGGGAGACGCATCAAATCACTGAAATGTCAACTCGAACTGGAGGACACAATATAGCGTGAAACAATAACAAAACAGGTTCATTTTTTTTTATTTTCATACACTTGTAATATAATAAAAGTTCTACATATACCTCTATATCCATTTTTTTCTTTGAAAGCATTTTTTGATAGGAAACTTATTGAGGTGCTGATGACATGAAATAATAAAATTAAATGGCAATGGTAAGATGTAATAGTAGTATTTTTTGTTACATTTATCTTGCTATTGGTTTGTGAAGGTTAAAATATTAATTTAACACCTCAGTGTTGAGTTTACAATTGCAGGTTCAAATATTTTTTTCAATTTAATGACTCGACCGGACTCGACTCGGACTCGACCATTAAGAACTCGGACTTGAGTCCAACTCGGCCCTTTTGGACTCAGACTTGAACTCGGACTCGATTGGTTCAGGACTTGGTCTCGACTCGAACTCGACAAAGGTGGACATCATACCCAACACTAGTATGTGTTTGTGTGTGTATAAGAGCATGTTTCATCTGAGCCACTGCATCTTTTCAAACTGTTGCTCAAGCTGCATCACAAGGCAGCGTAACAACCTCAGAGGAAAGTTACATTTGCCCTCTTCCACATACATAAGCTCACAAATGTCTACGATTGGCTAGTATTTCTGTGACTGACAGGGCAGAGAGAATAACACTATCCGTCCCATCCCTCTTGGACTCCCAGCTGTGGCACTGCCAAGATTTCAACGCAATTTCTGAACAATAAGCTGAAGGCTTTTCTGTTGCACCACTCAGAAGACCAGGTATGTTGCTTTTAACCTCCCCTTAAGTATGGAGAACACACAACCATATATTAATATGTTTTTTTCTTTCAGCTTAAACAGTAAGCAGGCTTTAATTCTCGTATACATGAGATGTATCACTTTAAATTATGCTGATTGTTCTGTGAGGAATATTTCTGGATATTGTCCATTACATGTGATAGCAGGGACAATAGGAGTGGCAGAATATATATGTCTTTGTTTTCCTTCCATATTAGCATCGAGCTGTCAGTCAAAACGCTGCACTTGGGGGGAAAAGGAAATTCCAGTGATTTGTAAACCATGACACAGAGCCACATGGCCATCAGCTACTGTTTACAGCTCTCAGAGAAACAGCACCAGATGTTATTTATCAGTACAGATCCGGTGGCCATGAGCTCATCTCCGTGTATGTAGGGTCTAAATAAACATCCGTGGGTTTCAAAATATGTCATTAGGTAAACATTATGTATTCAAAGTTGTCTATTTAGGGAGCCATTGATTTTGATCTTATATGTTCAGCTTGGCTATTTCTGAGAACCATGGTGAGTGTGTTAAACAGATGTTACATGGTAAATATAATGCAAAAAGTGCAAATTCTTCATTTGAAGAACACGTGTGTAAGAATAAAATATTCATGCTGTGATGCACAAAGAGGTGATGTTTTCCTTATAATAGCACATTCCTCTTACACCACAACAATTTGCCAGCAATTACATTGTTTTAATTAATTAAAGAACAACACACCATAACTTATATCCATTTATAGTTACATTTCATGTTGTGGTACGTCCACGAAACATCCTGTTATCACTAACTAACGGTTATAAACATTCGTTTGCTCACCAGCCTCACTTTTTTCTCTCTTCTAGTTAATTAGACAAAAAAAAAAACTGAGGCTTCATACAGAAATCTTCACCATGTCAATAATGCTTCATTGTTAAATAACGACACATTTTCATGTGTTTATTATTACTCTTAGGTACAGGGCCTAGGTAGCTAGGAATTCTGGGTATTGTTAAAGAATCATGGCATGAAGGTTGCGTCTTTAGCAAACATGACAATTAGCATACTATTAGTGAAACCGAGCTAGATAACTACCCTGAAAAATTCATATGTGGTATATGTAAGAGAAAATATTATGTACAGTGCTGTGAAAAGTATTTTGTGTGTATCTCATACTAAACTGTTTCAGAAATGAAAACAAAATCTAAGATAAAACAAAGGCAACCCGAGTAAACACAAAATACAGATTTTAAATGATAATGTTATTTATTGAAGCAAAAAATTATCCAATATCAGCTGGGTCTGTGTGAAAATGTATTTGCCCCCATAGTTATTAATTCCCCAAATCTATGAAACTGCATTCATAATGGTGTTCAGCTGGACGAGACACAACCAGGCTTGATTACTGCAAACCCTGTTCTATCAAATCAACACTTAAATAGAACTTTTTCAACAGCATGAAGTTGGTTAAAAGGTCTTACCCAGTAACACACTATGCCAAAACTGAAAGAAATTCCAGAAATGATGAGGAAGAAGGTGATCAAAATACATCAGTCTGGGAAGGGTTACAAAGCTATTTCAAAGGCTCTGGGACGCCAATGAACTACTATGAGGTTCATTTTTATCTCCAAATGGAACAGTCCTGTAGTCTGCACAGTAGTGAAATGTTCCTCCAAGAGCACAGCAACGATTCATCCAGGAAGTCACAAAAGAGACAAGGATAATATCAGAGGAACTACAGTCCTCTCTTGCATCAATAAAGGTCACTGTTCATGACTCCACTATCAGAAAGACACTGGGCAAAAATAGCATCCAGGGAAGAGTGGCGAGGTGAAAAAGTGATTATTCACCCAGGGCAAACAGTAGCTGGTAAGTGTGTCTTTCTTGATTTTTAGTTAAAACTAGTTTTAGCATCGGCTGTCAGATAGAAGCTGTAACTGTGCTTCCTTGTTGCTATGAGATGTTTACACATTGCTAGATTAGAGCTAATTCAGATATTCATATTCAGTTTTGGTCGGGAGTCACTTGTTCACGCGATTACACTTTGTTTTGATAATTAAAGAGGCGTGCTCAGGACTTGTTGAGGACTATATTAGTGTGCTTGTCAGTTATAACTACAGCAAAAGCAATTATTCACCCAGGGGTCCCGTTACATCTGGCATAAACCAAACACAGAATTCCACAAAAAGAACATCATACATACGGTCAAGCATGGTGGTGGAAGTGTGATGGTGTGGGGATGCTTTGCTGCTTCAGGGCCTGGGCAATTTGCAGTAATTAAGGGCAACATGAATTCTGCTCTCTACCTAAAGGAGAATGTCTGGTCTTCAGTCTGTAAGTTGAAGCTAAAGCACAACTGGATTATGCAGCAAGACAATGATCCAAAGCATAGGAGTAAGTCCTAGTCCTAGAAGTAAGTGAAAGACTGATCTCCAGTTATTGGAAGCATTTGTTTGCAGTTATTGCTGCTAAAGGTAGCACAACCAGTTATTACGTTTAAGGGGGCAATTAGTTTTTCACATGGGTGATAGGTTTTGGATAATTTTTTTTTGCTGCAATTTGACATGTAAAATCTAATCAAACATGATTTCATTGCTTATACTAAATTTAATTTAAACATATATTTAATCTACTAGTTTGAATTATGTGGAGTGATCGATTCACATAATTGATCGAATTACATTTTAATTAGACTACATTGTGAGGATGTTGGCATTGACAGGGTCCTGGCTTCGGCTTCGGGGTGAGTGTGTGGTGTTTGATTTTATTCCTGAGCTTTGAATATTCATGATCAAATCATGTTGGATGTATGAAAACATGTAACTTAATTCCTGTGGAACCAGTGTACACACTTGAAGGAAGTAAATTAAACTTTTTTTCAGTGTAGTTGACTTGGTATTTAACGGAGTTGTCTAAGTCACAAGCACGAGATCCCTGCTACTAGCTATTTCACTGAAAATACTCACACTTGCCGCTCTCTCTCTCTCGTTTTTCCTTCCGTTTTCAGATTTATGGGTTTGCTTTAAACAGCATTTACGCTATAAAGACATTTAATATTGTTTTCAACAAATTCTGTAAAACATCTCATCTGCTCTATTTCCCTTAGCACCTTGGTGTGTCTTGTAAAATTAAATGGTTATCATCATTAAATAAACTTATCTGCTCCTGTAGAAGGGATTAGTCTGTTCTGTTTTTACTCAGCAATCTGTCATAACACAGATTTATTAAGTAGCAGATGATTACTGCCTCCTGTATGACATACAGAAGCCTATGTGCTCGATATAAATCACCTGCAGAAACCCACTGTACCGGAACTGGCAGCCCTGCGCTCGCAGTAAATGTCTTTTTGTTCTGATTAAGATTTTCCATGTGCTAGTTTCATCTAGGAAGAGACTAAATGTGTGTTTCTTTATGACATGCTTGTGCGTTTGGGACAATGGAGCCTATAAATGCAGCTGAAGCAGGTTTTAATGCTCAGGAATAAGATGGTGGGTCCTCATTTGTCATCCATTAGAGATTGATAGAACCCTGTATCGAAAATCTGATTATTTTGCTTTCATGCATGTTGCCAAGGGAATAAAACATTTGGTTATAGGACAGTAATTAACAACAGTGTGGTGTGATGTGGGCTGAAATGAAACAGAGTTTACCAACACAAAGTTGATTCATTTCCCAGCACAACATGAAGTGTATTCCTCTTAGTTATATCATATATATATATATATATATATATAATATGTGTGTGTGTGTGTGTGTGTGTATTATATGTATTAATATACACAACCAGTCAAAAGTTAGGAGACACTCGACTGAAATGTTTCTCGTGATGTTAAAAAGCTTTTGATCTGAAGATGTGTGATTAAATGTTTGAAATCGGTGTTGTAGATAAAAATATATTTGTGCCGACGTATTCAATTCTTTCATTAGAAAACTAACATTTCATTTACAAAAAAATATTTTTTAAACGAGCAAGTCGGAGCGAAATATTCCCAAAAGCAGCCGATAAATGTCCAGCGTAGGTGGGAACTCCTTTAATACTGTTTAAAAAGCATCTCGGGGAAATTCCTCAAGAAATCGGGTGGGAAAATGCCAAGAATACATTTCTGGAAATTCTAGGCAAAAAGGGTGTCTACTTTGAAGATGCTAATATATTGAATCATTTTGGAGGTTTTTTTTAACAACATAATTCCCATAGTTCCATTTGTGTTACTCCAGAGTTCTGATGACTTTATTATTATTCTAAAATGTGGGGGGGAAAAATTAAATAAAGAATAAGTGTGTCTAAACTTTTGACTGGTTGTATATATAGATATGCTTTTTAATCATTTTACAGAAAATAGTCTAAAATCCTACTTTCCATCAAATGTATAAGCATTAAAATAAAATGGCTTCTTTATCACATTAAGTAAGTATCAATCTTTTAAATGGCAAAAAAATACTCAAATTATAGAACTGTTCAGCAATTAATTTTGGAGTTTGTGCTTTTTAAAGACCAGAGTCAATTTCTGATCTTACGTACGTACATCAAATGTCAGCCAGCTAGCTAACTCTAGCTAAGCTCATCAATATTGTAGTCGATTATGTTTAATTATTCGACACCACAAAAATCATGATCACAATTAAATCATTGCATACCCTGTCCAATTTTAACTCAATTTTTACAGTGTCTACAGTCTGCACTATAAATATACAGTATGTGTCTTTATAGTGAAAATGTTTGAATCCTATTGAATCTAACTGTCGAGATTCGAGGACATCTCAGTCATGTTTTTACAGAAGCTATATCCCTTCAGTCTCAGTCCACCAACTGTTACTTGTGGCTTCGTATTACGGACTTGACAGATGTTTCTCCTATTATAGTTTGCTGGACGGGGGGTGAGGGGGATTGTGAGAGCAGAGTCAGAGGTTCGTGGAGGAATTTCTACAGCCAGATTAATTCAACTCTATTTCAGTGACATTTCAAGTCAAATTCTTCAGCACAGATGTTTAACCATGGGCCAAAAATTTAACAATTAATACATTTTTTGTCTCCATTCGTTCCAAGGATGAAATTCCTACGAATTCCAGTGATTCCCTGGTTGGTATAATATTAAATAATTGAGGTAAATGTGTCTTCTTTCTAGCAGTCTTGGTTGTCTGATGGACAGGGAGTGAGGAGGCACCGAGGCCAGACTCAGGGGTCAGGTCATGCTCGCTGACAGTAAAGGGAAGGCTGGAGGTTTGTTTAGTTGAGCTGGACAGGATGTATGTCAAAACTTTAACCTGATTCTGTCAGCGTTCATCCTAGCTTGTTAACCTCTGTTTGATTAACTGACTGTGGAAAGAAAACAAGGACTAGTCTCCTTCAATAATGGAGAGAAGTTTGTAGGGTAAAACTATTGTTTAATTCTTAAACCGTGATCATTATAAACCAGGGGTAATCAACTAAACCAGAGTTATGTAAACTTCCTTGCTTAAAAACGTCTGGAGAAGCAGCAAACGTGGCTCAATGGTTAGCTGTTAGTGATTAGTGGCTATAAATAAGACAATTTGAAGTGTTTTGTTTAGTCTCGCAGTCTAGTAAACGCATACCATGAACTGAATATGGCACAATGTGGGTAGCATTGCTGTCTCACCGCACCAGGGTTCCCAGGTTCAATCCTGAATACAGGTTACTGACTGTGTGGCACTGCTGTCCATGTTCTCACCATGTCCACATGGGTTTCCTCCCAAAAACATGCCAGTAGGTGTATTGGCTAAGATAAATTGCACTTATGTGTGTAGGAATGGTGCCCAGCAATGGACTTGCTTTACCTCCAGGGTGAATTCCGTCCTCATACCCTATATTCCAGACTGTAGATTCACCATTACCATGTCAAGTATAAACTTTTTCGAATGATTTGTTTTATATTCAGCGTGTAACAGCTAAATGAGGAAGTGCATACTGAATCTCATTGTACTTGTACAATGACAGTAAAGGTATTTGTACTCGTATTCTCCAGTCTCGTAGTTTTCATAGTCACGTTTTATTTAACAAGTGAGAGAGACTAGATAAAATCTATGAAAGTGTGACAACACTTTCCAAGCCACAACAAAAGACCTGCTACAGAAGCAGAGCTGGATCGTGTGTAAAAAAAAAATAAAATAAATAAAAACTAGATTCTCTGAATTATGAACACTTTTATTGCTTCCGCAACATTACTTTTTGGAGTGTTCAATTCAATCCGTTGAAATCCGTTGCTTTTTCCTCGCAGCATTGTTCCCTTGCCCACCTATACGCACAGATGTAAGGACTGACCACATGTTAACTGGTCAGTTACAGCAGTCAGGCTTAACCAAATAACTCATAATGACCTGCATGGATACCAGGTGTTTCTGCATGTGTAAATCTTTTATGTGCTCAGAGAGTGAAATATGGATTTTAATAAGTCCCTCTAGGACAGGGCCGGAGTTGAGTCCTGGGAAACAGGAAGTCGACGAGATTACCTTACAGTCACGTTTTTGTTTTGTGAAACAATAAATTTGCGGGCAGGATGTGGGAAAAGGTGTAAATTAATACATTTCAACCCTCAGTTAATTACATGTATTAGGTGCATGTAAGGATGGGGGATTATAAAAGTAGACTGAGTGGTATGTGGGACAAAGGGTAGCATGGTTACCATTTCAGCTTTCTTTCTATCCATCTCACACAGGTGCTGCACTCATCTCATAACAGTCAGGTTCCTCCTTCTGCACAACCGTTCCTACTCCAGAGCGGATTTGGGAAATGCATTAAAAAACCTTCAAGATGGGCCTGTGTTCCACCTCCTTATTTTTCCAAAATGTGTATTCCAGAGCTGGTGCTTAACGCTTCCCAATAGTACCAAAAGTAATTGCTATCTGATATGTATTACAGTAGTAGCAGTGGAAAGCTTTCGCTGGCCCTGAACACTGATCCTGTATTCTGCACTGACCGTACAACAATATCGAGCTGCTTTTTCTTCGCTACTCAATTATTTATGTGCAGATCAATACGCAACAAGCTCCTGGGGGTAGGAACCTGAGGAAGAACCGGCTTTATGGATCTGTATATGTTTTCAGGGTTGCTTGAGTATAAAAAAAAAATCTGTAAAAAATTAAAAACACATTCAACATGCCTAGGTGGGAAAACCTATTACAAAAACAAACCGCTGTCTAAGACTCGGGCTTCTGATCTATTTCACTTGACACAAACTATGGGAAGGAGTCTGTTACAGCTAAGGCTTTGTCTCGTTCGATATTGTCTGTTAGTCACAGAGTCATCATATTACAAATATAGTTCTTAATTTTTTTTTTACAGTAAGTCACTAAACTGTTACACAGCAGTGGTATTTCTAACAAGATGCACACCATTTCTGATAATAATAAGGTCGGACAATTCTTAAAACTTGTGCTTTATTTCTGTTATCGAGTTATGATGAGAACTGGCAATCCCCCTGGTGGTCAGTTTGGATTATTTTTTTTACTCACACAAAATGCAGTCATAATCATGTCAAAAATGAAGTTAAAATACATATATTTTAAATACTGATTACCTCTTTTGAGTGACCAACAGTTAAAAAAAACCAAAAACTGCTGTTTAACAGATCCATTGAATTTGTCGTCTTTGGCACCATAGAGTTCTTATTGCACCTAGTGGTCACAAATGGGAACTGCAACAAGTGCAATGAAAAGGCTATTGGGGCAGAAATTACACTGCCTTATACTCACTCAGTGAACATTTTGTTTCAGCAGAATAATATACAGTTACTAATATTATGTCTTCTGTGTGTGTCTTGCACACTGTGACATTTGCTAAGGTAACCACACGTGCTGCTTGTGCTTGAAATGGACTAGGTTGAAGTCCATTTCAACCAAAGTGAACATTGCCATAGGTTTGATTAGAAAAGATGTTATTAGCAAGTTTAATCTACACTGTTATCTAGTTAGCAATGTATGTAACTAGCTAGATTGCTAATATGTCTTTGGAGTGCAATTATCAGCTAACATAATCCATGATAATTGCATGACCAGTAAATGACGTAGCACTTTTTATTTTTAAATGAGTTATACTGTATATACAAGTTTAGATCAATCAACATACAGATACATTCCGATAATGTTAAATCTAAAACACTGCCTATACAGTTTGTTGTTTTGAGTTTGCTGAGTAGATTGTTGCTACCATAAGACAAATATAGAGACGTCCATGGTTTGTTTTGTTTTTTTCAGCACTTTAGCTAACAGCAGCTTTATTCCAAATCTCTCAAATGTTACCTAGCATGATAATAACTCTGACTATACACACTCACCGAATACTAATCACAATACGAATTGCCTTCATAAATATGAAATGCAGGCAGCAGTTGGGGTCTCATTAGGTCTCATTCTCACAGTCTGTAAACGTTTAGATTAACAAGTCACCTTATGATTGTACGGATATGTGGTTATAGGAAAATGTAGTGATGTTTGAAAATGTGGTGAAAATTAAAAGGGAAAAAAAAAAAAAACAGTAAAGTACAGATACTTAAACTCCTGCCTCTGTGGATAACACATATAATATATGAATGTTTAACATAACATACAATAACATCTATAAAATCACAAAAGATGAAGAGACCTTTTCTGGACATTTGATTTGGTCATTTTAATGAATCTTAACTAAACTGATTACAGGACACACTGTTGTCTTCCTTAAGGTTGCTGTTAGAGTTCAGTCCCCTGCCTGGTTTACATTCACATGACATTTGATCCAAAAGCCTCTCCTAAGCTGTATGTGAATGGTGCTTGCTGACACAGTAGCACTCTGGATATGGAATATACGTATACACTGACCTCATATTTCACATCTTAGATCCTCCGATGTTAGACTCTCCATGTGCTGTCACCTTTTTTCTGAAACTCTTCTCTGGGTTCTGAGACATATAGACACAGGATCAGTGTGAATTAAAAAAAAAAATTCACACAGTCATCTCATTGTAGTTATTTTGTAGATATTATAGGTATTTAAGGTATCTATTTTATCATTCCTATACATCAACGTTAAATCTGAGTTCTTATTAAGGAAAAGGGAATCTTTCAAGCTCCATTTTAAGACAGTGTAAATAGTTAAAAATGAAACTGGGGCTAGAAACTTTCAGGAACAAAAAGTTCTAATGGCTCCGATAAATAAAGATGATAGCACTCATTAGTCGAATGTGCTTAATATTTTAAATAGTTGGATAATGTTACTAAAATACATTTATGCTATGATTATGTGTGGCATTTGACTTTGGAAGCAGGAAGTTGGAGCTTGGAACTATATCATTTTCGACCTCCCTGCCTTCGAGCTACAAAATTGGGAAAAAAAAACATGGATGCCTTCATGTTCAGCTTTTGTTAGAAACAACAACTTTTGTTGATGTTACTTACTGAACTTGGAGTTGAGGAGACCATCCGAAGTTTACGAGCAGGATTTCCGAGTTGAGGAAGCATGGTCTTTCTTGTTTCCTAGTTGGAGGTCAGGAATTCTGAGCTATGATATGTAGTCGAATGCAGCAAAAATGATAACGGGGTCTTCAGGATTTTGTTGATAAATATATGAATAATAACGTATTACAAGAAGAGCAGTATTGTTGTTATGATTGTTATAATAATAATAATAATAATAATAATAATAATTATTATTATTATTGTTATTATTATTATTATTAATGGTGGCATTGTGGCTTAGAGTTTTTCATGTTTGTCTTACACTTCCAGGCTTGGGGGTTCGATTCCCACCTACACCCTGTGTGCGTGGAGTCTGCATATTCTCCCCATGCTTCAGGGGTTTCCTCCGGGTACTCAGGTTTCCTCCCCCAGTCCAAAGACATGTGTTGTAGGCTGATTCACATTTCTAAATTGCCTGTAGTGTGTGAATGGGTGTGCGATTGTACCCTGTGATGGGTTGATACTCTGTCCAGGGTGTCCCCCGCCTTGTGCCCCGAGTTCCCTAGGATAAGCTCCAGGCTCCCAATGACCCTGTGTAGGAGAAGTGGTACAGAAAATGGATGGATGGATGGATGGATGGATAATACTAATAATACATTTATTGTTTATAATTACATCAGTCACAGTAGTAGTATTAGTAGTAGTAGTAGTAGTAATTCCACAAACAACAATACATTATTTATTTATGTGTTTGTTTGTTTGTTTGTTTGTTGATAAAGGGTTAAAAATAAAAGTTCCTAGTCTAAAGCATATCATGATCCTTTAGTTCATGGGTGACTCACTGTGCACATGTGTTTTTCTTGCTTTAACACAACTAATGTGTTACCAAAGTGACTGATGTGCCACATCTGATGTCATTAAGATAAAAAAACCACAAAAACACAATAACTGGAGTTTGCAGAACTGTATTTCTGAACCACAGATCTGGCTAGTCTTATGCCATGTTCAGTAATCAAACTGATTTTGCTACAGGCAGGTAAGGGTTTAATTTCAATGGATTTAAACTCTGCATCCCAAATGTATCCCTGACAAACTTTTGGCTTATTCAGAATAAAGCACAGTGTCTGGAAGAGGAATCAATGCCTTTTTTTTTTCAGTCATAAATCCATATTTGAGTGAGACACGTTGCTCTCCAGCCAACTCCGTCCCTGTGCACTGAGACGTGGCTGTAAGCTTTAGCTGCGTGTTACGATACAGAAGCAGGAGGACTGGGGGAAGAAACTTTGCTGATAATGACTGAGGTCACACAGGAAAGACAATCTCACTCTCAGCTGTCTGTATTCTGTTCAGCTCGACCCATGAGTCTTTGCTCCGGGAAGCTTGTGGCATTTAGCCACAGCCGCTTTCCACCACCGAAATACTGTCTATGAAAAATGAGAGGCTAATGTTAAAATAAGTCTTGGCTTTTCTAAGTAGCTTCAGAAGCGAAGCTTGTAGAAATTGTAGTCAGAAGCTGCGTGACTTCTCCGAGCGAGAGCGCTAGTTCAGACAGGTCCGTTTCTGCTTTCCATATTGTAATTGATATGATTTATGGATAGGAGGAGAGAGGTAGGTGTTACTGGGTGTTGTACAGTAAATGACACAAGGCCAGGACGTTCTATTCATCAGGAAAACAACACCATGAGTTTACCAGGAGGTATTTTTCCACCCAATCTCTAAAGCCAGAATCTCCAAGCCTACTGTAACTACACTTTACCTTGAAATAGAAATAATTTTGGCATTAAACTGTGGACGCATTTAATATTACATTGAATGCCTGAGATATTATCCTTTTCCATGAGTGGTCCATTATAGATAATGAAAAAAATGTCCATGTTATTCTGAACGCATTCACTGCTATCAAATATTTGCACTCTTCCACAGGCGAAATTTCCTGAAGATCACGAGAAGAAGAAAAGTAATTCCTTTCATGTTCTTGTCCTTTTATTCGAATGATGTTTTGATATTGAATGATAAGGTCACTTTGACAGTACAATACAGTTACCCAAAATATAGTTCAAAAGTTTTTATTAAGTTAAAAGAATACATTTTAAGGAAATTGTTAGAATGTCCTTAATGTCCTCATGTCATTAGCATTGAATGCTTAACTAGATTTGGTGTATTTGCAAAGAAATCTCGTAAAATCGTTCCCTGAGATGGGTTAAAACATTTTTGGAATGGTTAAATTTATGTTTTCTTAGGTTCATTATTGAAAGATTGTAATTTAAGAAAACATTAGCTTTACATGTCAAGGTTTAAATGGTACACCAGTTGTGGAATCACCCCCAGTGATGCATTAACTGTACATCTACTGTATAAGAATAATTACAAAACATTCAAAGTATATTTCTTATTATACAAGGCCCAGAAACAAGAGTGATCTTGAGATTCTGAAATTAGCATGCGCTATTTTATCATTAATTTCTTAATTTCTCTTTTCATCTTTTATGAGCGGAATAAGCAAAAGTCAGGAAAACTGTCTGATAAATTAAGTGAGTAGTATATTTTAATGCCATGACTAAACCCATCCTGTAGCAGTTTTTTTTTTTTCTTTTTCTGTAGCCTAATCTTTTTCTATTTGTATTATTTTTTGGGGATGTTCATAGCGAGCCGCTGTGTGGCGCGTTCACTCACAGCAGGTTGTTGTTGTGATAAATGGTTAAGCAGAGCGTAGAAAGCCGGCGCTGATAACAGAGCTGTCTCTGTCACTGCACCTGTGTTTGGCTGCCCCTTGGATGGCAGGGTTAATGGGCAGGTTAATGCAATGATGGCTCCCATTCACTTGCTTGACTCCGGCCACAGCTGCGTGCGATAAAGCTAAGAAAACACTTGCACATGTGAGCTATTTAGTGGGCGGCACCCAACAAAGGAAGCTTTTAATATAAGGAGAACCAGAGAGCCGTGTAATTGCTAGTGAATGTAAGAGGGAGTGTATTTTCTGTGTGTGTGTGTGTGTGTGTGTGTGTGTGTGTGTGTGTGTGTGTGTGTGAGAGAGTGTGTAATTGCATGTATAAGTCTAAAAGTGTGTGTGTGTGTGTGTGTGTGTGTGTGTGTGTGTGTATGTGTGTGTGTGTAAGAGAGTGTGTAATTGCATGTATAAGTCTAAGTGTGTGTGTGTGTGTGT
>JANDJT010000001.1:31063481-31078330 GCA_024331685.1 Stegophilus panzeri | reverse complement strand
ACACACACACACACACACACACACACACACTGCTGGACTTTCTGAGTCCGTACTCACACACACACACACACACACACACACACACACACACTGCTGGATTTTCTGAGTCCGTACTCACACACACACACACACACACACACACACACACACACTGCTGGACTTTCTGAGTCCGTACTCACACACACACACACACACACACTGCGGGATTTTCTGAGTCCGTACTCACACAACAAAGTATTGCTTCAAGCTTCAAAGCTTCAACAAAGTATTGAGCAAAGGCTGTGAATACTTATGTACACGTGCTTTTTTTTTTTTTTTTTTTTTTTAATAAATTTCTAAAGATTTCAAACAAACTTCTTTCACGTTGTCATTATGGGGTATTGTTTGTGGAATACTGCACGACTAATCATGGAAACTGTTTCAAAGATGATCAAATGTTTGCTCGTCCAAATATGTCAAAAAAGCCAACGATTTCCATGGGGTGTACTTATGTTTTCACGTGACTGTCGAGTCAAAAAGTGCTAATTGTGTTAACAGGAACTCATGAGCAACTTATGAGTGTGAGCACCAGAGTCATTTCTGAATTCATTATCGTTTTAGCTAGTTGTGTTGAACTGTTCAGGTTTGACTTCTCAAATACAGGGTGTGCTAAAAGTCTCCATACATGGGGGACCATGAACGCCAGCACGATGTCGGTTGTACCTTCGTCAGTGGGTGTTCGTGGACGTCCACTTCTCGGTCAGTCCGCAACACTTCCAGTCTTTTTGAATTTGTTAATAAGTTTGGCAACAGCGTCGTATGTAATGTTTGCATTGTTTCCTGTTAAAGTCCTTCGCAACCTTGCGACAGCTTCCTGATCCAGCCATGAGAATGATTTCAATACTTTCTTATAATTCTTTTGTCAAATGCATTCTTAAAGGCTATGTAAAAAAAAAATTATATATATATATATATATATATATATATATATACACACACAGTATATATAAGCAACGGTATTTCAACGGATCAAACCAAGCACTCAGAAGACTGCAGCAGGATTCATTAACATACAAAACACCTGGCCGTATTTCAGCGATTCTCTAAAAGTGAACTGGCTCGCCTTTTACAACAGACTATCTGTTGCAGCCAATCGCAAGCGTTTATGTAAATAATTTAGCCGAAGACAGTGAGAAATTTGACACGTGAAATGTTCAGACTTTTTTTTTAATTAATTTTTTTTTTTTTTAAATTCCATTCCCTGGTCTGATTAGTGAAGTGACAACCTGGCTTGTTTACAAATAAAAAAAATAAATAAATCTGTGATGAAAACAGAATGTTTAAAGATGATTGGACAGAGAAGAATGTGTTTATTCACTGCTTTAATTTTAAAATGATGTATGTCATCTGTTCAGAGACTGGGGCACTAGTCAAAAGGTATAACATGAAGCTCAAACAGAACAGAACCAGTTCTTATTTACAGTCCTGAACTCATTATTAATGGTTATTGATGCAGTGAAAGTAAAATTCTGGGCCGAAACTGGGCTGAAAATTAATTTTTAAAAATTTCATTTTAAAATAGTTTTTTTTTTTTTTTGTATATTTGTATTAATATTAGAGTTTTTAATTCGTTTCATGAAGTTAATGAATCTGAATTGAAAAACTCCAAACCAGTTAAATGATCACACTTTTATTGAAATTAAACACCAAAACAAAAACAATATTAAATATATTATTCTTCATTCAGTTCTGTAACGATCAAATTTAACTGATTTTTTATTTTTATTTTTTATCCAATGCAAAACAGCAGTCAGTTAATGAACTAGGCCTCTATTTATGTTTATGTAGACGTATTTCCACATTAATTAAAGATTATTGTGAAAAACAGCAGCAATAGAACTAAAACCAACCTCAGACTGGAAACAACAGATGCAGCCTCAAGTCATGAACAAAGTTTTGCAGGTCTACACGAATTTTAATGTAATTGCTATACACATAGCAAATTGGACAGCTTTCTGTTTAAGCAAAAGTGGCAGGTTTCTCTTCAAGAGCGACAGTTGCTCAGCTTTCTGGCAGGAGAGACGGTTCCTCTTCTCATCCAGAACATGAGATGCTGCACTGAATAGTCTCTCACTCGCTTAAATACCTGCGTGCAGTCTGCACAAGCAACGGAAAGCGTAGCTGCGCTTGTTGTGACGCTGCTGTGGATCGGGGCGCTTTCCTGTAGAATCTCGTCAAACATGTTTGAACATGTTGGAGTTTGAACATCATCACTTGTACGCATCCGTTTCTCTGGCACACTTTGCTCCGTGTCGCGCGTCGATCCTTCAGCAGATGTGTTCCACACCTCCAGCTCTGCCCGTATCAGTTCCCGTGCACGCTGCTTTCGCTCCGAGACAAAGTAATATTGTTTAAATCGCAGATCAAGTCATGTTGCAGTGCAACCATACGCCGGAATTTCGGTGCATCCCTATTAATGGTTAATCGTTTAAAAGTAACTTGTCATCATCATGTTAGGCGCTTGACTTTTTGCAAGCAAGGAATTTCGTGTCGATCGACCATCTTTCAAGCACTCTTCCAAAACCAGTCTGATTATATTTCTCTTAAAGGGGCGGTTTGTGATTTTTAAAGCCATTTTAAAATGGCTTGCAGTTACAGTGAAGCACTGACATGTCTTTCCACTTGTGTCTCTGCACTTTCTTAAGGAAAGCTGTTCATTTCTAGCCTAAACAAAAGTTTCATTTCTGGGCCAGAAAAATGTACACAAAAGCCTGAAATGAAGAAACCTATTATGAAACCACATCCATTGTACTGCAGTGTTGTGAATGAGTTTCTTTTACAGGTATTTTCGAAATGATATACTTATTATAGACACCGAAACACTTATAAACATTACAAACAGCACCTTTTAAGTTTGTTTCAGACACAGATATCATTGTGGAAAACAGGAATGGAGAGATTGCATCTAAAGTGGTCTAGTGAACCACATAGAAAAACATGCTTAAATAAACATGGCGGCTCGTTTCCGTTTCATCGCGTCTGTGGTGAGAAGATGTGACACTGGTTCACAATTGTGGTTATGTCTTTCCTGGTGAGTGGTGAAATGCATGCAAATAGTTGTGTTTTTTATGTATTTGTTTTTATCTTTCTTTTCTTCATGTGAAGGTTATAGTTGCAGCCAAATTCCCAAGTGCTCTCTCATTATAAAATCTTACAGACGCAGCCCATGAGACCTCATTAAATTGTGGATGGTGGACGGTTAAATTGAAGTGATTTACAGCACTCATTTTATGCTGTTTAATTTTTCTCCTTGGGGTAATTTTTCTCTCTCTGCCTTCGTGTGACATAGAGACACATGTCGATTAGCAGAGTTGACGTGTAACCGATACCTTATCCAGCTATGAACTATAACCCTCAGTGGCTTGCATTTTGTATAAAAAATTTGCATGCAAAAATGATGTAAAAAAAAAAAAGAAAAAAAAAAGAAAAAAAAAAGAAAAAAAAAAGAAAAATGCATCAGTAACCCGTGTGCCTGATTTCTAATCGGATCTAAAAGAAAATGCTCTTTTTTTAATTGGTTTGTTTAGTATAATTGGGATCATTATCATCAGTTGTGTCTCATATTTTGAAATCAGTAGCATCAAGAACAATTTCTGAGACGGGTTTCAAACAGTACTTTGGGTTTTGTGTGACATACGTGTGCTTCACAGTTTAATTCCCACTGTTATAATATCAACAGCCGAATATATTTGTTAAAGGGTCTGGTCAGATATCGCATTGAAGCTTTAAAGGCACTTAATTCTTGTAAGTGAAACAAACTACAGTGTTCAAAAGCAAAAGTGATTAAAACAGGTGAAATGTAAGCTTACTATAATTCCGTTTGGGAAACATAACCCACGGAAAGCCATAGTACCATTAAAGTGAATCAGTTGTCGGGGCTTTAAATTGTAAATCTGACTCATATAAACGTTGTTTTCTTGTCTTTAGCACTTTATTCTTTTCCTGCACTGTTTGAGTCCTTGATTGACCACCTCGGTTTAGGGCTAAAGGGTACAAAGTGTTCCTAAGTTTAAACATTTTAATCTGAGAAGTATAATTATGACTCCTAAATTAAAGTTTGCACTCTAACAACCACTCTACCAATGTTAACGCTGAATTTTATCCTCTTATTTACTCAAACCACTTCAGAAGTTTGGAGAAGCACGGTATCCACATTTTATACAAGTGCAAATGCCGCTCATTTACATTTACGTTTATGGCATTTGGCAGACGCCGTTATCCAAAGCGACTCACAGAAGTATATTTTTCATTTAACTCATTTATACAACAGCGCAGTTTATGGTTAAGGGCCTTGTTCAAGGGCCCAGCATGGGCAGCTTGGTGGTGCTGGGATTTGAACTCAATGACCTTCCGATCAGTAATCCTGTGCCTTAACCACTGAGAGAACAGTCATCTCTCCAAGCCACATTTGGCTAAACATAACACTTCCCAAAAGGTGACGCACATGTGGAATAAATGTGGACCATTTAAAAATTGGAACTTAAATTATAGTTAGATTTTAAAACACCATGAAAAATCATGAAAGATCACCTGTCATCAAGTATGAGGAACAACCCTGGAAGTTGATGTTGAAGTGTAATTAGCTAATTTGCATATTAACATACAATACGGCTATCAAGTTTCAGTCTAGATAATTGATAATGATAATGATAATGAGTCTTTATTTATCACATATACATATGCACAGTGAAATTCTTTTCTTTGCATACCCCAGCATGTCAGGATGTTGGGGTCAGAGCGCAGGGTCAGCCATGATACAGCGCCCCTGGAGCAGAGAGGGTTAAGGGCCTTGCTCAAGGGCCCAACAGTGGCAGCTTGGCAGTGCTGGGGTTTGAACCCCTGACCTTCTGATCAGTAACCCATTTGGAAACACGTTTGACCACAAGGTTAAAATTGTCAAGACATTTCACAGCATAGTGTGACATCAAGACTTCATTCAATTCCATTACAACAATTGTTTCAATCCACACAGGCATTACATGCCTGTCCTTGTTTTATGCTTCCTCTCAGTTTCTTCCACTCATGCATGTAAGTGAAGCATAAACCCCATAGCAATCCATTAAACCACACTTTTATATGCTGTGCATTTTATTTAAAATCACAATCTACAAAGATGTCCTGATTGCACAACCTGTCGTTGCATAGCATCGGGACGGCTGTGACTCAGGTGGTAGAGCGGGTCGTCCACTAATTGTAGGGTTGGTGGTTCGATACCCCGGCCCACATGACTCCACATACCGAAGTGTCCTTGGGCAAGGCACTGAACCTCAAGTTGCTCCCGATGGCAAGTTAGCGCCTTGCATGGCAGCTCTGCTACCATTGGCGTGTGAGTGTGTGTGTGAATGGGTGAATGAGACACAGTGTAAAGCGCTTTGGATAAAAGTGCTATATAAGTGCAGACCATTTACCATAGCAAGTTGCATTTCTCCAATATGATACTTATTTTACACCAACATGAGGAACTAAAATAAAAAAGAAATACACTGGTTACATGCTTTGGTGGAATAAGAAGCAGATCATTTTGTTGATACATCCTCTTATATAATCATGTATAGCTATTGTAGGTAAGTTACAAACTGAGGGACATTTATACAGGAAACTAAGGCAGTAATGTGCAACAGGTGAGTGTAATTAAAGTAAGAAAACAGGAGAGTTTGCTTGGCATGGCTTGAAAGCGATGTGGTTGTTACTGTTAATATCAGTGGCAGCTGGTCGTGATATTGCAGATGGGAGGAATGAAATCTTATATCTGTCAGCAGCTCAACATTTAAACTATGGTTAACATTTTAACCAATGCGTTATATCACGATGTCTCATTAATAATAATAATAATAATAATAATAATAATAATAATGACAACAACAACAATCATCTGCAAAATGCTATGGATTATGCGTTCAATTCTGTAAATGTAAATGTATTTGGGCAAATTGTCTCATATACAAGCGTATTATGAAGATGTCACCAAAACAGGCTGAAAGATTATAGCCCACTGTAACTCATATCTAGGGTGTGTGTCACTCATGTGTAATCATGTGGCGCGACTGTCACTGTCTACAGTGCTGGCCTCGTTACAGTTAGCCCACAGCCTTGCTTTATATCACTAAGTGTTATTTTCTTATGACCTAAAATATTACTCTTTAAAACAATTGTGAAGCACAAATAAGACCATGAGGTAAACATCTTTCTCAAACCAAATAATTTGCCAGAATTATAAATCCACCTATTCATAACTGATAATATGCTGGCTGCAGAGACACATTTGCAAAAGCTGTTTGTTTAAAATAAAAGTGAATCTTGTTCATTCCTCAGTCTCGTGTGATTTGAACCATGAACCTCACAGACCCCACATTGCCATGTCTTTCCATGACTTCCTGTCATCACTTGGCTGATTGCTTAACCCCGAGAGGGCAAGACAGTGATCCGGTGGCAATTTGAAGTGACCCCATTTTATTCAGGTCCAGGTTGTCAGAAAACAGGTACTGAATAACCTGTGCAGTATGATTGCTTATGTAACCACTTGAGTTCCCTGAGGTGATCTCAAACCCATGTCTTGGCATACGACATGCAGAACCAGTGCCTGCAGTCAAGACATAATTCGCCTGGACCTCCAGAGACATGGGTCATGAAAAAGCGGGATTAATCAAACAGTGACCTCACAGTTTTCAGCTCTCTTTGTGCATTCATTGAGGTATATCATGAATGGAGAGAGAGAGTGGCCAGAGTGTGGCCTCAGGGGTTTGAACCAGAGAGTCTGTTTTCCTTCTGTGAAGGCTTGAAGTCATATAAATTTCTCCTCTGCGGGTCAAAGGATTAAATGTACTGGTTATTTGGCCATTGTGTTCTCCATCATAATTTGAGTGCATTTAAAAAAGAATTAGTAAGTCTCTTAATGACACCACAAGCCAGGTGGATATGTAATGATCTGAATAATTAGGAAACCTATTATGCATGTTCCTAGCAGATTTCACTTTACTATATGATCAGTCTTGTTAGTGTGGTTGTCTGTCCTTTTAGCATGGACATTACTTACAATCACTAAATATTTTTAAGCATTAGAGCCAAACCGACCAATATAACTTGTCATCTGATAACCTGTGAGATGTAATCTCATTGGCGCATACAGGATACCTGTAAATAGGATCCAAGCCATGTAGAGGTGAGTGAGGAGAAGACACCAGTATGCCAAGAGATGTTGAAATACTGTGACCTATCAAGTATTCTCCTAGTCCACATATAATTGCTGAACAATCTCGTCCAATTTGAGGAAATACTGTGCTCCCTTTTTCTCAGAAACATGTCTTAGCCTAACTGCACCTGGCATGGCGATACAGCTGGATGGCTTTTCTTTAATCCATGGGAATCTCACAGAAACCTTGAGCAAGAAAGGAGTGGGAGTTATGTATTTCCTGATGAACTCTTCCCAAACCACATTAAGGCATGAGGGAATTGCAGATAGACTATATCATCATGGAACAAACAAGAATATGTTACTGACATTTAATCAGAAAACACCCAGATTCAGTGTAATGCAGCTACCAGAGGCAGAAGAACTACCAGTAAAACACTCAGATTGTGACATAACAGAGCCAAAGGTTTTTAAAAAGTGTCTAAATCATTGCTATATGTAAAGATCAATGATGGTGGATGAAAACTGATCTATTTACAGAATGATAAAGTGGGAGACTCTGCATCCAGTATGGGACACAGTAATTGTTTTCTTTACATGTACATGGTAGTTTGACATGAAGATGACCTGACATGAAGAAATGGCCCACCAGAATAGGACTCACTAGTTATCCCAATATCTCTATTTTCACATGACCCACCTCTCCTTTGCATCAGAGTCACTCAGCTATAGTAAAACCACATGCAGTATTTATCTTTATTGCATGAAGACTGAGAAACATAAATTCAATAGGCTTAAAGTCTATATTGTGAAACTACAATCACAGTATGCTGGACGTTACAGAACCAATGTGGCATGGAATGTAAACTTTCACAGACTATAAATCAACAAATGACTGCCATTTTTGCCAATAGCTGTACCCTCACAGATGATATACATTATATATTTTTTTGTTTTAAGCTTGCGAATGAAGACTCGTTTATACAAATCCAGGAAGCCTCAGTTGAATTCGATTTTTATACTCGTGATTTGAGAATAAAGTTTAAACAAGAAGAACACTTCGACAGGTGGCTGGAATACACGTTTTTAAAACCTTCACTGACCAGCTAGATTGTATGCTCATGAACATTACTAACATATGGACATTTATTGTATTGTAGTGTGCATGTATTGTGAAATGTTTAAAATGACGCTGCTCTGCATTAATAGATTGATAGATGGATGTATGTCATTGATCCCCAAGAGAAAATGTGGGTGCTGTAGCAGCTAAAGACATTGATGCACTAGACAAAGTTAAACATTTAACACATACAATATTAACAAGTAACACTCAAAGACATCAGTGATACAACAACAAGTGACTGAAGAGATAGATTTTATGTACATGAATTAATTCTGTCCTATTATTCATTCATTCTGGGAGGCTAGGGGTGTGTTCCATTGGGAAGAGGTGTTGTGGAGTGTGATGGCAGCTGGCAGAAAAGACTTCCAATAGTGCTTCTTAGAGCACCGTGGTAGAATGAGCCAAAGCCTAAAGGTGCTCTTGGAAAAAGTGCCATAGAGTGTATGGGCAGAACTGTTGATGATGATGTCCAGTTTTACAGCCATCAAATTTTTTCCACAGTCTTTGGAGTCCAGAGTTAGTCCTGAGATGGACTTTGCTTTCCTGATTCCTGATCAGGTTATTGAGGTGTTTGGCTTCTCCTGAAGTGATGCTGCACCCCCAGCAGAACACACCACAGGAATGAACGCTGGTCGCAGTTAACTGACCCTAGTAGTCTTCTGCACACATTGAAGGACCTGACCCTTTGGGGGAACCGTTGTCTGTCCAATTCAGTCTGCAATTCAGGTAGATCCCAAGGTACCTGTATGACTGCACTATCTCCACTTCCACCCCCTGGATGGTTACCAGTCTTCCAGCCTCATTAATACACCAGAAATTCACCACAGATTCCTTGGTCTTACTAGTATTAAGCTGCAAGTTGTTAATTCTGCACCAAAAGACAAAGTCCTCCACAAGTCCTCTGTAATCTGATTCATCTCCATTTTGAATGCACCCCATAATGGAGGAGTCATCAGAAAACATCTGAAAGATAAGTTGCTCCAATGTTGGTCTGCTATCTCTGACCCACATCTCCGGATCCTCTCAAACTGTGGCCTTTTAGTCAGGTAGTACATGATCCGGCTGACTATGGGGATAGCCATGTTCGTTGCCCTAAGTGTGTTCCCAATCAGACATTCAGGATTGTATTAATGGTGAAATTAAAATGTAATTTTTAAGGTGTTCCTGGTGTGTGTAGGATCTGTGTAGCATGCAGATCAGAACATCATCCATGGTTAAGTGTGCTTGGTAGGCAAACTGTAGGGGATCCTGATGTTCTGAGTCTGAGCTGTTTTAAGACTAGCCTCTCTAAGGTCTTTCATGTGTGAATTGATTGCAACAGGTCTGCAGTTTTAAGGGTGCTGGGGCATCCTGTTTCTGGCACTGGAACTACACAAGAAGTCTTCCAGATCTTGGGCACTTTCTGTAGTCTTAGAGAGCGAGAGAACAGGTGCTGTAGCACACCACATAATTGGTTCACACAGGTCTTCAGCACTCTGGGGCTGATTCCATCAGGTCCCACACTCTTGCCTGTGCAGATTTTTTACAGTTCTGTCCTCACTTGGTCTCATTTTCCAGACAGGAGTTGATGTAGTCTGCAATACAGTGGCTAAGTCCTCCATTTTCCTCCTCAGATGACTGACAAAGCATATGCCAGTCAATATCCTCAATTCCGTCCTGCAGAGCCTCTTTAGCTTCCTTTGTCCATTTCTTCACTGTCTTGATGTTACCAGGGAGGTGTTGAACTTCTGGTCTGTATGTGAGGGTAAAATACACTAAATTGGTGGCAGAGCAACAGTCTTGTATGCCTCCTTGACATTGGCATATACCAGATGAAGTATCCTATTTTCTCATGTTACCTTCCACATACTGTGAGAAACTTGTGAGTGTGGAGGAGAAGGATACATGATTAAAATTTCCAGAGATTGCTGTGAATGCATTGGGATGAGCCATCATTAGGTTACTAACCATAGAATGCATCTGCTCTGTTGTGGTTGCTGCATTAGCAGAGGGTGGGGAATACCCAACCAAAACAGTAGCATGTGAAAATTTCTGTGGCATGTAATATGGCCACAGTCCAACAACGAGGAGCTCATCATTCTGCTTAGAAACCTGTGCTTTGACAGTAATGTGTCTGGGGTTGTTATCATTCACATAAAGAGCACGTCCACGTCCTCTGCTTTTACCGCTGTCCTACATGTGCCTGTCTGCATGGCCGATATGAAAGCCATTCAGTGAAACTGCAGAGTTGGGAGTTTTGGCTCTGAACCAAGTTTCAGTGAAACACACGAGGCTATAGCATTTGAATTCTCCATGGCTGCTGTTCAGTGCTGAGCCCTCATCCATTTTATTAGCCAGAGACCTTACATCGCCCATGATGATATCAAGCAGATAAGGTCTATGCCTCTCTGTTTTATTCCCACATTCTTCTCACGACACATCCTCATAAATTCATACGGCAGTTCAAGCTAAACGATAAACAAAGTATGCAGGGCCAACATCTGATTTTGCGTGTACGTGAAAAGAGTCCAAATATTCATTCGTAATAAACTAGACATTTTTCCCTGCGAAAAATGAACAGTAAATATAAAAAAGCAACAAAACTTGACAAATGTCATGCCAATAACAGTTTTCAGTTTGCATTGCAGAACAGATCAGTAGATAAAGGCGGTTGATCCTAACCCTACGTACATGTCAGTGGAAAAGCAGTGGAAAAGATCAGCAGCGTAAAATTCCCAAGAATGACCATGACCCATGGGCAGATCATATTACTGCTATCACCATGAAGGCATGACAGTGTCTTGACTTGTCTAGACAGCTACAGAAAGCCTGCTGCTGCAGATGATACTGATCAACTTCTGTAATTGCAAAGGAGAATCCATTCTCAGTGATTGCTTTATGTCTTTACGTAATAGCATCTGAACAGCAAATGACCATGAGGCTTTGCAAAGGGTAGTATTATATAAACAGAACAGAAGCATTGAAATCCTGTTACATTTTATCATTAAATTAGTCACACCTTTAAATGAGTGCTTCCTTAGATTTGGATCTTTCTGCGTTGAAATAGCCACCACTTTTTAGGTAAATGCAATCAAAGCAGATGTGCTATTGGTCGACGATGTAAACTTGAGTAATGAGTCTTTATTGGTCACATATACATATGCACAGTGAAATTCTTTTGTTCGCATACCCCAGCATGTTAGGAAGTTGGGGTTAGAGCGCAGGGTCAGCTATGATAGCTGAGCCCCCGGAGCAGAGAGGGTTAAGGGCCTTGCTCAAGGGCCCAACAGTGGCATCTTGGCAGTGCTGGGGCTTGAACCCCCGACCTTCCGATCAGTAACCCAGAGCCTTAACCACCAAGCCACCACTGCCTCTAAACTCACACCTCATAGTTCAGTATAGTTGACTTTAACACAGCGTTTCACTCTCAGAATGTATCCATATGATGTAAAAAGAATGATGAAGGCAAATTTCTCGATATAAATGTCATTTAGCTTGCAACTTTTTACTGACAGATGGTGGGACTAGACCTTAATGGTCTTCTTGGCAGACAACCACTCACAACTGACCTGGTTTCTTAAAGCTGGACTTAAGGTTCATATTCAGATAGTACTATAACAAGCACAGATCATCCATTTATGGCTGATGTTTGTACTGGTATTTGGTGCCTCACTGGTTAAGGCTCTGGGGTACTAATCAAAAGGTCAGGATTTAAGCCCCAGCACTGCCACGCTGCTGCCCCTGTCGGGCCCTTTAGCAAGACCCTTAATCCTCTCTGCTCCAGGGGTGCCGTATCATAGCTGACTCTGCACTCTGACCCCAACTTCCTAACAAGCTGGGATAGGTAGAGAAAAGAATTTTACTGTGCTGTAAAGTATAAGTGACAAATAAAGGCTTACCCTACTGTTATAACTGTAGAGAACTGTAAAGTGAGTCAGAGTCTCATACTGTGCTGCAGTTTGATTGGCTGTCATTCAAAACACAAATGCAACTCTGCTTAGAGGAGGCTGCCCACCAAAAGCCAGTGCCTGGGTAAAGAGGGGATTAGTCAGAGAAGTAACAAGGAGGCTGTGATACGTTTTAAGAGGCATTATGGGTTTTTTTTGCCAATACCACAAATTTCATGAATTCCTAACAGAACAAAGATTTTTTTTGTTACGACCCGGGCTAGGTTAGGCTGCAACATACAAAAGGGATGAGGGTTGCTGAGACCAGGATTGCGTTTGCTTTTTTTCTCTCTCTTTTTTTTACAAAATAGTGAATTTAGGCTTTGGAAGGCAGCCAGGCCAAAATAATAAACAGAATTCTCAAGATATAAACAAAATAAATTAACTACCCTCACCAGCAAAAATTCCCAAAAGTACAATTTCTTTCCTCACTCTCTAACTAACCCAAAAATCAAGAGAACCTGGAAGAAACAAATGCTGTTGAGTCCCTACTAACAACTATTACAATGTGCTGTTTACAAAAAATGTGTATTTGTGTGTTCTACAGTACAAACGGAGCAAGGCGTGTGCGAGTTGTTATCCTTCAAACTTCATCCACAAACAGATTCAGGAACAAGACATTTCACAGTAGTCTGGGCCTGAAAGAATTACAGATAAGACACCCATCCCACCGCTAACACAGACTCACAGATAGCACACACACCCGACAGTTGCGGTTGGGAAATTGGTCACTTCTCTTATATAGTAGAGATGCACCGATGTATCAGCCGATATCACTCTGAATAATCGGTTATCGGTATCGGTTGAGAAATTTAGTATCGGTGCATCTCTACAATATAGTCCAGTGTATAATACATTCCTTTGATTATCCCAGACTGTTAGGAAATTGAGCACAGGGTAGGCCATGATGCACCACCCTGGGAGCAGAGAGGGTTAAGGGACTTGCTCAAGAGCAACGGTGGCAGCTTGGCAGTGCTGGGGCTTGAATTACCAACCTTATGATCAGTAACCTGCAGGGTTACTTAACCACTGAACCAACACTGTCTCATTTTGGCTGATATTAGCCAATTTTATTGCCCAGTTGATAGTTTCTTTGTTAGTTCGTTGCATGGTATTCCAGCATATGTTTGTATGTTGTGCAGCTCTGCAGTTCATATGTCTTACTGCAGCTCTGTTGTATGACCTCAACAGTTTTCTTACATAACACTGCTTCGTGAGTAACAGTGGCAGTACCATTACCCGAAAGTGCTGCCAACATCTGTGTTAACATTCTCTCTATCTCACCATTTTCCTCCCAGTGTGATCACTATTTAAGTCTTTTACAATTTGCCTCCAGTCAAAAGTTAGGTTTTGTTCCGTTGTATTTTGGTGAGAACACTGAAGGTAACAGCATCAGCCGAAGACATAGCCGAACTTGTGAAAC
This sequence comes from Stegophilus panzeri, assembly GCA_024331685.1. Lineage (NCBI taxonomy): Eukaryota > Metazoa > Chordata > Actinopteri > Siluriformes > Trichomycteridae > Stegophilus > Stegophilus panzeri. The sequence continues at coordinate 31,064,690 of JANDJT010000001.1, read as the reverse complement.
TCTCAGAAATACTGGGGAATGTTCATTCCCCAACACTGCATTTTTGAGGTCTCCATGACCCGTTGAAACCAAACCCCCTGTTCCACAGAAGTGACGGAGCACCCACTTGTTTGCTTTATTATTCAGGTTGAATTTCTTTACAGCAAATTAAATACGATTAAGTGGCGTCTGAGAACAGCAGTTATTGTCAACACGTGTCCTTCGTTAAGCGGGCCCACACATTCAAACACACTGAGGTTTGGAAAAGGATTCCTTTCACATGCTGTCAGATTTTCCAGGGTAGAACCTACACCACGTTTGATGAACTTTAGCAAGGTGCGCTTTAAGAAAGCTACAGTTAGTTTCAAAATTATTGGCACGTTCATATTTTTCTTCCAAACCAAAAATTCTTTAACGTATTAGTTGTAGGACTTTATTTGGGGGGAAATTAAAGACTATTGAATCAAGGAAGGGGAATAAACAGTCAACCTGACAATGCTGTAATAGTAATTAACCGTTAAATCTGTGTCGAGGTGTTGAGTTGGATTTGTCTGGAAATTTGTACACATACACATGCCACGTTAGATACCCCAAAAGTTATCACTCCCTGACTTTAGGCATGCGACATCACAGTGACAGACAAGAGTCTAATATTATATTATTAAGGAGAAAAGGATTCAGGACTGATGGAGTCTTTGAGGCATTTATTTGCCTGGAATTTGCTGGGAAGCTAGAGAATGATCGTCATCTGATTTATCATTGCTGTGGAATTTTAGGTGCTGTATTTTGCTGGCTGCTCTCATGAATGGCATTTTTTTTTTTTTTTTGCAACTTCTAATAGTCTTGCATCTCTTGAAACTGATCTCTAGTCTTTTCTTTGCCTTTCTCAACATCCTCCTGAAGGAAAGTGTCAGTAGAACTGCTGTTAGTATCTTTCTTGTTGTTGAATGAGACCTAAATGATAACTTTTTGGCCATGCACACCATCCGAAGTAATGATTTACTGTCATTCCTGCTAATTTGAGTGTGCAGTGGGATAAATTGTACACAAATAGTGGGCTTGTTGCAGGTTTGAAACTATTACTGTCATGATTGTCCTTTATCTGTTTATGCATTTTATACTGACTACGTTTACATGGACAGCAGTAATCTATTTATTGACCTTACTCTGAGTAAGACAATATTGTGATTAAGGTGTTTACATGAGTCGCTTTTAGAATACTCCTTTCAT
>JANDJT010000001.1:31026007-31043968 GCA_024331685.1 Stegophilus panzeri | reverse complement strand
CTCCCCCTCTCTCCCCCCCTCTCTCCCCCCTCTCTCTCTCTCTCTCTCTCTCTCTCTCTCTCTCTCTCTCTCTCTCTCTCCCCCTCTCTATCCCCTCCCTCCCTCTCTCTCTCTCTCTCTCTCTCCCTCCATGACTCTTTCTCTCCATCTCGCTCTCCATCATTCTCTCTCATGCACTGGCAGGCGTTGTTCTTCACTGGAAGTTCCTGTGAAAGGCAAGTGTTAGCAGTTATCGGAGTGTGTGATCGGAACAAGAGTCCTTTCATGTACTTCATCTTTGGGTTTGAGTTGGATTGTAGTCAGTTTTCCTTTTTTTGTGACCACGAAAACATAAATTGTACACAAATTTACAAAATTCTTAAAAAAAAAAACATTTTACACATCACACGGGGCTTTATTTTACTGTCTCGTTTTGTCTTGTTCTGTTCTTTCTTTCCTCGTTATAAAGTCACTAGCACATGCCCTTGAGAGGCTTATTGCTTTTCTAAAGCAGAAACACATACAATATGATTCCAAATCCAGTGTTCAAACCAAAAAAAAAAAAATTAACAAATTCTTCCAACATGTAATATAGTCTGTTAGCAGTAAACATGGGTTGCTACCCAACAAAATGGGCAAAGATTGGGTTATTTTAGTGGTTTTATTGGTTTAAAGCCGGTCATATTAATACTGAATTAAGTTACTGTGAATCTACAGGTTGAAAGGTTCGATTCCTGGCCCACATGACTCCACATACCGAAGTGTCCTTGGGCAAGACACTGAACCCCAAGTTTCTCCCGATGGCAAGCTAGCACCTTGCATGGCAGCTCTGCTAACATCGATGTGTGTGTGTGTGTGTGTGTGTGTGTGTGTGTGTGTGTGTGTGTGTGTGTGTGAATGGGTGAATGAGACACAGTGTAAAGCGCTTTGTAGAACCACAAAGGTTGAAAAAGGGCTATATACGTGCAGACCATTTACCATTAACCATCACCAGTCCTACTAGTTTTGCTTTAGCTGATGAATAATTGCTAGAAGTTATAGAATAATACACTTTAAGCTGTATTGCTGAATAAATGTCAGGAGTTTAAGATCTCTGGAGCAATTTGATCCATTGGTTCTCTTTAGTTTAAGGGAACATTTTCCCCCTGGTTTAAGTGCAAATATTTTGCGCTTTATTACCTTCCCAGTGATTGGTGTTTGCCGACAGGCACGATTTGAAAGCGCTCTTCTGCTTTGAGGCCTTGCCATGTGTTCAGTGTTTTATCCATAACACATTTGAATCCTTTTTTAGGCAACAGATTTCTCTGCAGTGTTTATATTTGTTAAAGAGACTCCTAGCCATCACTCATAAAAGCAGTTGTTGTGCTGACAGCGCATTTACATCCTTGCCCTCTGTTCTTTCTCTACAGACTCAGTCTGGTTGAAAGGGGTGATAGCTGGGATTGTGGGTTTTTTTTCTCTCTCGAAGTTTAGCCTGGGTTTCCCTATTCCAGCGGAAGCATGCTGGTTAAACATGCCGTCTAGGGAGACTTATGGGAATCTCATTTTGGAGCGTGGCGGTGGCTTTAAGAGGCAATTTTTTACCACTCTGGGACTGTAAGTGACTCCGTGTTGTGTCTTTGTCTGCGTTTGGGGTCTGCGCTCAACACTAAGCAAATGAGTAAACAGAAGACACAATGGTTTGTATTAAATCTATTTTACCATGAACAGTGTTTTATTTTTTTAATAGCATTGTCAGTTTAACCAGATGACAGCTGATGTTTTGGACATACTGATGTTTTTTAAATACTGAAAAAAGTCTCAGGTGTAATTGTTTTACACTTTCAAGTACAGTGGGTTCAGAAAGTGTTCAGACCCCTCCCAGTTTTTGCACACCTTGTTGTTAGATTGAATTTTAAAAGAGGACGTAGCAGCAGCCTTTATTTGTCACATACACATTACAGCACTGTGAAATTATTTTTCACATATCCAGGCTTGTTAGGAAGCCGCGGTCTGAGCGCAGGGTCAGCCATGATACAGCGCACCTAGAGCAGAGAGGGTTAAATGCATTGCTCAAGGGCCCAACAGTGGCAGCTTGGCAGTGCTGGGGCTTGAACCCCTGACCTTCCGATCAGTAACCCAGAGACTTAACCACGGAGCCACCACTGCCCCTAAAATGGATTAAATTGACCTTTTTGACAATCCATAAGGGCAAAGTGAAAACTTTTTTTTTTTTTTATTGTTGCAGATGCATTATTTGGATAAGTATACAGACACTTTGTTCAGTACTTTTGCTCCTTTGGCAGCAATTACAGCTTTGAGTCTTCTTGGAAAAGTCTGTATAAGCTTTACACACCTGGATTTAGGCATTTTCTTCCATTCTTCCTGATACATCCTGTCAAGCTCCGATTTGATGGAGAGCATGGCTGATCTGCAATCTTCAGGTCTCTCCACAGACATTCTTTGGGGTTCAATCTGGGCTTTTTCTTGGCCACTCAAAGACATACAGAGAATTTCTGAAATTGTTGTCCTTGGAGCCCACTGTTCTCCAGAGAACATTCAAAGCTTTAGAAGTGGTTGCATACCCTTACCCAGCTCTGTCGTGCCACAATTTAATCACAGAGGTAAAAGCAGCCTTCTTAAGTCATGTCTAATTGCTCTTACCATACAGATGGGGTGGGAAGTGATGGCTTGGCAGTTAAGGCTCTGGGTTACTGATTGGAAGGTCAGGGGGTTCAAACCCCAGCACTGAAAAGCTGGGGCCTTGAGCAAGGCCCTTAACCCTCTCTGCTCCAGGGGCACTGTATCATGGCGGGCACTGTATCATGGCTGACCCTGCGCTCTGACCCCAGCTTCCTGGCATGCTGGGGTATGCGACGAAAAGAATTTCACTCTGCTGTAATGTATATGTGACCAATAAAGACTCATTATCATTATGCACCTGAGCTCAGTTTGGAGTGCCTTAATCCGAAGGTCTGAATGCTCCTCTAAATGAGATTCCAGTTTTCGATTTTTAATAAAAAATTGTAAAGCATGTTTTTGAATTGTCATTATGGAATATTATGTTAAGATCAATGCCAAAAAAGTAAATGTCATCAAGTTTTAATTTTTTTCATTTTAAATAAAATATACAGTATAACACCTCACATTTAGGAGTAAAAAGTAAAATACCTATCCATTGTGAAATAAATAAAATAATCACACGATTCATGAGGTTGAGCTATAGTTTAATAATAATAATAAGAAGAAGAAGAAGAAGAAGAAGAATGTTATTGTTGATATTATTAATACTAACCATGTTAATAATAATAATAATAATAATAATAATAATAATAATAATAATAATAATGTTACTGTTGATAATATTATTAATACTAACCATGTTAATAATAATAATAATAATAATAATAATAATAACAAATGTCTCATGTCCACTCCATTTTTGTGTCTAATATAATCAAGTAAGATGACATATTCATGCTCTGGGATGCTTTGAGTTTTGGCTCGAGTATATCTCCAGGCTTCATGTCTGTTAGTCTCACGCTGAGACTGTAGTTATGTAAAAACAAAAAACATTCCTTTGTACGAATGGCAGAAAATCTCCTCTGGTTATTTCCTCTCAGACTCCTCTGAGCTTTAAAAAAAAAAAAAAGAAAACACTGAGCTCAGACAGATTCACGCTCTCAGCTTCACTCCAGACCTTTGAACTGACTGAACTGCATGTATAAGCACCAGGACGAGGCCAGCGGATGATGATGCTCAGGCGTAATGCACCGTGGCAGCCTCAGACCTGGAGGACTCCGCATTATGGGAATATATTTGCATCCATAACCTGAAGAGATGGACAGAGGAGGAAATGGAGACATGCTAGATACATCACCATGATTAGGTGTGAAAAATGTTCCCTATTCTTTCTGTGCATGTAGTCAGTTCTGGTTTACTCGTAATGAGTGCACATGCATAACGCGGTGTTTTAACAGTGGGAACGATGGTGAAACATTTCTTTGTGGTTTATTTATTTATTTATTTATTTATTTTAAGTGGTTACATATTGAATTAGTAATAGGCCATGTGCTTAAACCCCTTATATTGATATCATGTTTGGAATAAGAGCTGGATTAAAGATCTTTACAAAATAGCTTAGAGATATCCAGATAAATGTTGAATCATTACATTAATAATAATAATTAAATATTTGTATTCAGGATATTTAATGTTATCATATAGAGTGTGAGGTGGGGTCTTAGAAAACCTGTCTGATTTAACAACCAAATAAAATAAAATAAATGAGTTTGGGGGAAATTGGCTTTTGGCCAATAGTATACTTTTGCACTGGTTTAAGAAATCATATATATATATTACAAAGACAATATGGAAATATATTGATTTGCTTTGTAACCTTCCCAAGGCTTTCTGCAATTATCCTTCTGGGTAAGGTTTTTGTATGGGTACATGCCACTGTGAAGCTTAAACCTCATCAGTTCAGCAGTTTGTTCAAATCCCACCAGAGATTTTTTATGGGGTTAAAGTCAAGTGACTGTGATGGCCCTGTTGAATCTTCCAGGACTTCTTCTGTAACCAAACCTTGGTGGAATTTGAGGTATGCTTGGGATCATTGTCCTATTGGAAGGTCCAATGATGCCCAAGCTTCAGCTTCCTCACAGACGGCAATGAATCAATGAATCCGTCTTGCCTTCCACATGCTGCAGCCGCAGAGCATCCCCGAGCCACCACCATGCTTGACTGTGGACAGAGTGTTCTATCTTCATTCTTCTTCCTCCAGACATACACTGCTGATCCATCGTGCCGAACAGTTCCAGTTTTGTTTCATCGCTCCACAGAACAGAATCCCAAAACTTCTGTGGCTTATTTATATGATTTTGAGTCGACTTTTCTTGTGCTTTTGGGTCAGTAGTGGTGTATGTCTTAATAAGTTGCATTTTCAATTGAATTTGGGGAAACCACTTGAAGCATTTGTTGTCTTGAACTATTTCAATTGCTTTTGTTTGATTTGTTCATTGCAAACAGCTGAAAGTCTGTACATTTTGATTGCAACTGTACAATATAAGAAGACCACATCTGTGTCTACTCCTGTTTGCCAAGAACAAAAATCTGATATAGTAAAAAATTAATTCTGAGGCCAGCAAACAAATAGGTGTTGGATGTTGATTTATTCACTAAATCGAATTTATTAGTGCCTTGATGTTAGGCAGAGCTGAAGATTTATATTAAATTCTCTAATAATTGGTCTTTTTTTATCCAGATGACCGTGCACATTTTCTATATCAGGCCGTAGGCCAGCCTGTTTCTCTCACTGGCTTGTTCTGGATCTTTTCCTGGCTAGACGTTTGTTGGATGAGATGGGAATGAAGGGGCCACACAACCCTCAAACCTTTTGTCTAACGTGAGGCCTTTATTGAGCTGTGTTTATCGGTCAGGGTCAGCCAAAGGCTGGAGTAACCAGCCAGTGTGAACAAAACTCCATGTGACCTTTGACCATTTAGATTACATTGAGAGAGGAATTCAGTTGGCGTGCGTTAATTGCTCGTCCTTGACAGAAATGTTCTATGGGAAAAGAATGTGATGGAAGTCTAGGCGGAAATGTTCTTTCCCGAGTTCTGACCAGGAAAAAAGCAAATGATTTAAAGCCGGTCTAGAGATCAATTTTAATATTCATTGTAGTAGAATAGTTCAAATGGGTCTAGGATTCAAGTGGTTCCTTCCCTACAAATCCCATGGATTAAAGTTCTATAAGATCAACATGACAGAAATCTGTCATGAAGAAGACATTTTAGATGTGGTTGAGGGGCGGGGCTAAACCGCCACAAGGAGTTTTCATAGTAAAGCATATTTCACATATTTACTTTACCACTGCATTTCATGCACATTAGCTTCAATGGGATTTGTGGCACAGAGGCAAACCGGAGTTCAAGACTTCATGCACAGAGTCACGGAACGTTCAAATGTCTTCAACTTTTGCGTGATCTCCCAGAAGCAAACCCCCGCGAGCAGCAGGCGACTCTGCGTGGTTTGGTTACGCTTGGTCTTTTTGTCACTTCAGCAAAGCTTAAAGCACAACAGGAGAGAGCAATAAAGCGACACTGACCTTTCACATGGTGTTTAAGTTAAATAAAAGCAGCTGTGTTTCTGTGCCTTTGTGCAGTTGTATTATTTAGTAGTAGTGTTTTCATGTCCCTGAGTGTGATATTAGCAGTTCATAACTATTGGTACGGAAATCTTAAATGAGCTGCAATAAACATATCAAAGTAATTTCAATGTGTAATATTTTGAGGTTAATCATATGGGGCAAAGTATAAAGTATATTTTACACAGTCATTTTATTTTAGGTGTTCAATGGACCTGGCATCCCATCCAGGGTGTATTCCTGTCTCGTGTTCAGTGTTCCCGGGGTTATAATCCAGGTCCAGTGAGATGCTGACCAGGATTTTATATTTTTATTATCAAAACGCTGATTTTAAAATGATTGGCACCACCACCATTCATGTTTACTGAACCCTCCCCTGGAGACCTAAGTATTGCATCTAGAGCAGCTGTGTAAATATTAAATACATCAGCAGCATATCATACCACAGTTCCATCAATAGATCATTGTGGAAATATTCATTTCCTGTAATAAAATTATCCAGTATGCACTAATCAAAGCAAAAATGATTTTAATGTTGTCAGGTAGTCAGAAAAGATTTTGCATGATAACCCACAATAGTCCTTGACTCAATAAGCTCAATCATTCATTCATTCATTTATTCATTCATTCACTTTCAGTCACTGAGTTATCCTGGTCAGATTTATTGTGGACCCACTTCACCACCATGCCACCCTCAAACAGAAAAATTAAAATACATTTCCGTGTTAATGTTTTACATATCTCAGGTCTCGGGTATTTTCTGCTAAGTGACAATACGTCCATCCATTTTCCATACCGCTTATCCTAGACATGCTCACGGGAGCCTAACCCAAGCAACTCGGGGCACAAGGCGGGGGACACCAACAGTGCGGGGTGCCAACCCATCACAGGGCACAATCTCACACACCCATTCACACACTACGGACAGTTATGAAATGCCAATCAGCCTACAGTACATGTCTTTGGACAGGGGAGGAAACCAGAACACGGGGAGACCATGCAAACGCTGTGCACACAGGGCGGAGGCGGGGTTCGAACCCCCAACCCCGGAGGTGCGAGGCTACCACTGTGGCTAACCACTAAGCCTCCCATACCCCGTGACAATACATGCAACATTCAAAGAAACCGATCCACAGAGCAGTGCATTCGCCATGAAATGTCCAGCAAATGCAGGTCAACTTTTTGTTCTGACCCTGTTCATTTAGTCACCTCTTGGAAAAAATAAATAGAGAAAGTGAACACTGGGTGGCTGATAGCTTGGAGTTTGGGTGTCCTTGAAATGTGCTTTGAAACAGTGAGTTGAATATATAGGGATATTTACAGTGTATGAGAAGCCTTGTGATATTTATATTTATGTATGAGATAGCCTTGTGGTGTATATAATATTGTACACTTGAGTTTAATTTCATGAGAAATTAAACATTTTGCATGATGTTTGTATCTTTATAATTATATGCAAATGTACCCTTATCCTGTATATTTAATCTTTGCAACCCAGAATGCATTGTTTCGTTGTTGTTGTTTTTTTGTTTTTTTTTTAATTGACTCATTTCAAATTAATTAGTCATACAGTGCAATGTCAATGACTGAGACCCATTTATTATGAAGAGAGGACTTAAAACCCTTAATATCAGCAGTAGAGGGTGCAGATGTACTGATTGCATCCACTATAAAATGTTCTATGTTTGGAGAGAATAACACCACTGTGCCTGGGCTTGTAATGTACTGTAGTAAATTTCACACTCCTTTATATTTGCTGTCTTCTGTATATGCCAGTGCAGAGCGCGTGGATCACCAGCCAGAAAACTGCTCCAAAAAGCATTAAAGTTTCACCTCTTTTGTTTTATAGTGGATTTCTTTTTTTTTTTTCTTGTAAATCGATGTGATGCATTTATTTTTATGCCTTTCTTGCAAAACCTTTGGACAGTAAGTGTTACAAATGAAGGCGAACTAGTGTTCTGTGGATCACTTGGGAGTGTACACTATGTTCCTTCTTCATTTTTTTTTTTTTTTACAGCCTGTGGGGGTAGTACTGTACACGCACACACATGGCACAGAGTGTCACCTTGTAATAGCCAACAATACAGTTTCTACAAACCAAGCGCATAATCAAAGCCATACCACACATCTCAAACAGGATGCTCACAAACACACGTAACTAAACTACACATACACACGTCCAACGTTCACAGAATCCAAAGTCGGTGTTATATAGGTTAATTAACTCAACCGACGTTACATATATTACTCTTCGCTCACCCGCCACATACTTCCCCCCCCATACCCCTCTCCAAACCCATTGCTTTGATAAGTACCATATCCCAATTGTCTTGTCTTGTCATGTCTAGTCATGTCTGCTTTGTCTTAATAACTGTCTTCTCCATGTCCTGCACCCACTACCCACCCGTACTAACCTTTAAATACAAAGTACGACACATCTGAAAACATAAATACAATGAAATTAAAGAAAGTGTTAATGGGAAATGGGTTATTGGGGAAAGGGGGATGGTGGTCCCAAAAAAAAAAAAAAACCCAAAAAAACATGGTACAGAGTGTGGCAGGAATGCTGGAGTCGAGGGCATTTTGGTGTTTGGCACTCCAGCATTGTCGCTATGAAAACAGGCCCCTTAAACACCCAGGACTTGCTTGCATGTCCAAATTTAGATAATTAACAACAGGCTGGTGTGGTGCTGCCTGACACACAAGTGGAGTTGCTTTCACCAACCCCAAGCTGATTATTTTCCATTAACAGCATGACCCAAAGTGATGTGTTCTTATTATATAACAGCAACACTAACAAATTGTATTTATCATACAAAATGAAGAATATGTCGTCCCTGACTTTTCAGACCCCCTGTAGCACAATGTTTATACTTGGTTTTTATCCATTTATAGTTACATTTAATGGTGTGGAATGTACATGAAACAAGTTAGTTCCTGTTGTAGCTCTAAACAGTCGCTTCCTCACCAGCTTTTGTGTGTGTGTGTGTGTGTGTCTTTTGAACTTTGTCCATTCATCTTCAGTAACCGCTTTTATAATGTGTATAAATTGATCCGGTTAAACTAATTAACTGAATAACAAACTGGGCTTTTACGGCGATAAGATTTGACATCCCAGAAGAATGAAGGTTGGTGTGTTCAGTCTAAGGAGGACGTGCTTAGTGAGGCTGTTTTTTGTGTTCTGTTTAAAAGAAAACAAAATCTGTCCCCAAATAGGGAAATCGCTCGAGCCGATCTGATGACACGAGGAGTGATTGTGTATGATGGTGCTCGGTCTTGCCCTCAGACTAGTTCCCATGTGGCTTGCTCTGGCATCAGTGCTTCAGTAAGACCCCTTGTGGGGGTTCTTGTTTTGTTCACCTTGATTTTAGTTTGTTGTTTACACTGCCTCTGTAACTGCTCATCCCAGCCTGGAAATGGATCACAAGCTTGAGCGCACCTCTTCTAAACACCCAAGTTGTGTACCTACGTTCAGCCACATTCCCAAACGACATTAGGACCTTTCCGGGAGGCAGTTAGAGGAGCAGGTTTAATGAATGTGGAGTGGAAAAATCAAATCTGACCTGTACATTTTGGATCAAATCGTACTCCTTTTTCCATGTTCAGCTTAAACTAATTTCCATCCCAGTAATCGCCATCGTGACTTTGGAAGCAAGCACACATTTTTCAGCTCTATCATTTGACCGCACAATATTTAGACACCAAGATGAAATTCAAAAATGATTTGAACTAAATCAGACACAATTTCTTTCTTACACATTTTCAGCTCCAATTACCTGCCAGAAAACCAGGTCCAGACCCTAAATGGGCCTATTAGAGGTTGAAAAGACAAGAAAAAACTCAAGGATAAAACTTTGATACAAGCCCAGTTTTAAAAGAGGAAATGGTTATTTTCTGCTGGGCATGGCATGGTCAAGTTAAGTCATGGGCAATTTTGGATTAGACACTCGGCGGCACTCGACTCTTGAGGGACGATAGGTCAAATCTGGAACTTTTAAGAGCCTCTATTATAAAGGGTTGCAAACTACAGGGTGTCCCAGAAGTCTCCATAAACAGGGGACTATGAATGCCAGTACCACATCGGTTGTACCTTTCATCAGTGGATGTTTGTGGACGTCCACTTCTTGGTTGGTCCACAACACTTCCAGTATTTGTGAATTTGTTAGTAGGTTTGACAGCAGTGGTGTGTGTGTGTGTGTGTGTGTGTGGGTGATGTGCTTGCCATGTTTCCTTTTATAGTCCATCACAACCTTGCGACAGCTTCCCGATCCAGCCATGAGAATGATTTCAATACGTTTTTCTTTTATCAAAGGCGTTCTTAAAGGCTGTCTGAGAAGTCTGAACAATTTAGGAAGACATTTTGCTAAAAAGTGTTCATTTCCCCTGTGCATGGAGACTTTTGGGACACCCTGTAGACCCCTGTTAGGAAACTAAGGACTCTCAACAACTTCTTAAAGAACCCTTGTCTTATATAAGATAGAGATATGAGAAGAAATGAAAAACGATGACGGCTTTAAGTGGGCTTAACTGTACATTTCTTGTTACGAAATGTTTCCTTGAATAAAACTTTTGACTTTCTGTCCACTTTTCTGTCCAGGGCTTCAAAACAAAAGATGGATACATTGTTGTGGCTGCTGGGAATAACCAGCAGTTTGTCAAAGTGTGCAAAGTAAGGAGGATCCTCTCATCTTTCTAATTTCTTCATAGTAAGCACGAGTTGCTTCATTTGTCTAATCTCCTAATCAAAGCATGTTCATTCAGTATTTGCTTAAAATACAAGAAGTCCCCTCTTTCACACCATTTCATTTCTGATTTTTTTTTTTTTTCTTTTCTCTTGGCTCTCCTTTCTGTCCACATCCAGGTCTTGAATCTAAACGAGCTGGCCGAAAATCCCAAGTACAAGTCCAACACGTTACGAGTCCAGCACCGCAAAGAGTTGCTTCAGCTTCTGGCTGAGAGGTAAGCAGACCTTCTCACGCATCAATTCAACCTGCTAGCCAAGGATCACAAAAATGACAAGCTCACCACAGGCATTCCTCTGTCCAGATGTTACAGCTCTCTCTTTCCTCTCCGAGAGGTCACAGCCCTCATTAAAGCTGTATCTGTGTTTCCTCTCGGAGCTCGGAGTGTTAGAGCTGAGGAAGTAGGCTGATGTTCCAGACGCAGGCGTGTCATGGCTGTAAGCGTCAGCTCATTGTGTTGAATAAACTGCAGCTCGGCCACCTACAGAAGGAGCAGACCTCACACTCCGAACAGCCACACAAATATTTCACCGAGTACAAAATGCTGATTCGAGGCACAAATAAAGTTTGAACATTCTTTGGCCGCAGCTGAAGGAGGGATTGTGTGGGTTTCTCTAATTCTGTAGAAATGATTTTAGGCTTCTTTGGCTTTCTTCCAGTTTGATTGGTCAGATGATCCATCAGCATTTTACGAGTCATTCAGTCATTCCAGAAACCCAAATGAAGGGAAGTCAGATTTTGGCTTCTGAACACCACTTCCAGAAAGATCTTTCAATCATTTCACAGTTATTTAGGCTTTTCATACCATCATATTTTTTTATCAGTTTAATTTATCTTTATATTTAAATGTGTATTGACTCGGTGATTCCGAAAAAAACAGACTGAACTTACTTCACTGTCAAATGTAGTATGACGTAACATAAATGCAAGAAACTATCTATCACTTGATATATTTGGGCATAGAAGCGAGCGCTTATGTTTAAGCGCAGTGGTCTAGTCTATGGCTGGGTGATATTATTACATAATAAAAATATTACATTTATTAGTATTACACATGTAGGGTTAGCTAATATATATGTAGGTTTACTAACAAACTGGCAGCAAAACAGTGGTTTAAAAACTTTTAAAAAATACACTTTAGTGATTCTAATAATGTTAATACTAATTTTTGTAATACAATTTACTTGAATTATTTGCATTTACAATGATTTACATTTCTTGTAAGACATTTTCAGAATTTAAAACCGTCCTGATGTTAAATCAAAATCTATAACTTTTTTTTTTTTTTTTTTTTTTTTTTTTTTAAAAAAAAATGAGTTATAAAAAAGTTAGATGAACATATCATGATACCTAGGATACCTTTGATAAGTGTTTTGTGACATAAATGATCACAGTATCAATATTATGTCATATAACTCAGCCCTAGTCCAGGACCACAGGTTCTCAACCTTGGGGTCGTGACCCCATGAGATTTTTGCCAACCGTTATTTATATGTACAATTGATGTTCATTTGATTTATTTAATAATAATTAAAACTGTCAAGATTATTATTGTTACAATTCTTTCATTCCGTTTGGAGCTCCTCTTAAGTCAGTTTTACACCAGACGATAACGCTGCCGTGTCCAACACACTGTTAATGTTAATCAGAGTGACCTTTACGTAGGACACTAGCAGCACACACAGCGGCTTTTTAAAATAAAAACAAATATGCATATTTTACTCCAACATGGTCATGGTGTCTAGCTAGAAACACTACAGAATACAATATTTGATATATATATATATATATATATATATATTTTTTTTTTTTTTTTTTTTTTTTGTGTGTGTGTGTGTGTCTATAATCTAAGCAGCATGTGGGCTAAGATTATAGTGATTATAAGATTAGCACAGAACATAGATTAACAAACTTTGTGATCATATATTATGTGTATGTTTGTAATATCTACTGATATTTGCACTGACTAAACCAGTTCAAGAAAGCATAGACATGCGTGCTCCACTTCCCCAATGTGTGATCTTTTTGGTGTAAAATAGGCTTTATGCTCATGAAAGTATCTCGTAAAATGCAATACGTGAACCCGACTAATCCAACAAACGCAACCATTTGCTAGCACTTACTTGTGGGCCACAGGGTTCAGTGTCCTTGTGTTCATCAAATCAAAGCAGTGGTCTAGACTGGATGTAAGAGCAGACATGAGATGCGTGCTTTCAAATAAGTCTCCTGACTTTGATAAGCTGCAGTGCGACAAACAAGCCCAGTCCCATTAGACCTGGTGAATGTAGAGCGCATGCAGTCGTGGACCCTGACACGCACTGATTCATAAAACGCTTTGTTAAATGTGTGAAGAACCCATGTGTGATCTTTCCCTCTTTGATGTATAACAATTACATGTGTTGTAATTGTTTTTTTTGTTTGTTTTTTATGTTTTATGATCAATTTTAATCTATAAATAAGAGTAACCTAGCATTATGTGGATTGTGAACGTATTTACAGTAATGCACTGGGTGTTTAAAGTAGGTGGATTAAAATTTCAACAGATTTCCATTAGGGATTATTGTGAGAATTTTGAAACCTTGAAATGGCCAAAAAAAAGCTATTGGAAAAACCATGTCTTGGACATCTCTACTCAATAAGAATGTACATGCTGGTCATTTTAATAAGCCGAATGAGCCGACCTGACTCGGAATACAAGGAACTTTCCCTGTGTAATTAGTGATGTAAGTTTTAAACTTAAATCCCCAGGTCATTGCAGACATTTTACTCACAAAGGTTTCTACATCTATGCCAAGAATCCTTAAACAGAAGATCTAATGTTAGTGTTAATTTTAAGTCTATCATATCCCACTGAAGTCATCAACTGGTGATGGAGGGATGGAGACTTGAGTGTAAACTGTGCTTAGCAATTGGTCTTGAGGTTATGCAAGGAAGAGCATCCATCTTTAAGGTGTCTGCGTGGTACCATCCACAGTAATCTCATGGTGATCTTTAGGTTATCTATGTGAGTCGTCCTCAGCAACAGCAAGTGATTTTCACGTGATGAAAGCTCCAAGCTTAAGTGAGGGATCAGGATGGATCAGGCAGGTCCGGAGGCCAGAGGATTCAGGAGTCAAACCTGTTTTGTAACGGCAGTATACAAAAAGACTAGGGTTTGGGTTTTTTCCAGTGCATTTGTTTTGTTTTATCTGTGCTTCACTTTTTTTCTCCTTCTGTGTCCTCTATTAGAGCACTATGTGTCCTCTTTCCCTCAGGTTCTCTGTGGAGTCCACGGCTAAATGGCTGAGACACTTTGAAGGCACCGGAGTCCCCTGTGGCCCCATTAACACCATCCAGCAGGTGTTTTCCGACCCACAGGTCAGCTTCATCCCTTTTAGCGAATGTCACTCACAATCTATTCACAAAATAACATAATCCTTTCAAAAGACACACTGTAGTAGTGTTTGCACTCTTTGTAACAGTTAATCCTTTTTTTTTTTCACCCCCTAAAATGTTTGTCTAGCATCACTTCAGAGTTGCATTCTAATATCTATTATCTATTAACTTAAATTGGGACCAGACCTGTGCTTCAGCAGAAGATAATGTTTCCTGCCACTTATTGTTATTCCAGCAGTCAGTGAAGCAGGATTAGAGGGAGTAAGAGGGAGTCACTTCCCTTCCTTTCATCCACGTTAGTTGCTAATAGAATCAAAACAACGAAACACCATTGGACATACTGGCCCCTAGTAGGTGTAATTGGGCACCACTGGAATGTGAACCTGTGCACATTAACTCACGCCTGGTAGTTTAATTCCAAACACATGGTACGGAAAGTGAATTTACTGATTTCTACAAAGCCTCATTGGCATATTGAGGCTTATGCCTGAGGCAGGGAGATAAAAATATTGAAAAAAGAGGCAGGAATGAAGGGCGGAGGGGAGGGGGGTTAAAACAAAAAAGAGTATTCGTTTAATTTGATCTTTTTTCCTAGTAGACTTGATGAGAAACACTCTTCCTCTGGGACTTTTTGTGTAGCATTTTTCGCATGTGGTTTCCTTCATTTAGATCCACACTACCTCTGCGCAAGGACGAGCACACAAACACGATGCTAAGTCTCTAGCTGTAAAGGCAGCTCATGACACACGGTGCAGACTTGCAGTCCTGCGTTCCAGTTTATAAAGAGTAAAGGAACAACACCATATGGCAGAAACGTGGAATAAACAAAATAACAAAAGACATGCAATTATGCGGCAGGATACAAAGCTTGCTGTGCTTTTCACCCAGCCTTCTACAGCCAAAGGCGAAGGATGCGTGGATTAAACCTAGGATTAAGAAGATGAACAGGGAAGAAAACGTCAATGAAATTAACCCATGGAGAAAAAAAAATGGCTCGACGCTTGTTTTTGTGTGAAGTGGTCAAGTGTATATTTTTGTATGTGATGAAACGGTAACCAAGAGGGAGTCAGTAGGGTTACTATTGAGGATGATGGTGTAACACGATTAAAACTAGTCTCTGGAGGATGTTGATCCACAATTAGAAAGCTGTGAAAATTCCACAGGGATCTTTATTTATGGAGTTAGGAATAAGGTAACAGGGTGTGATGTTATAGGAACGCAATCAATCAGTATGTTTACATGGACAACAATAATGCGATATTAACCCAATTAAGACGATAGTCTGATTAAGAAACTAGCATGTAAACGGCGATTATTGATGACCTTAATCCGACTAAAGTCATACTTGAAGTAAACACAAATCGAATTAAGACGTGTGGAGTGTTCCTGTTTTAGTCGCATTATCGACGTGCGTTACAGACATGTACACACCTTAATCACACTATTAACATCGTGTGGGAGTTTTCACCGCATTTTGCGACAGGACACGATCACACACGGCAGCGCTCAAGCATTTGCTGGCAATCAAGAGAGCATGGCTGCGTCCCAAACCGCGTACTTACCTGTTATATAGTAGGAGAAATACATGTATCTCAGCTACTATATGGACGGTAAGTACGCGGTTTGGGACGCAACCCACGGTTTCAAGCAGTCGTCTATTAGCACGTACAGCATGACAAATAATTAACCGCACTTGAAGCTTTCGTAAGATTAAAAATGAAACACCCAAAACTGTATACGGTCCCATAATTAAGACCAACTGTATGTTGATACGTGAAATTCTGGAGGGAACGTCGGACGGCGTGGCGTGGTGACTTAATGACGTGCCGTTAATCCATCCATGTTCTATAACATGTAACACGGGAACATGAAAGGAATATTCTAAAAGCAACTCATGTGAACACCTTAATCAGAATACTGTCTTATTCAGAGTAAGGTCAATAATTAGATTACTGCTGTCCATGTAAACGTAGTCTATGACAGGCTACAGTGATTACCACTTCTAATATCAGCAATTTCCCAGTGATTACAATTTGTAATTTAGTAACAAAAAACATGTATCATACTTCTTTTTTTTTTATCCATTTATTGTTACATTTAATGCTGTGGAACATCTTTGAGGCAAGATAGAAGAACTATCACTTTTGTTACAGTAACTATTAACAGTCATCCTCTCTCTTGTCTCTCGAGGTTAATAAGATAGAGAAACTGTACCTTGGCATGTTACCTTTATGTTGCAAAACTCTGGTACTGGAGTCTCCTTATATCTTGATAATGTATTAGCACTAGTGCATTAATGTAAAGCTGTGATTTAAATTGCACAGGCACTACTGTCAGAGCTGCTGTTATAGAAAATGAATCAACAGCTTCTGACCAGTCAGATTTAAGAAGGTGAGACATCTTGAACACTCAGGCTGAGGAAAGTAAATGGCTGAGATCAACCAGGGCAGGTACAGAAACTTCCAGAAGCAAAGACATGGCAATATTGTGACAACCTTGCATTGACGTCGTATCATTCAGTACTTCAGTGTTGCTGTTTTCGCTAAGGATCTCATTACTGAACCATTTAAGATTATGAGATAAAGAAGCATTCTTTTTTTCAAAGCTGTATAACGCAGTCTGTGTCAGTGCAGGCGGATGTATCCCAAGAAACGCCCAGGAAAATTCTGTCAGCTGCCAATAATGACTGCATCTGGTGAAGGTCTGTTCGAGCCTTATTCAAACCTACCCTGGAGGAAATTATCCAGCAAACGTGAAGATCAAGCTGAGATGATGGTTCAGAGGAGGGACAACACCAGTGGCAGAAAGAAAACCAGATGGAGAAATGACTGAAAGAGGGAAGAGGTTAAGACTGTCGCAAGGTCGGGATAAAGATCAATCCAGAACAAAAATAAAGGCTTGATTGTCATTTTAGTATAAAAAAAAGGCACTGGACTTATATACTGGGTTATTATTTCTGAATCATTATCTTTCACGCTCCATCGTGAAATGGAAACTCGGACAATACCTCAGATAAAACGTTGCCGTTCTTCAGGAAACATGTTCTGTAGTAGCATGCTGGGTAACTTGACACTGTTGGAATCCCACTATAAGTCAGATCAGTTCCTCTGTAGGAGACGGCCTATAACTCAAGGTGCTTCCTTCATAACTCATGCGTGTGTCCTCTCTCTGAAGCCAGGAGTGATAAAGTGTTGTCCTTGCACTTAAGTATTATTCAAGATTTGTCTTTTGTCAGATCAGGTCTTTCGGTTTGTTTGCATCCTTTGTCACTTGGTGCTTCCACTGGCTGTGTGCAATATGAGGAGCTTCTCCATATAGTAACACACCGGTCCTCATCAGTCTTTCAGTACAGTTGTGTGTAAATGTTTTCTCCGGTCAAACCGAACACGATTCTCACCGGATTTAAAGTTCGCTAAATCTGGTTTTCTTCGTATTCATGTACTGTACATATTTGCTGGTCTGGGAGCCGGCCACCGTGTTGCCGTGTTGGATCTTAAGATCCAACTACATTTATAAAAGAAAGCACTGTAGTATTGTTACATATTTTCCTCTTTTGTTAATATCTTCGTTAATAAAATTACTAGTCCAGGCTCTTGTCATATCAAAACTGGACTATTGCAATGCACTACTCAGGGGTCTCCCATCCAGCTCCATCAAACCCCTGCAGATGATTCAGAATGCAGCAGCACGCCTCGTCTTCAACCAGCCCAAGAGAACCCATGTCACACCCCTCTTCATCTC
>JANDJT010000001.1:30964697-30999760 GCA_024331685.1 Stegophilus panzeri | reverse complement strand
CGAAATCGATGTGTTTTCCCGCCCTCTTTTGATTGACAGGATATAATCGGCCCTGATCATCGGATGTTTTTAAACTAGCCCATAGCGGGAAAAATAGCCTTTATCGACCGAGACCGATTATCGGCAGATACATCGGTGCATCTCTAGAATAAACTGTACAATATCCATGATTTTGGCCATCACTATAGTAAACACCTGGCACGATAAGGGTTAGTCAACTGTAAACACATGCATTCATGACATATTGTATTCATACGGTTGCAATTAGGTGCAACAGGAGCTTAAGTAGGCCATCTGCAAGAAATATAATAAGCCTGTTTTTTGACAAGCATTTGGTTCAAATTCCAGTTTGGATTACAGTGTAATCACAGTTGTAAACTATTTTAAGTGTGATTCATTTGTGTTCATTAGGGTGACATTTTGGAGAGGGAAAAAAAAAAAAAAAATCAGGTGGAGTCTTTTTTTTTTTTTTTTTTTAATTTAATTTTGATTTATTTATTTATTTTTAATAAACAGCATTCTCATTCCTAACCTGATTTGACTATCCTAACAGAACGTGCGTTTTTTTATCCCATAGCTTTAAGTAACGAATTCCTGAAGTTTTGCATCCGCTTTATTGTGTACATTTGTGTACACTTCTGTGGTTCAGTGTAGAAATAAATTCATAAGACCAATTTAAAAGTTCACAAGGTTTCAGGAAAAAAAAAAAAATAGGTTTTGTCTGATTACTTGCTTATTCCGCTTGTCTGTATTTTATGTTTAGCTCACAATAATTATCCCGCACTTTGAACAGAGATCTGGAAACACTGCTCCCCTTTGCAACTTTGACTGAATGAATAAAAGCTGTGTGTAATATGTGTGATCTGGACCGTGAGCAAGCGCATCTGTGTTGCATTAGACTTTCATTACTATAACTCATAGTTTTAGATCTGCACTTAAATACGCTCGAGCATGGCACTGAAATCACTGCTTGACCCTTAATCATTTTTTTCCCACTAAAATGTAATGTTTTATGAGTTAATGTGTTATTATTTATGACTAGGAGCTACTGATGTGTCTGTTCATGGTGAGAATTTTATGCTATACTCTACAGCACCTTCTTTTTTTTTTTTTCTGCTTGTGGCTGCTTTCATGTGTTAAAATGTCTTCAATAGATGCACCATCTGTTCGGATTGGGCACAATGATGGATGATGAATGTTCATGATTAAAAAAAATACAGTATATCACATTTCATTGTATTCCCACTAAACATTCCTTTTATTCCCCATGTATAGGAGTTGACATTTTTTTTTTTTTTTTTTTTTTTTTTTTTTTTTTTTTCCCAAGAAGTGTTAGATCAGATTTCAAAAAGCATAGTCATGTGCGAGTTTAGGGCAGTTAAGTATTGCTTGTATTTGGATGGATACTAATCACTAATCATGAGTTATTAGCCATTGTTTGGTTAGGTGCATGTGGAATTTAAAAAAAAAAAAAAAAAAGCAAATGCACCCATAGGATTTGAATTGCTGTGTGAACTATGTCTGATTCCCCCCCCGACCCCTTTGCTGTCGCTTGGTCAACAGAATAACAGTGTTGCTCATTTGGGACTCTCTTCCATTTTCATAGCTCTGTTACATGTACATCTCATACCCGGTACAACGAACGGGCCGAGCAGCGCTGTGCATTGCTGCCTTTTTTTTTGCTTACGGCTCCAGACTTTCCACACCACATCCTTCACATTAATACTCGTACTTTTGATCTGAAGTTTGTTTTTTAGGCCCCGTTCGATTATGAGTCACACGGTCGTCTGGCTTTCATTATCCTGTCACACTTACAGTATTTTCCAACTTCAGCTGCACATGTACCTCTGAGTTGCCACTGCACATGTTGATATTCACAGCAAGTGTTGGCTTACTGTATAACAGCTGCCTCGTAAACATGCCATACTGCCATGCCTGGGTTATAATGCAAAGATCATGATGTGCTCTGTGTCTATTTATTTAATAAAATGCTGCTGAATTGTACAACCAATCATGAGCCATCATGATTCTCACTGCTTAATCCATGGATGCATGCTGACAGTCATGCAACCTAATGGCTCTTTGTAATAGATCCAGCCTATGTGTTTTAATGGCATTAACATGGTATGGTGCTTCATGCACTGAATTAACTGTCACAAGAATGAAAATGGAAGAAAAAAAAATGTAATAAATTTGCATGCACCAAAAATACCACATGTATGAAGTTTAAATTAAAAGTTTAAATTAAAGCCATCGATCAATGTGTAGGGCTTATTAATTTCCCCCACCCTCACGCCTACACCTACTCAGCTGCAGAGCTTGCCAGCTAATGTGAATTGGTACAGGGAGTGGAAAAGGCATGAAGAAGGATCTCGCTGGAAGAAGGCCTCGGAGGAAGCTATTAAAAAGTGCAAGAAACACAAATAAACATGGCTTTTACTGCACGCAGACGCTGAGGCCCAGAGTCTGGTTTTTCAAGCTGTACGGCAAGACACATGTGGCCGTGTTGTTGATGTGCCAGTCGCTCGCTGGCACTTGGGATTTTATTGCTCTCCAGAACAAGAGGTTAACACACAGTCGCAGGCTCCAGGCTGCAATTTTGCTATCCACATGTCAAGCTAAAATTTTATTCGAACTGGCTTTGAGGTCCTGATTATTCCACTTAATTATCAAATTCGGTTTACTAGAAAGTCCGACGCTGCTGTTAAGGTTTTCCTGCCAGTATAACCACGTGATTGAGTGTAATATTGCTTTCATCAGTTCATACAGGATTTTGCAGGGTTTTTTTTTTATTTTTTTTATTTTTGTGATTGTTGTGGTCAAAAATGCTTGATTTTGCTGCAGCTTTTTTCAAAATTTGCGAGTTGGAGTTTTTTGTGCTTTTTTTGCGAAAAATTACTCGAATTGGCGAAATTGCAACTGCAGGAAATCTTTCGCAATGATATTGTTGGTAAATGAGACCTTTTAGCTGTACTCATGTTCGACGCACGAACATGAGTACCTGAATGCGCTTTGTAATGACGTCACATGACTCGTCTCCACCAAAATCGGTGGTAATTTTGAAAAATTGCAAGCTCCTCCGAATACTGCATAGTTTGTTTGATTTTTTTCTTTCATTTCTGCAATTGCAAAAACGTGGAGGGACCGTTTTCAACAGATTTATATATATATATATATATATATATATATATATATATAAGAAATCGATATTGAGTACACATCCATTCATTCCTTTTTTCGTACCGCTTATCCTACACAGGGTTGTGCGGCACTTGGAGCTTATCCAAGGGGACTTGGGGTACAAGCCGGAGGACACCCTGGACGGCGTGCGAGCCTATCGCACACATTCACACACTACAGACAATTTATGGATGCCAATCAGCCTACAGCGCATGTCTTTGGATTGGGCGAGGAAACCGGAGTACCCGGAGGAAACCCCCAAAGCACGGGGAGAACACGCAAAGTCCGCACACACAGGGCGGAGACGGGAATCGAACCCCTAACCCTGGAGACTGGAATGGATCCTTGATTTGACGCTAATCCATTGTAGCTTTATCTTTTCATCATCCTTTATTTTTTCCCCTCAATAATCTTCTTACATGAGTTCACTTTATTCTTTTCCTCAAATTAAAGGCGAGATTCCCACGAATAAAGCCTCTACTTCCTTTTGCCTTGTAAATCATGTGCACCTCAGGCAATGCCCTTTGACCTAATGCACATGACCACTCCTCCATCTATAGACAAGAAGACTCACTCGTTTATAAACGTAGACACATCACTTCCCCAGCCAACTCTTAATAGATTCTCCAGCATCTGTGATGAGAGAATGAACGAGGGGATACGTCATAGCTGCTCACAACCGTTCTATATTGGCGCGTTTACTGACATGGCCTTTGGATGCGCCTTCCACCATTTATCTTTGGTGCACTTCTGGCAATTGCATGAATAATTCCCATATTTAATCAATGTCCAGTGATGCTTTCATACATATTTTCTCTCTGCCAATGTATTATTTTTTTTGCAATATTTTCTAAAAAAAAGTGATTATATTATATCATGTCACTGATTAAAAACATGAAATAGATTTATTACCGGAATTCAGTTCAGTCATCACAACATATCTTTGCTAATAAATGCACAGCTCTGGGATGCGGTGACCTTGTCTAACTTCTCAAACATCACCTCCATGTTGTTTATGAGCAGATGTACTCGCAAGTGTTTAAGTGTTGTAGCATATGCTTGATAGTCTTGCTGAAAGCCTGCGAGGTTTGGTGTGTCTGTTAGACGTTCTCGCAGAGTGAATTTGTGCCTTGCTACCTCCCCACCCAGGAGCTTTGGAAGCCTCTCTGTTTTTCTTTCCTGAATGACACAAACATCCAGTAGATCCTTCATGACCGTGTCTCCTGTTGCGAAAACAAATTGTTACGTCAAACCTTCGCTCTTGTTTATTGTCTGGGTCGGTCCGCTCTCGTTCTTTAATCCTCAGTCAGTCTTCTCCTAAGCTGGGGGGAAAACCAGCCATAGAGGTTGAATGTGGGGGGGAACGCACATTCCTGATTCACACTGTTTACTGGCGAAAAGAAAAAAATGCACTGGGCAGATCTTCCGGAATGCCTGGCCTGAAGCCCAATGAACTGGTCAAGCTTAATTACTCTGTTAGACCAGTGCATCACGTGGCAAATTAGTTCTCTACAGGTGGTTTTAGACTATTAATTTATCCGGTTTATTATTTGTCACATTGTATGAATCTTAGCTGAATTCTTTTAAACAGAATGTGTTCTATGATAAAGATCATCATATGATAAATATGTGATTAAAGAAAATGACTACTCTCCTCTTATGTCATCAATCAGAAACATTCTTCAACGTGATCTTGAGGTAATTAAGGACATGTTTCCTGTCCGTTAGATTACATTTTGATTGTTTTGCCATATAAGTACGACCATATTTGTAGCTGTCATGTACGTTTTGCGTAATCTTATGCTGTCCTCGTATATGTTAGACGAGAATTGTAGCAGCACACTCAGTCTAGGATTTTAATAAAACAATTTCAGACACTGCCAGAACCTTGTTGTCGGCCGTCTTTGGTCTCAATGGCATTAAATGAGTCATATTATGCATTTCACCAATAGCAACTCAGAACTATAGAATTATTTTGCGACGTGAATTTTGCTTGAAAATCCTGCACCGTAGACCCGGCTTAACTCTTGTTTACCTAGTCTCTTGGTGGTGACAGACTTTATATGTTACTTTGAGCATGATTTAAGAGAGAACGCATAAGAAAAGATACCTTTTGTTGACTGGTCAAAAAAATGACCTCAGTCCTCACCTGTGTATAACAGTTACATGTCTAGATGTCCAATGGGTTACTTCAGTCTAGATACTGTACATGCTCAACACTAGCATATGTTTCTCTTCAACATTTACATTTTTGGCATTTGATAGATGCTCTTATCCAGACTTACGTTTATCTCATTTATCCATTTGAGCAGCTGAGGGCCCGGCAGTGGCAGCTTGGCAGTGGCAGCTTGGCAGTGGCAGCTTGGCAGTGGCAGCTTGGCAGTGGCAGCTTGGCAGTGGCAGCTTGGGTTTGAACTCACAACTTTCTGAGCAGTAGACCAAGGCCTTAACCACGGAGCTACCACTGCCCAACAGATCTTTTTTTTTCCTCCTGTGGAACTATAAGAAAAAGCATCGATGAGCAAGAGAGGGGGTGAAAGAGGGTGTTACCTACATCTACATGTCTCATTACATAACTGTCTGGCTTTAGCTCGCTGATGTGCATGTATAGCACTGGCAGCACTTTTTGGAGTTTTTAAAAGGAGAATATACTGTTGTGTTTGGTCTTGTTTCCCAGTTCTGAAAGGCTTGTTACTGCATAGCTTGGTGCTTTCCATGCTTTAGATTTGATCCATGGAGCATTTGATAATCAGTTGTATTCGACCAAGCAGGAGTGAACAACTCATTAATCTGTTACCTAGTGAAATCTCCAGTGTTCTGCCCAAGTGTGTTAAATAGTGCACTAATACAGACTAAGAGAAGTGAATAAGTATATGGATTCCCAAGAGAGGATGACTGCATAGCCATAGTCCTTGATAAAGTTTCTAATGTAGCATGCGGTATTGGCAACCTTGGCAAAAGACAGAACGTTGTTGCTGAACGTATTGGCCATGAGCTCTGTCCTTGCATAACACATAGAAGATATGAAGTCTGGCTAGCGTCTTTATTTTCTCTTGCCATGTTTAATCCCAAGGTGACTGCATATAGTGAACAGGAGAGTTAGCCTACATGACAGCTACCACTGCCATCCCAACAAAAAAAAGCTTTGGTTGTTGAACCTGCTTTCCAAGTATGAATAAAAAACTAATAGCCTGGATCCATGATCTGCTTGTCCCAGGTGCCAAGGCTAGTGATTCTTCCACCTCTTAAGGATATCCCTAAACTCTAAAATGCTATGGTTCTTGAGAAGGCTTGAGAAAAGAAAATTGGTAAAAAGGAAAGAAAAAAAAAGCATCTAATGGAAGAATGACCCCAAGCAAGGTATCTATTTAAATACTGCTGAAACTGACTGTAATTAGCAGTTTCCTGTTCTTCCAGTTTAAAGTGACGTGTTTGTGTTTCTCATCTTGAAGAAACGTTTCTATAAGAAGCCAATTTCACAAGGTCAGGGTAACTTGTACAGTCATGAGAGCTTTTTAAGGACTTGTAAAAGTGGTACAGAATGTTACCCCTCATGAGCCCTGATGTTGAGAAAAACTGTCATAATTTGTGTCATTTTGACCCTGTTTTCTTCCGTTAGAATCACAGTAAGACCAGGTTATTTTTAAGAGGTGTGTTCAATCTGTTGCATAGTGCAGTATCATCAGTGTTTTCTTCAAAGTTATGTTCATATTGAAATGTATGGTTATATTTTTTTTGTGTCTTCTCAGGTTGTTCATAATGGCCTAATTTTGGAGATGGACCACCCAACTTCAGGAAGGATTGCAGTGCCAGGTTTGTCAAATCTTTAACCGAAACCTACACACATATCAGTGCATTATGGGTATTCTATACCTAATTAAAATGGAGAAGATTCTGTGGCAGGTCTTATGTTGAAATGTATTTTTAATTATGTTAAGAGCTTTATCACATTTTAGCAGTAATTGTGAAAATGGTGATGATTGAGGGTTCAATGGAGTATCAGTGAAGAACCATGAACCTGTAAAGGGCTGTTCCTTTTCCTGGAAAGTGACTCCTTCAGCCCCTTCTCTGATTACAACCCCAGCCCCCGTTGTTGCCAAGGGCTATGATTGGACAATGATTGCGTTTCATTGTGGCACTGCTCAACACATTGATGAAAGTGAAATCAGTGCAGTAGGGAATTACATTCACTTCTGACACAAAGTCTTTAGCAATGGTCTGCTGCAGTGCAGTGAAGGTTTTGCTTTTCAGGGTGAAACGTTGTCACCACAACTGGAATACCACTTGTTTTTCCAATGGTGTGATTGCTTATCTGTCTAGCATGGAATCTTCTCCATAATATAGTACTAGTATAACTTGGACACTAAGGGGACAGGGGTCGCTTGGTGGTTAAGGCTCTGGGTTACTGATTGGAAGGTCATGGGTTCAAGCCCCAGCACTGCCAAGCTACCACTATTGGGCCCTTGAGCAAGGCCCTTAACCCTCCCTGCTCCAGGGGTGCTGTATCATGGCTGACCCTGCACTCTGACCACAACTTCCTGACATGCTGGTGTATGCGAAGAAAAGAATTTCACTGTGCTGTAACATATATGTGACCAATAAAGACTCTCTTTATCTTTAACCCATAGCAGTACATTGTGTGATGTCATAGTGTATAGGTATTCTTCACTAAGTTTTCAGGCCTGGCTCCAAAATGCCAGAACTTTCAAACTAGTGCACTACATATGTATATAGTAAAACAAGTGTAGTTATAAGTGCAGGCGGCTGTGGCTCAGGTGGTAGAGCGGGTTGTCCACTAATCGTAGGGTTGGCGGTTCGATTCCCAGCCCGCATGACTCCACATGCCGAAGTGTCCTTGGGCAAGACACTGAACCCCAAGTGGCTCCCGATGGCAAGTTAGCGCCTTGCGTGGCAGCTCTGCTACCATTGGTGTGTGAGTGTGTGTGTGTGAATGGGTGAATGAGACGCAGTGTAAAGTGCTTTGGATAAAAGCGCTATATAAGTGTGCCATTTACCAAGTGCAGGACGCATGTGCAATTTTAGAACACATAGAAGTGCACTCAGAAGTCATATCTTTTGGTGTGTTTTAGTTAAGGAACCTTTTGAGGAACTGTGTATCTTGAATTTGCTACACAATTCCTTCCATTTCGTTTCCACCACACTGATATCATGTATGTGTTTCAATGGTTAAATCATTTCATCAGAAGCTCAGTTTTATGC
Organism: Stegophilus panzeri; assembly: GCA_024331685.1. NCBI lineage: Eukaryota > Metazoa > Chordata > Actinopteri > Siluriformes > Trichomycteridae > Stegophilus > Stegophilus panzeri. Next base: position 30,991,360 of record JANDJT010000001.1, on the reverse strand, counting down.
TTCAAATCTTTTCCCCCTGAGTTAAACCACTAGAAGATTTCTGACTTGCAGCTAGACATTAGCATCATGCCAACATTTTGCTTTCCTGGCCATGTTGTTCTGTCTCTGAAACAAGCTTTAGTAATTACAGGGTGTACCTGACCTATGGAAAAGCACTTACTCTAAAACATGATTTAAAACCAGCCCTGGTTCATCCAGAGTAAAGTTCTTTAAAAATATGACTGTAAAGATAAACTAAAAGATTCCTGGAACGGAAATTGTGGTTATTATTAAAGACATTGTGTTTGACCTTATGTGATTGGTCAGTAACTGTTCATACATGGATATCCTGTTGTATGTTCATGTTTGGGATGCTGAAATATTTCAACCCGCTTAAGAAACAACTTTTCTGTCACTCAGTATCACCTCCCAGTCAGCCATGTCCCAGACAACTTCTCACTTCAATGGTTTTGTCGCCATCAAATGTGTTACATCTTTCATGTCTTGAACAATGGAATATTATTTTATTATTCTTGAAAGTAAACTGGTTTCTCATGTGGCACGGAAGTCAACCCCATGTTCTTGCATTTGACAGTCCCAGCGAGACAGTTATGTGAGCTTACCCTTTTCGTTTCTATTCCCTCACATGCAAAGCAAGCTTTTATTGGTCTACAGATAGACGGTATCGTTTTCCTACAATGTATGTATCTGACAGCTGTCCTTACACAAATCCTGACCATAAAAGCAACATTTGGTAAGGTTGGAGACAAATCTCAACCACTGGCACAAAGTTTATATCGTATGATAATCGGTCGATGCCGGAAGTTGGTGTTAGTAGATTTATGGAGGAAACAGAAGAGAAAGGAGAGGACGTGCTTGGAAGTAGGCTGGTCTTTAGATCTGAAGAACACAAGCCGTAACTGCGGAGCACTTCTCCTGCTGTCCTTTTGTCTCAGAGAGCTTCATCATGAAACCATCATGGACTGTGGAGAGGTTGCATCAAAAGCAGATTAGCAAATTAGTGGATGTTTTTCGCCTCCTAAACACACAAACAAAGCCTGCTTGCATAGATGCTATGGGTCAAATCGTGCTAATGGTCTGTGCTTAATGTCTTCAGTGAATACACAGAAAACACTCTATGCTTGAGTTTTTCGTGGCTTGTTGCTTCAGTCCATACCCTACCCACTGGCCTTTTTGGTTCAAGTAAATTCCCATGGAAGCATTTACTTCCTCTGTAGTTTTCATTCCGTTCCTGTGCCTTTTCCACAGTCTTCAAAATAGAAGACTTTCTGCTTGTTTAGTAAAGAGTGGTCCAACAAATTCCGAATGCTCAGAGAACTGCTGCGTGTCATCAAGCCCCCAGAGTGCTATCCTGGACAATCAGTTGAGCTCTTTGATGTCTCTGATTCTGCTGTTTGCTATTCTGTCCGTGCGCACTATGTTGACGCTAACCAAACTAAATCGAGAGTGATTATGAAGAATGGCTCACGAAGCACAAAGCAAAAACCACAACAAGCACCTTTTTCCATCCCAGAGGCTCTGACCCATCAACTCGACAACATATACATCACACTCCAGTACACACCCCGAGCCTCTAATCTTCTCCCGTTATTTGCATTGGACCAAAACACTCGATCAGGCCGTTTTTGTTTTTTTGTTTTTTCTTCATCAATCCGTAAATCAAAAAGACGTTCACGCTTGTTGCAATTGTAAAGAGTGTCTTTGTTGCTTGCTTACATAGAAAGAAATTTAAGATGATTTATTTACTATTTACTTGTAAGCATATGCAAAGCAATTGCTTTGCCACGCTGTCAATTTCTCTCATGAGGACCACAGTCTGAATGGTGTCCATTCTTTCTTAGTGGAAACATACAGCCCGAAAGAACACCTTCATTGTATGTCCAAGAAGAGGCAAAAGAAACAACAGTACAATTAGGAACATTATGTAATGAGTGTCAGAGCAAAGATCAAAACATTTTCATCCGGGACTGCGAGACAGCAAACTATCAGATTATATAAACACTTGGACTGGTTTACCTACCTACTCATTCATTTTCAAAAGCAGAATTGGTAATTATATCAGGCAAGGAATAAAACACTTTGGTTTGTGCTGTTGTAGAAAAAAATAATCAAGGACTCAATAATGTGATGCAGCCTGACGTGAAGCAGAGTTACTGTTACCGCCCTGAAGATTATTATTTTCCTGTAACACCATGTCCCAAAGTGTTTTATTCCTATTATACAACAGAAATTTTCCAATAGATTTTTGTTGATAAATTTGTAATTTATAAACGAATAATGTATCATAATTTTTAACCCTTTATAGTAATACAAGGCAAGGTCGTTCCTGATATCTCATACATCAGAGCGGTATATATACTGTAGCTTGTTGTGTTAATAACAAACTAAAAAGTGAAGACTTTCCCATGGTGGAAATCTGACCGTTACAAAGTACTGACACTGGAGACTCCTTCCATGAATATTAAATAGATCAAATCTCCTTACAGAAAGCTTGACCATATCAATAATTATAGGTTTTTCTTTGTTAAACAATTTCATTTTGTAAAATCAGTTTTTTCTCATTAGGCGTGTATTATGTGGCGCGTGAAGTATCGGTTACTATAGAAGCACACTAGAACGAGCACATTAATATAAACCTGATTTAAATGATTTCAATTGACATCAAGAGCTGCTGTCGTTAATAAACAAATAAGAATCACTACTTTCAAACAGTCGTGTTTGAGAATTCAATAACTGCTATAGATATGATATAGAAATAATAACCAAACCAGCAAACGTATATCAGGAGAACCTTCTTATGTTGCCTGTTAAATCCTCCGCATGCACTTTAAAGGTGTTTTTGTGCCATTGACTGTGGAATGCTGCTTCTTTAGTGAGCATGCAAAACAGCGCATTGTGAGGAATTTCCCAAAATAAACCCCTTTATTTAAACAAAAGAGCCTTGGCAGAAGCACCTTGTTAGCTGGGTTTCCGGGCGCTGTGAAGCCTGCCCATTAACTTGAGCTCCTAAGGCTGGAATGCTACGGCTCGAGTCATGGTTATGTTTGTGCGCCGTGATATTTTTACAGTTGCATGAAATAGAGACAAGCGCTAGCTCATTTTCTTTACCCTCTCAATCTTTTTAATTACTTTCTTTCTAATTGATCCCAAGGGTAATGCTACTAATCGTCTCCGAGAGCGCTGTCGTTGAACCTGAATGAGTGCCTCTACTTTGAGGAGTAAAAAAAACTAAAAAAAAAAAAAAAAAAAAAACCCCGAAGTATATTTCACTCACAGCACAAGCCAGGTTTGTGAAATCGTGCATTTTACTACATATGTGATTCCTCTTTACTACAGATGTTGTAAATTCATGGCAAATACTATGTCGTTTATAATTTGTCTCTTTATTTTTTTATGCGTTCATACTGCTGACCTATTGAGCCCAAATTTCCTCATTGCTGTAAATATATCATGCACTACTTGTTTGAAATCCCACCACGTTCCGCATAACAGACATCTGCCTAGGAATCGTCCTGACTGCTGATAGAATGAGTTTTACTAGCTGGATTAATTAACCTACACGTGCCAGATGATCTTTTGCATCACCTGGGAATCATTCGCTACTGCTGAGGATGGGCCCACATGGACAGCCTATAGATGAATGAGATTTCTGTGGATGGTACCACTTAAACACCATGAAGATGGCTTTGGATTACAATTGATATGAACAGTTTTGCTACGGTGGCTTAGGACTGCAATTGCTATGAGCAATTTTGCATTCAAGTCTCCATCAGTGAACAGTTGATAACTTCAACAGAATAGACATCATGTGAAAACTGTAATGAATTTCCTGGTTATACAACTGCACTATTTGACCATGTAGTACAGTTATAGAAGGGAATTATTTACAATTTCACTTTATGTATAATTGCACCTGGTGTCGCCCTCTTGAGTCTGGTTCTTCTCAAGGTTTCTTCTTTATATCATCTCACTGTTGCTTTTGGCTTGCTCATTAGGGGCAAATTTATCAATTGAAATTTTATTTCCTGAATTTATATATTTCTGTAGAGCTGCTTTGTGAAAATGCCCACTGTTAAAAGCGCATTACAGATACAATTGAATTCAATTGAATATATGGAAACACTCGTGACAAACCATCGTAAAACTCTCCTGGTAGTCCGCACAGTCACCTTAGAATTAAACATGTACAGGGAAAATAAAATGCTAGCCAGACTGAGGAGAGACCACAGCTCATAAACAAAACATTCACCACTGATGTGTCGAAACTTAATGAGGAGAATTCATATATGCCTTCATTTCCCTATGTCTGTATTTTATACACTTATCTCGCTCCTTAAATGTCATTACATGACGTAAGGTATGCTAGCTTTTTAGCCTAGTCATTTAGGTTTCCAGGCAACCAACCAATGAGACTGAGCATTACACTGGAGCTTTCACTTGCCTGATGGACGAGTTGACAAGTTTATCATTTATCCACTTTTGTTTAATTTTCCACTCTGGAGTATTTGGTCATCTACTATAAAGTTATAAATTCATAAGGTTTCCTTAAGGATTACGTCGACCACATTCATCTTCATTTCCTTAATTCCCAACATGTTTAGACATGCTGCTCAACACTAGAGTTGTCAAGTGTGTTCAGTGTGTTTTAGAGAATGTGCCGTCATCCTTAAACCAAATCCAGCACATGCACAGCATGTCCACTCAGAATGAGTGCCAACTATGGGGTTCTCGTTTCAGCACCGGGGATCAATTAGAGGGTGAAAAGTTCTGATCCAGTGGGAAATGTAATCAGATAGAGGGAAAAGACGTGAGAGGACGGGACCCTGGGTGGAGGACAATCCCACCACACTGTTAGTGCTGTCCCCTGAAGGGTCGGGATAGCAGGTGCACTGACAGGTGATTTATTTTTTTTTCCCCACCCAGGAAAGGAAAGATGTAGAACGTGTCACTGTAGCTCATATTCTCATCATTCATTCAGGATCTAGAGCATCACTCTCTGTCTTTTTGGGACACATGGGTCTGTGTATGGAACAAATGAGTTGTTGAAAATGGAGTTAGAAGAGATTCTTAAACCAGACTGCCATTTTTTTTTTTTTTTAAAGTGATTTCCTTTTTACATAGAGTGTACTGTGAAAAAGTTTTAGGCACCCTATTTTATTTTTTTATTTTTTCTAGTACAAACTTTGTTATAGATTTATTTATTTTATAACGTCTACATTATCGAGTCAGTACAAAAACATGTTAGATTCCCAAACATTAGTTTTCTAGCACATAATTAAATGTTTGTATGTCAGTAAAGAAAGCAGGATATTATGTAAGAGACACTTTTCAGACAAAAAAACACAATGAAGGCTGCTGGGTTTTACTGCAAAAATAAGAAGCAAGTGTGATAGTCAAAGTCTCCAGAAGAACCGTGGCTGGTTCTGCAAGACGCTCAATAAAACTTACCAGTTAAATTTCTTATAAAACTGCACTAATTGTACCGGAGACTACTTTTTTTTTTTTTTGTACCACCAAATATTGCCTTTGTTTCATTTACTACTGTTTACTGCTCTTTGTGGTATTTTTTTTTTTTTTTTTAATGGAGAAACATTTAATTTCATTACTTTGAAGGTATCTTTGCTCTACAGCATTTCTTTGCATGTGCCTAAAACTTTTGCACAGTACTGTATGTGTTGTTTTTTGTCTTTGTACATTTTTAAAATGTGGCTTATGGCATAATTATTAGTTTTTATGATAGCTCAAGAATTATGGTCAAGGTCATAGCAAGGTCAAATTTCTGAAATAGTTTTCATCTTAAGCTTCATTACATTAGAGATGTTAATTACGCCATCCTGGTCAGGATCTCAAGGCACTGATTTTTACCATCACTCCATCTTTCTATCCCATCGAGATGAGTTCATCAAGATTAGGCGGTTGAATTTTGGATTTAATCCAAACAGGGTCAAGGTCACAGCAAGGTGAAATGTCTGAAATAGTTCAGCTTCCTTCACATTTTATGTATACTCCATTTTTTTTTTTAGTGTAGTTCTGGCAAACAAATAAGTAACAAGAAGGATTAGACCCTTTTTGTGGCAGAGGCATCCTTATCGAAGCCGTTGGTGTCGATTTCGACTTGTTTGAGGATAAAGGAAAGTCCAACAAACTGGTTTATTTTTCATTCATTCATTTTCAGGAAGTACTTTATCATTAAGGTGGTGTTGGTTACACAGTCTATCCGAGGTAAACTAGGCACGAGGACAGAAAGCACCCTGGATAGTACACCATGCACACAAACGCCTTCACACAGTCATTTGAAAATTTTCAGGTAGACTCGTTATTTCATTCATTCATTCATTCATCTTCATTAAGCACTTTATCCTGGTCAGGGTCAGAGTGGATGTGCATCGTATCCAGATAGCACTGTCTTTAGTGTAGAAATATTACTTTTTGAAATAGTCCTGAGTTTTTGAGTCTCATTGAGCCTCTCAGTTCAATGAGGCAGTTTTGTTAACTATAGGAGAGGTTTAGTTATTAATTACTGTTCAATGAAGGATCTGAAAGTGTTTGTTTAAAATATGAATATACAAGGTTTAAATGGTGATAAGAGGGACACCATTCCCGCGGTCACATGATACACATGATACAATTACATGCGTTATTGTTGATGTGCTGATGGTTTTGTTTAAAATCCCCTGATTGGAAGCCAAAATCTATTAGTCATCATACAGAGGCTCATACACTTAATGATATGGTATTATACAGGGTTTTAAGTAAGGAGTAAAACATGATCTGGCATGGTGGTGCAGAAAAAATAAATAATAATAATAATAAGAAGAAGAAGGGTTTCTGTTACCACCCCAATTTTTTATTTTTATTTTTTCAATAACAGCACATCCCAAAGAGTTTTATTCCTTTTATACCAGAGCCCTTTGGCAGCAAGTGCACTTGCTTGTTTATTTATTTATTAATGAACGAGACGTCATACTGTTTTGTCAGTTTATAGTTACAAATTACGCTACACATTTACGTTACGTAAGTGATGACAGGAACCGACTTGTTTCACGGATTAAATAAACTTGTTTTGCGAGGATATAAACGGTCGCTTCTTTACCAGCCTCTCTTGTTTTGTTTGCTTCTTTTGAATAAGACAGAAAAAAATTATCTTCTCATGTTACTGATAAACTATTAAGCACAAAGTCCTCTGTCCTGAAGACATTCTCATGAAAAATAAAAGCTTTACTTCTGAATGTTATTCTGATCGCTCAAAACAAGGAAGTATGAGTAATTTGGAGACAAGTGCATAAAGGTTTTAAGAAAAAAAACCCATAAGTGTAATACAGAACTAAGAATATAAAGGAAAATACCTGTGAGCTAACTAGACTGGCGAAAAGCACAAAATACACAAGATTCAAGGGACAAGAACCAAGAAATACGAAACTGTCCAAGAACAGAAACTGGAAATATATACACACTGGGGTTAAGTGACGTAAAGACATAGGTGATGCGGAGTGAAATAACAAAAAACAAAACAGTAAGAAAAGAATATGGAAAACTAACTAACAAGAGGGGCAATTTGTGACAGCACTTCCGCTGGAAAATCTTTCAAAAATGTTACAACGATTACACACGCTTTAAAAAAAATTATCTGGAAAGTCTGCCACACATGCTCCTATGCAAGTGGTTAAAAATTGGTTAGAAGTTTGTCATATTAGAATGAAAGCAGTAGTTAATTAATCAACACCGACCGTTTGGCCAATCAGATTCAAGCATTCCACCGTGTAGTGGTGTAAATGTATACATAAATGTAATGTAAAATAAATAAATACATAAATAAATCTAAATCACATCGCTGAGTATTTTAAGGCTGAAATGTTTGCTTTAATCTGAACAGTATGGGTCATAACGCTTCTATTGTACCAGTCCTGAGAACTAAGAATTTAAGCTTTGAGTTGAGCATCTTTCTTCACAAAAAAAAAAAAAACTTTCCAAGTCAGAGGAATGTTAACACTACTTTGAACTTTGCTCTTTTGGAAATCTTTGATTTCCCCAATTCTTAATTTGGCACACACTCCTGCAGTCATTACGCACAACACACAAGCTCGAATGAATGGAGTTTTGTTTTAACCTTTGTGAAAGAACAGCAGAACTGACTCACCCTTTCCCAGATACCATGAATGAATTCATCTGGTTGCAATTTTTTTAAATCCTCACCACCTACACATATACTTTACCTTGGAAGCTGGTACAAAAAAATATCACGCCACAGCTTTGACAGTGGACTGCAACATTTCCCGAACGGTACTGTTTGGTGGACTTTTTGAAAGCCTCTATTCTTTCGCTCGCTCTCCCTCATCTCCTCATTATGTCTCTGTCACCTTTGATCCATTTCCTCTCTTTCACGCCCATTAAAGGTGAAATAAGCAGTTAAAAAGAATCAGAGTGGCTGATTACAGAGACTCAGAAGGTCAAGATTTGCGTGGATGCAAAACGCCTCTGGTGAAGATGTTGGGTCTGAGCTGATGGACCTCATCGTCACTGAGGATGTGGGGAGGGATAATGAATAACGCTCTGCTCTTTTCCTTCTGCAGTTTGACTCTGGGAAAAGAGCCAGTGCAGAGAGGAAAAGCAGACTGTCTTTAAACTGTAGAAGCAGAGAAACTGGTGTATATGTAGGTCATTCACCTAAATATTACTTTAATCTACTCCTGATGTACTGTACATGAAAGTGTTTAGATCTATTTAAATAAATAAAAAAAAAGAGACAAATTGCAGTGCTTCCCAGAATTTCTGGTATCAATAGCTATTCACTCATATAATTAAGTTTAACTGTCTGCTTCAAGCAGTAAGTAAGGAATAAAACACTACGGCCATGCTGTTATCGGGAATAATCGTCGATGCGGTGGTGTAACGTGAAGCAGAACACCGTTACCACTTTCCTACAACCCCACATCCTGAAGTGTTTTGTGCCTCTTATGTGACAGCAATTTACCAATAATTACAATCATTTATTAATGAAAGACACACTTTATAGTCATTTATAGTAATATTTAACCCTTTCATGCATAATGTCCACACTTTAACAGTCAGTTTAAGGCGCTTTTTTATATTTTAGTAAAATATAAGTTAACCTCCAACTCACTAATCACCTGTGTACATTTAGTGTTCAGAAATTATGTTTTTTAAAACCTGACATTTGCTTACATCTTTAAAATCTTGGGGAATTATATTTTACACACACACACACACACACACATATATATATATATATATATATATGTGTGTGTGTATGTATGTATCTATCTATCTATCTATCTATATATTATATATATATATATATATATATGTGTGTGTGTGTGTGTGAGTGTGTGTGTGCACAGTACTGTATGAAAGTCTTAGGCACATGCAAAGAAAGGCTGTAGAGCAAAGATGCCTTCAAAAATAAATTAATGAAGCCAGTTTTTGGTGTGATGACCCTTTGTTTGTTAGTTAATTAGTACTCCTTTGTTAGTTAGTACTCTCAGGTACAGTCCGTGCAGTTTTTTAAGGAAGTGAGCTGACACTTTGTCACACTTGCTTCTAATTTTTGCAGCGAAACCCAGCAGCCTTCATTCGTTTTTTTGTCTGAAAAGTGGTCTCTAACGTAATATGCTGCTTTCTTTACCAACATATAAACATTTTTCTGTAACATTTAATTTTGTGTTGGAAAATCAATGTTAATCTAATGGGAATCTAAAATGTTTTTGTACTGACTCGAGAATGTAGACGTCATAAAATAAAAATCTAAGCAAAGTTTGATCTAAAAAAATATTGTGCCTAAGACTTTTGCACAGACTTTTTTTTTTTTTTTTTACTTAAAATTGCATGATATGAATTTTGATTCTGTCTAAATATTACTCATATTTTTTATTTATTTATTTATTTATTTATTTAAGAATCTGGTTATGCGTTTAAAGTTAATAAGACAAAATGTCATGTTATTACGGAAATAAAGGCTCAAAGCACTCTGTCCTTTTTACAAAAGCACTGTCACTGGAGACTCCTTCCATAAATGTTAAATAAACTTCCCCTTACCCAAAATTTCACCAAATCAACAATTCTAGTTTTTTTTTCCCCTCTCTTAAATAACATATTTTTAATCCATTTATTATTTGGCTTACATTATGCAAGTTATCTGTTACCATAGAAACGAGCGCATTGATATTAGCCTGTGATTTGCCTTTCAGTCAGCCTTCTGAATAATCACAATATAATTAAATATTTAACACAATATACAAATATACATATATATACATATATTTAATAATCTTGTGTCCTATATATTGGCACCTCTATATTTATATTTGTATTTTTGTATATTTTTCTGTAAAAGGCTTTAGCATTATATGGTATTATCTTGCAATTGTATGATTAAGCCATAAAACAATATCAAAACAAATGCTACTTTTCAACTTTGTATTCTTTTCTACTTCAAGTAATATGTTGGTGTAAAATGTCTCCAGTGGCATGTAAATAATGCACGTCTAATTTTACAATTTTTTTTTTAGATAGAACATTATAATTACAAGGTTTATATCACTTTAAGAATGCGAACGGATCATATTTGGAACGCGTTTGCACATTACGTGGATCTTAGTCATCAATTCTCCAATTTATCCACACTAACAACATAGTAGTAAGACTTGGCACAGCAAAGCCTCTCTCTTCTGAAACTGCAAATCTGATGTGTTTTTGGCTGCAATGTTGACTATAAATGCAATATTGTGCCAGAGACTGTCAAAAACTACTAAGTATGATGTTTTATGCTGTTGTTATCTTGTTTTATTTCTACAAGCTGTGGGTTTTTAAGGATATGTAGTGTTATGGAGTCTCTCATGTACTGAAGTAATGTAGTGGGAAAATCTAGCTGGCCTTGTATAGGATCTTCCAGTTGGTTAGTGCTCCGATGTATAGCTGTGTAAAATAGCTCACCAGGTACACAGCTGAAATTTGGCAATGTTCGTCAAATTCTCGGCTTAAAATCTGTGGAGCGAGTATGAGAATTTACAACCAGGACCAGGACGTACAGTAGATGAACCTGGAGATGTTCAACCGGAAAAATCTATTAGCAATCCCTCTGTGTTCATCTACACTATCAAATAACATACAGTATATGAAAAATTATTTCTTATCTTTTAGCTTCTTATGTCACATTAAGGATATTTATACCACAGCACTATTGGATTCTTGATTCTTATTGGTCAAAAGGTGTTGATTATTTCTGACAGCTTTAATCTGCTACAGTAATTCTAATACATTATTCTTTCTACTGTAAAATTTACACAGGGACTTGTATAGCAATATATATATATATATATTTTTTACATTGGTGTACTTGTTGAAATGAGTTTTTCTGAGAGGTGATGTTTATTTAAAATTTATAGAAGGAGTCTCCAGTGTCAGTGCTTTGTAACAGTCAGAGGTAAAAACTGTAACTTTACGTTTTCAGAGACAACAAGGTCTTTAAGTCAGAAGGTTTTGAGCCTTGCAAGCTGCCTTAAGTTAATGTGAGAGATTAAAATGACTGGTATCTGTTTATTGTTGCTGTAACATAAGTGATAACAGAAATGAACTCTCTTCGCAGACGTTCCAAAACATTAACTATAACGATAAATGGATGAAACGTTGGATGCATCATTCTTTAATTAATGAAAATTGTTACCATCAGCCAATTGTTGTAGTATAAGAAGAATTAAACGCCACGGATTCTGCTGTTATTGGAAAATAACCAACAATTCCTCCAGTTTGCAGCATTGATTTTCCTATAACAGCAAACTGTGGTGTTTTATTTCATACATAATGTCCTCAGAGGAAGTTGATAAACTTGTTGAGGATATTGTAAAGGTTTCACCCACACAGTGTCTTAATTATACATGCTTTTTACCCTAAATCCTGAGCTTTGATCCATTTTTATGCAGATGAAAGGAGCCGTCGATTCACCATTCCATTGCATGTGAGAGGTTCTTCCTCTTACCCCTCTAGCCAATGGCATAACACATTGACTGGAAATTCTTTCTTTTGCTCTTCTTTTATGCCACCGATGCAGAACCGGCAATGATTCCTTACAGATAGCTGTATACTTACTCACTCCAGACAACAAACAGTACGGTGGGGGGTTAATCATTTCCTAGCATACATTGCCCTAGACCTGCTCTTGATAATGAATCAGCAAAGCTAAAACCTCCCACATTTCTACTTCTCCTTCTCTTTGTCTGTGCCATTGAGAAAAGATGCAGCTAATATCGTTACCACAGCTCCATCAAATAGCTAAAGAGCCAGACAGAGGCAGAGAAATAGAGCCTCATGATCCTTTTTTTCTTTCTTTCCTTTTATGTTTTCTGTCATTCTCACTCTCTCATAGCCTTTAAACCCCAAAATAGGGTCTCTAATAGGTATGCCTAGTCCTGATTTTGATTCCAGTTGTTGTTGGGTTTTTTGTTTGTCTGTTTGTTTGTTTGTTTGATTGTTTGTTTTTTAAACCCTGTTCATGTTGTCCATGTTGTGAGTTGAGCTAAGTACCATTCATGGATTCCGGGTTCAGAGTCCGAGAAACATTGAAGAGCCATCAGGACTCACTCAGGACTTGGATAGCATTGAGAGGGTTGGAACATGTGCACTAAACCTTCATATTTTAAGCAATGGAAATGGCAGTAGCCTTCAGATCAAATCATGACCTATACATGCCTTCAGTGCAGGAATGAAAGCCAAGTGCTGGTGTACCTAATGCCATAGGAGATCTCTGTGGAAAACTACGCTCCCAGCATATACTCGAGAAGAAAGCAAATGTGCTTCATGCTCGAATGCTGATATTTACATGCAATCAGACTCTCACAGGCTGCCAGCATTCATATCAATCCTAAACCATTTAGCTCAGTTGAAGTCTCTTACAGAACTTCATGGTGGAGTTTTTTTTAATCTCAGAAAAACTTCCCTACAGTACATTTACTCCTTTGCCTAACGCTTTTATCCAAATGCATCAACACTTATAGCAACTCTATAAAGCTTATATGCATCAATATGATTGTTGATTATGATATACAATATAAAGTTCCAATATAAATATAGGCATTTTTTAAAAAATAAACTCTTTTTTTTAATAACGCCTTATAAAATGCTAATAAAGTGCTATAAATGATTCTTTCATAACTTATCGTACCACATGGTATACTACAAACTTTATAGCTAATAATTACCGGTGAAAGAAATATATATATATATACACACGAGCTTACAGTATATTAACAGTTAATAAAAACATTATAAATATTTAAAATGTCATTACTGATTGCTTCACGATATGGAAAGGATTTAACATATTCTTAATGTTACCTGATGCAATCAGTGATGACATTCGACATATAAATGTTTAGAATGTTTATTATTGTTCATACATGTCAATGCATTAATTATATTCGCTTTATAATTATGTACTATAGGTTAAAGCTGATGCTAATTGAGTTCTATGGTGTCAATTCAGATGCTTAAAAAAAAATCATAGACACTGTTGGAAAATCTTTCTTTGTCCCTGTGGGGGAGAACCTGAAAATGTAGAACCCTGAAATAGTGTTTCCCTATCAGAAAGGGTTTCAAATAGAACCTCTGTTGGAAGTTACTTATCCAATGAACCCTTAAAGAATTTTTTTTAATTATTGCAAGTGCATTGCATAAATTATTCAACCCAAAAACTTAATATCCAATCTAACAATTTCGATCAGAGGATGGAACAGCAACAAACTCCTCATTATTAGTTATAAATGTACATCATGGCATTATAAAGAGTACTTATAACATGATTAAGTTATAAATGAATTATTTATAAAACATTGTTAGTGTTATACCGCATTATTGTTGTTTTTAAAAAACCCTACATGGAATCATTACTACCTCTGAGTAACACAATATGAAACCAATATTCACGAACATGTAGCATGTATGTTATAGTGGCAAGAGTGGGGAATTATCCTTATCCCTTGCATACCTGTCATGCTGGCATATTTACATTCATGGCTATAGATATATTGCAGATAAAAATAATGAGTAGAGAGAAAAGAAAGCAGTGAACGAGTCCAGCATGGAACAGGAGGAGAGGACAGAGAGGGCTTTGTTGCGGAAGAGGGAGAGGAAGCCCTTGAACCTTGCCTGCGGAGGAGAGAGGAGCGTGTCCCTCCCTCGCCAGGGTACAGGGCTGAGGAGAAGCAGATGTTGGCGCTGAAGATGACGACAGGCCCGTGGTCTTGTGAGCAGAAGCAGAGGAACGAGGAGCAGGGGAGGAGAGAGGGAGGGAGAAGACGGAGGATGTGGTTAGGGCATCGCTCCTAACTGCTGAGGCTGCGAAACCGCACACACGCACACAATCATGTTCGAATGTTGCTGTTCCCTCCTTTTTCTGCATTTATTTTAACGGCCGTCTCGCCCTCCACTTTGTGCCGCCGGGCTGCCTCTGGTTTTGTTTTAGGCCATCTTTGCCCCTTTGCCATCCTTTCCTAACCATAATAGGAAAACCGGTTAATGTTAATACTCAGTAACAGTTTTGAATTGTACGTAAGTATGTGATTTGAGACAAAACGTTCGATGACTGGGAAATTTGTCCATTTTTATTGCTGCACTATGCTAGCACAGCGTGTCCGGATAGTGAAAAAGACTACAATAATGTACAATTCATTTAAACGTTGCTTTTCTGAATGTGACTGCCTTTTATATTTCTAACATTCTTTTGTAAAATAAGTGAATGAAACAAAAGAGGAGATCAAAAAGCCCACATGGGGTTGTGACCCCTAGTTTGGGGACCCCTGCCTTAAGGCCTCTAAATTTAAGTGTGTTTGAGTTTTCTTTTTATGCATCTCAAGTTAAAGCATAGACTTCAAGGAACCCTTAAAGAGACCTTTTTTTTCTGTAATGCAGAAACTTATAGTCATCCCAAACTCAACCAATGAATGAATGAATACATGAACGAATGAATGAGGGCAGTGAAGATGGACTAAAGTGAAAAACAGAAATGGTTCATTGCACAATTAAGTGTTCCTGGCTTCCAAAAAAAGGTTCCTGATAAGGAAACAGTGTTGTAAGGTTCTACGCAGATCTGTTAAGGGTCCCCCAGAGGGTCAAGAAAAGAACTTGCAAGGCTTTAAGACTGCATGAGTTCTTTGTGCATGCTGATTTAAAGCCTAGAACTCAATGAACGTTTAAAGAACCCTTGTAAAACAAAGACAAGTGTAGTGCACAGACCTGGATAGGGTGTCAACCCATTGCAGGGCACAATTGCACACACAATTTAAAATGGCAGTCAGCCTACAAAGCATGACTTTGTACTGGGGGAGGAACCCCTGAAGCATGAGAAGAGCATGTACGCTCTGTGCATGCAGGGTGTAGGTGGGAATTGAACCCCAAGCCCGGGAGGTGCGAGGCAAATGTGCTAACCACTAAGCCACCATGACCTGCAGGTTTGTACTAGATGATTTTTTTTTTTTTTTTAAGTAAAAGAAGAGGGTGGTAAGGATGGGAAACCCTGCTGCAGTGTTCAACCTAGAACCTTCAAGGGTTCCCATAAATGAACAACTGAGGAACCCTTTGGGCTTCAAAAAAATTTTTGAGTGTGTATTAAAGGTTTCCCCATAGAGACAACTGAGGAACTCATATGGTTCCTGTAGCTTAAGAGTGTAGAACTCATTGAATGCTTAAAGAACCCTTGAACCCATTTTTTTTTCCTGTCAGTGTTATTAAAAATTTCACTTCTTTTTGACTAAAAGGTGAAGGTTTATTGGATACTTAAGGGTTCTTAGCTTCCAGAAAAGGATTCCACTTGCTTTCTACTTGCTTTCATCTGTATGAAAAATTGATGGTGCTTATACAAAAGTACTATGTGCATGACCAGGCTTCAATTTAGAGCCTAAAATATGATTGGACTCCCTTATATAACCCACTTTAGAACACATCACTGTCATGAAATATGTTATTCATGATTTAGTGCTATTAATATATTATGATTCAGTGACATTTAAGGATCTCCTGAAGATCTGAAGATTCCAGTGAGAATGTGGTTCTCCCTGCATGAGGATTCAAACAGCCTCTAACCCAACAGGAGTTTGGATTTCAAATCCTTTTTAGTAAACCAAGACCTTACTAAACATCACAATTTATTTGGCCTATCATAATTTCCTGATTGCCTGAGCATATTGTAAACAATATAATTTTATCTTCGTGGCATCCAGACCATTTTACCTACATATGTTCTCCTGTATCATTAGTGTATGAAAATGAACATCAGGAACCAGTTATAAATAGCACACAGAGGTAAGAGACAGAGATGTGGCTCCTTCACCTAAAATGGCTGCTCTAATGCATCTTCATATGACTCATCCATGTATTGAGGTTCCTTCTGTCCTGAAGTACAGAAGGAATAAATGGTGGAGGGAAAGCCTCAGAGCATATTTCTGGAGTGCTGGTAAAGTCTGCGGTGGGTTTGACCTATTGGCGTGTTGGAGAAAACGCAAAGCACAGAGGAAAGAAGTGCTAAAGGCCTCTTCTGCATAGTAAAACAGTCTGTGGGGGGGTCACAACCTTTCATTGCGTGAAATGATTTATGAATGTAAGTCTTTCACTCTTGGTTTGTTCACTGAACAAGCATCTGCCTTGGATATTTTGTCAGAAGAGGATTGGTAATTAGTTTCAGCAAAATTAATGAGGCTTTGGCAAGTAAAGATGGAAACGGGTATATGCTAATGCCGCCTAATGATTGCAATAGCATGACTACAAGGAAATGAGTCACACGCTATGATTGCTTAGTGTCATCCGTTTTTATCATCAACTGTATTTCTTTAAGGGGTGTTTAAGCCTGTTTCCAAGCACCTTGGATAGTGATTAGCACATTTGCCTCACACCTTGGGTGGGGGTTTAAAACTCGCCTCTGCCTTGGGAGTTTGTTTGTTATCCCTATGCTTCAGGGTTTTCCTCTGGGTATTCCGGTTTCCTCCCCCAGTCCAAAGACATGTGCTGTAGGCTGATTGTCATTTTCAAATTGTCCGTAGTGTATGAATGGGTATGTGACTGTGCCCTGCGATAGGCTGGCCTCCTGTCCGGAGTGTCCCCGTCTCCTCTGGGATAGGCTCCAGGTTCCCCGCAACCCTGTGTAGGATAAGCAGTACAGAAAAAGGGTGGATTTATTCATTTGGAAAACACTTGGGGGTGTGCTGTAATAGGAAAATAATCATTGATGTGGTGCTGTGAAGTTGGGTATTTTCTAATAACAGCATATCCCCAAGTGTTTTATTTCTCTTGTATAACAGCAATTTGCAATTATCCATCTATAGTTATGTTTAATGTTGTAAAACATCCACAAAACAGGTTTGTTCCAAATTCATTACATTATAACAGCTTTTCTTTCTCTCTTGAAGTCAAAATCTTCAGCTGTTCTGAAAACATTCCCATAGCGGAGAACATAGTTACAGCTTTTCCTGAGACTGAAGACTCCTTCCAAAAATGTTGAATAAATGTCTGCTCAATGAAAAGTTCCAAATATCGACAATTACACATTTTTAAATAATCTAAAGAGATCTGTAAGGCCTTCAGAAAAAATGCTGTGGATGACTATGAGTCTGGCAAGGGATTTAAAAAGATCTCCAAATTATCTGAAATACATCATTCCACTGTAAGGAAAATAATCTACAAATGGTGCAGATTTCAAATGACTTGCAGGAGAAGCACCTCATACCAACTGTGAAGCACAGTGGTGGAAATGTTATGGTTTGGGGTTTCTTCGCTGAATCAGGGACTGAACAGCTTGCATTCATTGAATCAACTGTGAATTCTGCATCACGTCAAAGAGTGCTTGAAAATAATGTGAGGCCATCTGTCCAAAAGTTGAATTTGGACCTTTCAACAGGATAATGATCTTAAGCATAGTAGCAAATCCACCAACGAATGTCTCAAAAAGAAGAAATAAAGGGTTATGGAATGGCCTAGTCAAAGCCCGGATTTGAATCCTTGGGGGGTGGGGATTTGAAACGCATACATGCAATAAATGCAAAAAAAAAAACCCTCAAACATCTTGCAACTGAAAGAATATTGCATGGAAGAGTGGTCGAAAATTCCAGCAAGCCTGGTGGACAATTATGCAAAACACCTACAAGAAGTTATTTCTACTAAAGGGGGCAATACTAGCTTCTGAGGCCACGTACCTTTTCCACAGAAGAATATCATATCTATTGATATTTCTGTTTAAGAAAAGATTGAAAAAGCTATTTTTTCTTGTGTTTTCGTTCAAGTATATCAACTTTATTAATAGGCACTGTTTCAAAGATGATCAAATGTTTGCTCGTCCAAATATGTAAAAAAAAACAAAAAAACAACATTTTTTAAAAAGCCAACAATTTCCATGGGGTGTACTTATTTTTCAACACGACTGTATTAGAGACTGCATTAATATAAACCTGTGACCTGGATTTAATCACTGATGGTCAGAGCTGTTGTTCTAGATAATTAAATTAAACCTTCTGACCACTCAGCACTGAGGTATGAGCAACGTTTAGTGTGCCTATGAATATTCACAGATTCGTTCACCTGGACAGAATAGCAATGCAAATCATCTGAGAAACACCGATCATAAGGAGAATGTTTTCAGTTCAATTTAAATGTGAAAAAAAAATTCTTTGGTACAGATTCACTGCAGTTTTGGGGTTTCATTATCCTTTTTTAAATCAGAAAAAAAAGAAGTCATTGCTGATAATTGTGTCATGTAATTGCTAGTTTCAGCCACAAAATGGCCTACAAGAACTAAATTACTTGTCAGCCCTAGCACATCACATGACCATGTCACGTGCCTGATCACTGATCAACTGATCACTCACACCTGTTTCTTCTTCCACTAATTTTTAACTTTATTTAAGTTCTGGCTTCGTTGTGTTTCTCTAGCCATGTTTCCATCCAAGTTGTGAATTTAACTTATGTGAATAATCCGGCTATCGCGTAAAGCATGTGCGAATAAAGCGGCATTTTTCTTCCCATGTGTTCAAGAGAACAAAATCATCACATCCAGGGAAACTGGCACAAAGTATCCATACAAATTTGTACTTTTCTGAGCCAATTATCCCATCACGTGATTTGTTGAGGCGAAGTCACATGCCTTTTTTGATGTTCATTGAGGAATTTATTCGGTAAATGTGTTTCATCGTAGTTTATGCATGTCTTTTTTTTTTTTTCTTTTTTTTTTATGCTATAGCCCAAAATTTGCATAAAAGTATGTGGATAGAAACATAGCTACTTTTAGACTTTTGTTGTGTTTCACCTTGGTTATGCATAGTCTCATTTATATATTATACCACATTGTTCTTGTGTTCATTCTTGTTTTGTTTTGTTTTTTTGTTTGTTAGTGATCTGTGCTTCCACATTTTCTTTCTTTTTTTTGTGTTTTTTTTTTTTTTTTAATAAATACCTGCACTTGCATCCACCTCCCAATCCAATCCCTCCCAAATTCCAATGGAATTTGAATCATTGACCAGCCAACTTGTAATCAAGACATGGAAATAACATTTTAGAAATGTTGTACATTTGGTATGGTATAGTATGGTCTTACTTTTGTGGTTAGACTTTTTTCTTTTTAGATTTCTGACCAATGATGAGGTTAAAAACGGATGTTTCAGAAAAGGGAGCACAATAAAATGGCCAGTGCAGGCAGAGTCCAGGGTGGAAAATCATGATTCATGATATTTAGCACATTGTTTATATAAGGGTTTGCATAATTTTGTCCACCCCAATAAACCAGTATGTTGCTTTTTTTTTTTTAGTCCTGGATATATAAAATTCCCTTTGTTGTCATAAAAATATACATTTTATTTCAAGCAAAGAAATAAATGTCGTCTATTATTTAAAGCTGTTTTTAACTAAGTGGACATGAGGAGGACAATTTAAAAAATTGTGATTGCTGTTAATTTCTGAGTGTTTAAGAGGAAGATAAGCATTCATTCATTCATCTTCAGTAACTGCTGAATCCTGATCAGGATTTCGGTGGATCTGGAGCCAATCCCAGTAACACTGTGCAAGGTGGGAGGTATCCTCCTGGATGGGACACCGGTCCATCACAGGGCAAAGATTATATATATATATATATATATATAAATATTGTCTAATTATGATGGAAAAAAATATTATTTGTGAATCATTTTACAAGTTCAGCTGTTTTTCTCACAGGTCCTGCTGTCCGATTCAACAGTTTTGAGTTTGACAAGCCAGCTCCGCCCCCTGTGATTGGTCAGCACACAGTCGAGGTCCTAAAGGGCATCCTGGGCTACAGCGATGATGTCATCAACCAGCTGCTGACTTCACGGACCGTCAGTCAAAATACAGTTTACTAATGCCAGCGAACAAGGAACAAGGCATGACCGAGTCCACTCCCAAAATATGATCATACAGCCTCCTCTTACCAAATAAACACCCTCACTCTTTAATGCTCCCACACACACATACGCACATCGACATGACACTGTGGGAGAAATATTGTTCCACCTCCCACACTCAATGGTTATGTTTTAGAAATTAATCGGCCAAAAAAGCCAACCGAAAGCAAGCCACAAATGTAACAATAACAACAGAATGACGCATGAGGAGGCTCAGAGGGTCTGGCCTGCCATATGGCGTGTCCAGTGGAATGTGGTCTGGCTCGGTGACCTGCACTCACATTCACATCACCTCACACTTTTCTTCCTGTTTTATTGATCAATAACGTATGCAGACTCCCTGCTGGATTAGCGTTCAAATCAAAACATTCAGTAATGGAAAGAAGGAAAATCTATTCCTCAGCTCTTTGGGCTGTCTGTTAAACTTTCAAGCTGAGTTTTCATCACTATTTTGGCTAAATTCACAATCTCTGACTAAACGCCAAGTCTAGCGTGGAAATACCCAACGGCACACGTGGAAATACCCTACAGTAAATGATACGTGGCACACCTCATACTGTTTGCCTAGTCTGAATTAAAGCGAAATTGAAATTGATCCAGTTTAATGCTCCACAAATGTAAGTGGACAAAAAAAAAACCAAGCACAGGAGCTTGGAAACATACGTTTAAAACCCTTTTATCTAGTGCTCGCTTCTTGTAATTGGGTAAATCTCACTTACAATAGAACTTCACTATGGTTCACCTGGAAGCAGACAAAGATCACCTCTCACAGGAAGAGTTGGACTTTGTCCAAGTGAGATTGCTTGGCGTTTTAACACCTGCCCAAACGAACCACACCAAGAAGGCACCATTCATTTAATTTAACTTAAACTTAAACTTAATTTAATTTAACCAAAAGAGTCATCTTAGTCATATGCTTTTGTTTATAGTCAGAATTATTCCACGATTGAATCCAAAAAACATTATTTTATTTGTTTCTTATTGTGAGCTACAGCTTCTGTGTTGAATTTACCACCATAATTTATTTTTTTTTTTCCCTGTTAAACATTTTGAGTTATATACAGGGCTATATTTAGAGGCGACGTCAGATCTAGGAAAGTACCAAATTAAATTTGGCTGAAAGCTTACGTCAGTTACCCTTTTAGCTCCCGAAACACAGCCTCTTTGTTCCTGAGCATGAACAACACTGCGTCTAGTATGAATTGGTTACCATGTATGTGTTTTTTTTTTGTGTGGTAATAGTTTTGTTTTTTTAGTTAAACAATGAAAGAAGTGAGAATTAGCACAATGACTACACTACAACCAGGATAATCGTTTTAACGTTAAATCATCTGATCAGTCATACGATTGTCTAGTTATAGTTACGTATTCTATACTACTCGTTACACATGGGTACACTGAAAAGCCATGACTACAGATTCTGACTTTTCAGATTGTTTTTCATGTTTGTATGATAAAAATCTCACAATGTTATGAATGGATAAATAGGACAAGGTTGATTCGGTCTTGCTGGCAAAACTTCCATCCGTTTTCTGTACCGCTTATCCTACACAAGCTCATGGGGAGCCTGGAGCACACACACACACACACACATTCACACGCTATGGACAATTTGGAAATGCCAATCAGCCTACAGTGCAATTTTTTTTCGACTGGGGGAGGAAACCGAAGTATCTGGAGAAAACCCCCAAAGCACAAGCTGTGCACGCAGAGGGTGGAGGCGGGAGTCAAACCCCCAACCCTGGAGGTGCAGGGCAGGCATGCTTACCACTAAGCCACCATGGCCAACCCCCAGCCGAAAATTTACACCCGTCAATTACGAATAAGCCGCTCACCAATGTGCCGTATTAGGCCATTAAATCAAATGCAAATAAAATTAGTTTTAATCTACTTTAATCTCCTGAAGTGTATCTTTTTAAACTAGCTGTAAGTAGCAGTGGCATGCACACAAAAAACTACGAGTACACGCAAACTATGATTTTACCGGATTTTGCTGCTTTCCCCCAAGCACCATGCTGCTAATAAGTACAAAATTAACCAACACACCACATGATGACTTAAGATGTTGGGATAATAAAATGAAGTTTTTCTTTTTTCTTCCTGCCAGCATTAACATTGTTCACCTGTTGTTTACTTTGCCAGGGAGTCACCCACCCATGCACTACAGATCAGGCAGAAAATAGGACATTTTGTAGCATTATATATATTTTTTATATCTAAATTAATTAATAATATTTTTTAATTAAATAGTATTATTAACACACACACACACACACATATAATTTATTGAATATTTTATAAATTCATAATGATTATTTGTGTCAGTGATTTTTTTTAATGGGCTTTATGGTAAACTTTTTCATAATCTAAGCTAACGTTTAAGAGAATAAAGAAGACACAGTGTTGCAGAATCAATAATGTTTAAGAAGGTTGCCAGTAAGTATTATTGTATTTTGGTTTGATTGTATTGTCAAAAGGTTAATGTCAAATATTTTCAAGTTAATGTTTAAAATCTCTGACCAACTAAACATCATTTTAGTAATTAAAGCTGAGTGCACACTACATGATTTTAGCCCTGATTTCCCAGTATACCCTGGACAACCATCACAGTAGCGTGAGCAGTTGAGCGACGCAGTTGTCTCAGCTCAAGCATGTTTAATATTTTTGGCCAAGAATCTCTTAGTGTAAACCTATCTTTGACTAGTTGCAAGCACAGCAGTGAAACACAGCCAATGAGAGTCCAAGACGAAATCAAATCCATCTGCTGCCATACACAGCAGGTCAAATCCAGTTAATTATCCATCAATTTCTGTAAGAAGGTGAGGACAAGATGTAAGCACAATAATATAAAAGCTTATATAAGAAATTAGTTGCCATGTCCTACCCAAATGGTTTTTAGGAATAACCAAGGAGGAAAAATACATGGCATAATTCCTGCTGGTGCATGTGTAGTGCGGCTACATTTTTTGCATTATACCTCCAGTTCTCTTTGCAGAACAGACAATCTTCACTGCCTGCAGCTTCCCAACCAATATTTCCTCCACATTTTCTCTTATTCAAAAGATCCCTTCTGAAGCATGCCATATCCCCAAATTCTGATTTCTCATGGATGGAAATGAATCATGAGAAAGCAGTATTTGGGGCTATGGCATGGTTCACAAGCGATCTTTTCAGGTGAAAGGTTATGTAGTGTGTGGACGCTTCGTCTGAGACCAGTCATGTAGTTTGCACACCACTAAACTACTTCTGAGATTTTGAAAGTCTTGTAGTGTGCTCTCAGCTTTATTCTGACAACTTTGGCAGTTCTGGCCCTGGAGACGGGGAAAATGCATTTATTTGACCTCATTGCACAACCTGGAGACTGAAAAATGCAGCATTTATGTAAGAAGTGTCAATGCAATAAAATGATTTCGTGTCTTAACTTTTGCACTCTCACGACATCCAGATGTTTATGAACTGCATGAGCGTTGTTTGACTACACTTCCCAGTGATGAACTCAACAGGTGCAAGGTCCAAAAACACAACTCTATTTGTTCAGAGGTTCAGTGACTATAGTAGCTCAGAGTAGAGTGATTCAGTCCCTCAGGGGAATTAGGGTTGTTTCGGATGTCAGTAATTGCCAGATATTTTTTACGTCTGATTTCTTCCCGTCTGTTCTGCACAAATGACTTAATGTCAAACACAGACTGGGTCACGGCAGGACAGCATCATGAGTGTGACCACTATAAAGGACACACCACAGAAAAAAGTTTATTTAAATCCAGCCAGCAACTGTCATGTGATTATTATTACATATGCAGCATGATTAGTCCTAACATGTGGTTTTGACGGAATTTTGTTTAGGCTTCAGGTTGAAAGTGTGGAGGAGCTGAATCTTACTTTTAGACACCGTGAGAAGCAATTCCACTCTGTCCAGAGCTAAAAAAGGGAGTTTTCCTGAATGAGTCATCTGTTTGGATGGTTCCAGATCATTTCGCTGGAATCACGTTTTAATAAGTACCCTGGTTGAAGTACGGGTCAAGTCATTATACGCCCTTAGCCGTGTTTTTGCACTTGAAGACTCTTTAATGTAATTTTATTGGGCAGTTCAAATAGATAGGTGCCAAATACTGGCCGTAAAATATCGTGTTTAAAATTCAAAATAGCATGTTCTGTGGCAAAACTTTATGAAAATATACCTCTGCATAATCTTTTTGTAGATATTAACAGTACATACTCTGCCTTTCAGACTCGGACCCTACAATCACACTAGTAAGCCACATGTAGAGTGTCTTCTGGTATCGTTTGTGGGCATGGCCTGTCCAGTGATTTCTTTTAATTCCGATGAGAAATGGTAGGAGCTGTATACTATAGCTACTAAAGTGTACTAGTTTAACACAAATGTAAAAAATGCACTAATCCAGGGGTGTCCAATCTCATCTGGAAAGGGCTTGTGCAGAAGCCACACCTGAGTCTATTCAAAGCCAAGCTCAACTGATTAAACAGGTGGAATCAGGTGTGGCTCCTGCTTGATTGAAATGAACCCTTGTGGATAAGATTGGACACCCCTGCACTAATCAGCGTGTAAATTGGTTGCGTGATTTACATGTAACATAACAGGCTTCGTACAATCTTTTTGGCAGATTAGCAAAGAAAGCTAATTCTAATAGCTATGTACACTCAACAGAGGCACTAACAGTCTCTGCTACTTCCCAAGCTTATTTTTTTCTTCTTAATGTATACTCAGGGGGTATATGATAGGGTTAGATGAAACTACTGTTATAAGTTTTTCTTCCATTTTTGAGCATCAAACAGTTAACTGGAACTAACTGCTAGTAGGAAATAAAGTTGTGAGTGGGGGAATGAAGAAATGTTAGACCATATGCTCCATAGGAATCATGTAATCCAGTTGTTTTGATTTGTCATTTCAGTGTGTCATACTTAATTTGCATGGAATTGAGAAAATCTCATTTCAAATGTTGTTTATGGCACTGTCGCTGAAATCACACGGCTTTTCCATGTACATAGAAAATAAATGGTGTGCTGTTGCTTTGTCACTTGCTAGTGTGAGAGATCTGTCACTTGGGTGAGAGAGTCTCTATGAGTGATGGTTAACTTACCAAGACTTGCCAATAGAAACTTAATGGTTTTACATCTACACTTGTGTAAGCAGAGCCAGTGATGCAGATGACTTCTTGGTTCTGCTTTTGCCTTCAGCTGCTCTCTTTTGAGTTCCAGCCGAAGTGGTGGAATTAGAAAGAAATGCAAGATCTGAGACTCAAATATGTGCCAGTTTATAAGCAAACTTAATGCTTCCATGAAAAAAATTTGGAAGGTGTGAGCAACTTTGATAACTGCTTCTAATCAGCTGCCCCGGAGACATTTGTTTATGTTTACAAGTCCTTGCTTGCTTGTTTTCGGCGTGTGATCTCGGGATGAAGTCCTGGGAGAGCACTGGGAAGCGTTTTCCTGTTTTCAGTTCGGGTTCCGCTGACATGTTCGGAGAAGGAAACGGGTTATCCAGCTCGGCCAGCTGTGCTTGATATTAGCCCCTTCCCAGCGTCCCACACTGCATCTCTCCACCTCCAGCCAATGGGAGTTGACCCATGCCTCCGTCACTTCCATTCTAGTGTGTATACACCGTTGCTGTGACGATGGAGGGGTTCCGGAGTGATGGGCTGCCCAAGAGATGAAATAAGCAGAGCTGGAGCAGGCCCAAGGTTTCGGAGAAAGAGATGGAAAGAGTGAAAGAGGACAAGGAGAGAGAAAGGTGGGATGGGAAAGCCATCTGTGTGACTGCTGGAGAAACTCTGTTAATCTTTCGACTTCTTCCATGCTCAGAGAGACATAAATCATAAGTTTAACCTCCTATTATCTTTGGAGTCAATTTGACCCCATTCAGTGTTTAATGTCTGTAAATACATGATTGACATTTTTTTTTTTGCTTCAGATTTAATGACTTTCCCTAATTTAATGGGGACAACTCGGTAAACATAAAATTAACACGATGATATTTTTTCAATGTCCTGTATACATTTTGTAGCATCTGTGTTCTTTGAGGTCAAATCAGGTTTATTGTCAAAATGACTTTCAGCTGTTTGCAATGAACAAATCAAACAAAAGCAATTGAAAATGCTCAAATGCTTCAAGTGGTTTCCACAAATTTTCTATGGGGTTCAAGTCAGGTGACTGTGACGGCCCGGTAGAATCTTCCAGGACTTCTTCTGTAACCAAGCCTTGGTGGAATTTGAGGTATGCTTGGGATCATTGTCCTGTTGG
>JANDJT010000001.1:30934146-30949328 GCA_024331685.1 Stegophilus panzeri | reverse complement strand
TCATCAGGCATTATAGGAGAAGACTCAGAGCTGTTATCTTGGCAAAGGGAGGTAGCACAAAGTATTGACTAAAAGGGGCCAATAATTGTTGGACATCTATGTTTAACAATTTTTTTTTTTTTATAAATTATATCCATAAGTGCAGAGTATTTTTGTGAATTTCATGAACAAAAGATAAAAAGGTTAAACAATACATTTTTCACAGTTTTTTTTTTGCTCATATTTACCAAGAGTGCCAATATTAGTGGATGTCACTATATACGTCCTTATTCGCACCTATGGTCATGAGCTATGGGTAATGAATGAAAGAATAAGGTCATGAGTACAAGTGGCAGAAATGAGGTTTCTCCACAGGAGAGCTTTGGAGTAGAGCCACTGCTCCACTGAATTTAGGAGGAGGAGCCAGTTGAGATGGTTAGAGCACCTTACAATTATACCCAATGGTGTGCTCTCAGGCACATCCCACTGGACCCAGCGCAGACCCAGGACCCACAGGAGAGATTATATCTCACACTTGGCTTGGGAATGTCTGAAGGATTGCTGAGGATGATCTGGAATCTGTAGCTGGGGATAGAGAAGTCTGGACTGATCCTCTGTTGTTACTGCTATTCCCAGTGGGAAAAAGTGGAAGGAAAAAGAACAAATGAAGGTTTTAAGTAACTGAACAATATTATGTCAAGTGGCTTTATTGGTAATATCAAAATAGCAAACTCGTTATTTTTCCTTTCTTGTCTCAGTTTTTCCATCGTTGCTTGCAGATCACTGATGGAAATTAAACTGAGGTTGAAATGTGATGTTTTCGTTTATGTTTGCCAGCAGCTGTGTCTTGTCAGCATCTGAACATAGAGAGAAGACTTTTTCTGGTGATGTGGTGTAGATTCTCTGACATTAATCCTGAGTTTTAGGCAAAATTGAGAGCAACTTTAAGAAAATATAAATATATTTCAGCAAACTGACATCTTCATCTTCTTGCAAAGATCCTACAAAGTTGGGTACAGATCCAGTTTAACAAACACGGGTGTTTTAAACAAAACTCAGTCTGCTTAAAGATATCTAAAACGTTGTCTAATTTTCATGTGATTTTCTCAGACAGTGACTGTCATGCTTTGGATCACAATGTTGTAAGTTATGTGCTGTAGAGCAATGGACATAAGCATAATCAATTCAGTTTGTGATTAGGTACCAGCTGTCAAAAAGCCTGCGATGCTCCGGTGCTGCAATCGAAATTCAATCTTTAAATGTAATTTTCTCTCTTTTCACATTTGGGGGGGAAAGCCAGAAAGTTACATGTGGTTAAGATACATGCCAAAGAGAAACAGATTTCAGTTCAGGAAAGTCTGTTCTTTTCAAAACTCCACTATATATATATGATCTTATTGGATATCCCATTCCAAAACCATGGGCATTAATATGTGGTTGGCCCTTTGGGGCTTAAACAGCATCCATTCTTCTGGGAAAGCTTTCTACAAGATTTTGGAGTGTATCTGTGGGAATTTATGCCCCTACAATCAAAAGAGCACTTATGAGGTCAGGCACTTATGTTGAACAACAGGGCCTGGCTGATAATCCCATAATCCCAAAGATGTTCACTGGGGTTGAGTTCAGAGCTCTGTTCAAGCCACTAAAGTTCATCTACACCAAACTCATCAAAACATGTCTTCCACCTTGCTTTGTGCACAAGGGTGCAGTCATACTGGAACAGGAACGGGTATTCCACTAATTGTTTCCACAAAGTTGGATGCATAAAATTATCTCTAAGATGTCTTTGTATGGAGAAGCATTAACATTACCCTTCACTGGAACTAAGTGGCCCAAACCCTAAAAAACAGCCCCAGACCATTATCCCTCTTCTGCCAAACGTTACAGTTGTTATTATGAATTCTGGTAGGTAGTGTTCTCTGGGCATCCACCAAACCCAGATTCATCCATCAGACTGGCAGATAGTGAAGCGTTATCATCACTCCAGAGAGCACATTTCCAATTCTCCAGAATCCAGTGGGAGCATGATTTACACCACTCCATCCAATGCTTGGCATTGCACATGGTGATCTTCAGCTTGTGTGCAGCTGCTTGGCCATGGAAATTCATTTCATGAAGCTCCTGATGCACAGTTCTTGTGCTGTTAGGCAGTTTGGAACTCGCTACTGAGTAATGTAACAGACGATATGTGAATTTTACCCACTGTACGCTTCAGCACTTGGCAGTCCCCGCTCTATGTGTTAGTGTGGTCTACCGCTTTGTGACTGAGCTGCTTCCATTTCGCAATAAGAACTCTTACACTGGATCTAACACTTTGACCTTGGCAGAAATTTAATAAACTGACTCGTGGCAATTGTAGCATCCTATGACAGTTCCATATCTAAAGTCACTGAGCTCTTCATTACCCTTCATGACCCATTCTGCTGGCAGTGTTTATGAAATCTATGGAGATGGCATGGCAACAGTATGTGCTTGACGTAATGCACCTGTTGGCAATGGGAGTGGCCAAAACACCTGAACTCAATCACTACGAGAGGTGTCCACATACTTTTGGCCATATAGTGTGTGTCTCTATATATACATATAGTGGAAAATGTCACCATGTTAAGGGTTTTCCTAGGCTGCCACATATGTTTTTTAGGTCTAGCCGAAACTGTTGTTTATGCTTCTTGTCATTTTAATGTAATTTTCTAATATCTGGAGCATTTTGAATTAAAACACTTATCAGATTTTAATACCTGCCAGGAAACGGAAGCAAGAGGTATAAGCTGTGATAATAGATTAGGTGTTTTATCAGGTACATGATGAATTGATAGGTTTAGTCATTCATACAGAAGTAATAAGGACACATTTATACAAAGTGACATAAAAAGTGACACTTTGTGACTCTTTCCAAATACAAAACAAAACTTTTTTCTATGTATGTGTCATTCATGTGGAGGTGTTAACGCATTGATGGCAGCACTTTCCATGAATGAAACTCCACTGACCGAAGCAGGCAGGGCTATTTTCAGATGTGATTCACATTCATCTCTAATGAACTGCATTGTAGAGCCTGGGTTTTTGTGCAAAATGGCAAAGACTCCTTATATGGTATCCACGGTCTCTTGTTGCCATTAAGTGGATGGCTTAATTAAAGCACTGCCTAATTTGCATGCATGAGTTTGAGGAGGGCGCATACATATATAGGCGGCATTAAGAATGAAAAGCATTTAGCCGAGAACTTGATGCCCCCTCGAAGCTCAGCTCATTACGCTCTACCTCGCAGTGACCTTTCAGCCCATCTACGACCTGCTATAGAGTGCATCCCACACACACACACACACACACACATACAGTCACACACATTCATATTTTATCCCTGGTGTCAGGAGGTAATTTGTGGCTGCCTGACTCCTCTTTTGAAGTGATAGCGGCAGGCCTATCGCGGTGAGTCACAGCGCTACGGCCAGCTGAGCGGGCCTGCTAATTAGCTAATTAACTGGAGAGCGGTGTTCGTGGAGGAGCTGTCACCCCTGGGCACGCTGGTGATGGAGGAGAGGGAGGAGAATGCATTGCGCTGTTCATCAGTGTGAGGATATAGTGAGGGAGAGATAAAGCAGGGTCACTGAGTACAGCCACTGCCTGGTGTACGTTCACAGAGGCACATACACATATACGAGCTCACGGCACAAGTATATAGACAGATAGACACAGACACAGGAGCAGCTAAAAGGCACATTATCAGAAAATAGAAAGCGAAAGAGCAAAGAGAGAAAAGAGATAGAGATGAAAATAACCTTGATATGAGTGACGGGGAATTTAATATCACAAAGGAGCAGAGATGAAAACATCGAGCTTGTCATTGATTTGTGTCATTCTGTATGACTCAGGGGGACTGTGAGTCATAATGTACTGGCTTTCACACACCTCTAACCTCTTATACTGAGGCAGTCTGCCCATTAGAACAGGTGCGAGAGGATTAACATATTAAAACATGTCAAAAGCATATTTTAAAGTCATTTATTTTTAATCTTCTGTTTCTTTTTTCAATATATTATTGTTACTGAACAGTTTAACAGCCTCATATACAGAATAAGTATTATATTGGCAAGATATTTGACTTCCTGAGTGTATATCCAAATGTACTAAACAGCAGGCAAGACACTAATATTTGTAGCTATACAGAGGATTGCTAAAATAAAATACTATACGATAAATAATATTGAGGAAAGGGTGGAATGATTCTAAATTTTGTTTGTGTGTGTGTGTGTGTGTGTGTGTGTGTGTGTGTGTGTGTGAGAGAGAGAGTGGGTGGGTGCACCATTCAGGGTATATTCTTTGATCCACATCGATCCTGGCTGGGTTAAAGCTTTTGATGAAAATAAATGAATGGTTATAAAGGTATGGTATAGAGTATGTACAAGGGAACTGCGGCACAATCGCCTTTTTATGAAGCTAATGACAATTGATGAGATCTCAAAGATAAATAACACTTAGAAATAGGCTTCAAATTTGAATAGAACAGCCTCTGTGTCATCAATCCATCATTTAACAGTCACACATGAATGATCAAAAAAAATTAAATGAAGTGATGATACAAACTGGCAATTTGTTTAGATTTGGTGAACATCTCCAACGGCTTGTTTGTAACACGATAAGAAAGTGTGACGAACATGAAAAGGATGCCTTTAAAACCTTAAAAGTCACAGATTTCTTTTATCTAGGTGATTTGAAATATTCTCCAATTAGTCCAGTTTGATATCCAACATAGTGAGAAGGATGGACCTTTGCTTTACTGGGCTTCCTACATGCTTAGCTAGATAGTAAACTTTGGAACAAGTTAATTGGCACTTTGTGCTAACATATGAGGGACAGGCAACCACTATGACCAAGCAGGTTGCTTGCCTTGTTAATCCTAAAGCCTTTTTTATGTAGGCTGAAGACATTTGGGTTTGAGATCAAAAGATGAATATGAAAAGCGAGTTTAGAATTTCAGCTTTTATTTCCTGGTATTTATATGTAGATGTGTTAAATGGCATAGAACATAGCACATTTTGTATGAGACCATGCAATTTGTGGGCGGGAAAAAATATTGTTCCTCTTTAGCCCGGTGTGTTCTGTTAGATTGATTGTTTAAACAATAAATAGCTCTGAACATCTACTCTTGGTTTTAGCCTTCAGTTTCACTGGTGAAGACTGCATTTGTTGTTTAAAAGGATAAACCAACATGAAGATCAGAGAGCTGTCTATGGGAAAAAAACAAACCATTTTGAAGCCGAGAAAAGAGGGAAAATCAATCAGAGGCATAGCACAAACACTGGGTATAGCCAATAACAATTTGGAATGTCCATAAAAAGAAAGAACCTACTGGTGCATTGAGGAAAAGACACCGAATGAACGGCTAAGGAAATCAACAAACTGATGACAGCTGAATACACGAACGTTGTGAGAGCTGTGAAGAAAAAACCCAAAACAACAGTCAGTGACATCACCAACAATCTCCACAGGGCAGGGGTATCATAATCCACCGTTTTAAAAAGACTTCAAGAGCAGAAATATTGAAGCCATACCACAAGATGCAAACCATTCATCAGCAATAAGAATTGGGAAACTCACAAAGAAATACAGAGATGAGCCACAAAAGTTCTGGAACCAGTCATTAACCTCTAAGTGTGGAGAAAGAAAGGATCTGCTCATGAACCAAAACATACAAGCTCATCTGTTGGATGGTAGAGGTAGTGTCATGACTTGGGCTTGCACAGCTGTTTCTGGAACAACCTCACTAATCTTTATTGATGATGTAATTCATGGTGGTAGCAGCAGAATGAATTCGGATGTTTAAAGAAATGCATCCAAATTAATCGTAAGGAACTTTATTATGCAGCAAGACAATGATCCAAAACACACTGCCAGCACAACAAAGGACTTTATGAGGGGGAAAAGTGGAAGGTTTTAGACTGGCCAAGTCAATCACCAGACCTTAACCCAGCTGAGCAACGTTTCACCTCCTGAAGAGGAGACTGAAGGGAGAAACCCCCCAAAACAAACAACAACTGAAAGAGGCTCACCCAAAAATTAGGTACAAAAGGTTCTATGCGTTATGTTATTTAACACATCTAGATGTAAATATCAGGAAATAAAAGCTGAAATCCTAAACTCTCATCTGATATACATCTTTTGATCTTAAACCCAAGTTTCTTTGGTGTATAGCACAAACAAATGAATTGGCCTTGCTGTTCCAATACTTTCAGAGGGGACAGTACATTACATTCCTTTTAATGTGATTGTTATCATTCAAGTCTCAGATGTTCCACTTGGCAAGTAAAGAATAAAACACAAAAGTGCATGGTGTTATAGGATAATAATAGGATAATAAATAATGGATAATATTCAGGGTAATAATGAGCCCAAAGTTGAGATTTTCTTTATTATAATGATAATAATAATCAATAATGAGTCTTTATTGGTCATGTATACATTCCAGCACAGTGAAATTCTTTACTTTGCATACCCCAGCATGTTAGGAAGTTGGTGTCAGAGCGCAGGGTCAACCATGATACAGTACCCCTGGAGCAGAGAGGGTTAAGGGCCTTGCTCAAGGACCCAACAGTGGCAACTTGGCAGTGCTGGGGCTTGAACCCCCGACCTTCCGATCAGTAACCAAGAGCCTTAACCGCCAAGTTAACCGACAAGTTCACTGCCCCTACCACACCAATTTGCCAGCGATATCAATGACACATCACACTTTTATCCATTTATAGTTACATTTATGTTGTAGCACATCCTTGAAACAGGTTTGTTCATTCATCTTCAGTAACTGTTTTATCCTGGTCAGGGTTGCAGTGGATCTGGAGCCTATCCCAGGAACACTAAATACTAGGTGTGAAATTCACCCTGAATAGGATGGCAGTCCAGCACAGGACATTATGCACACTTACACATTCACACCTAATTTAGAATAGCGTATCCATGCATGTGTCCATGTGTCAATGTGTTTTTGGACAGTGGGAGGAAACTGAAGAATCCAGATGAAAACCCATGAGAAAACAGGAAGAGCATGCAAAACTCAGGATCGAACCAGGAACCCTGAGGCTGTGAGGTGACTGTTCCTGCTTCGAAACATTATGCATAAACACGTATCTGCGTTCTGACCAATCAGATTCAAGAATTTAACAATGCTGTGGTATAATGTGAATGATATATTTATTATAATTATTTAAAATTAATTAATACCTGCTCATGTCTGATTATACAGCCTGCCTAAACATAACTTTTATGTTTCATGGCAGATCCAGTGATGAAAATTGTTTGGCCTTTTTCTTTTCTCCATTCAGGACCTGGACATGCAAAAGATCACACTATTTTTAAAGGGTCAGAGATGAATGCTGAATGCATTGTGGAGTTATATAGCAGGTGATGCATTCCAGTCTAAAATAAAAGCTCAGAAGGGCATTTCATAAAAGCTTCTTCCTGCTTCTTTATCATTTTAATAGATGCCTTTTGTATGTAAAACGATTATCTTCCAAATCTGCAAGTAAATGCTTCCCTTTCCATTAAGCAGAGAAGATCACAGGTCAAATGATGACACAAAAGATGAATAACGCAAAGAACGCTGATGAGAATCCCCAACCTTTACAGGATCGCAAGGTGAAGGCGTTGACTTTTTTCCTGTTTTCTTTTCTTTTTTTTTTGCAGCTTTTCTGCGTCATCAGAAGATGTGCGTCCCCCAGTCATCCCTCCTGAATGCTTAAACAGAAGCAGTCATTATAGTACGTATCTTAATTTCATTGTCCATTTCCTTTTAGATTCTTTTGCCTTTTTTGTGTGTTCCTGTGCGTCACAACCAGTGGGCTTTTATCCTTGACACACATCTATTGAAGGTTACTTTTTTTCTTTTAACAAGAATGGCCATTTTTCCCACTCTGGCTTCATGGGAGAAAGATGATGAGGCTGACATCACCTCGTAATTCCTGTCAGATTTGGGTTTGGCCTGCCATTATGATCGGACATAAAAGACTTTGTGTGTGTGTGTGTGTGTGTGTGTGTGTGTGTGTGTGTGTGTGTGTGCACGTGTGTGGTATAGCATAAGTAACTGCATTAATTATCATGTCAATTGAACCATTTTATAATATCAGTATGCCCTGTAATGTTATTCGGCTATGTACAGGGAAAAAAAAGTATGTTTAATATTTCTAAATACACTTAAATGTTTCCATTTAATATTTAAATTTCTATTTACAGATGGCTCGAAAGTGGAAAACAGTGTAACTGCAGCAATGGTGATTGGACAACATTATGGAATTCGCATCCCAAAACAATGCTCAATTTTCACAGCCCAAGCAGGGCACGTGTCTTACTTCTAGCCCTGGAATATATTGGAAAAGCACAACAAAAGAATTTACAGAATCAATCCTTTAACATCATCTTCTGCTGGGTTCCAAGTCATATTGGTCTGTCAGGAAATGAACAAGCGGATATGGCTGCAAAGGAGGAAGTTAAGCTGGAAGTAGAAGAGTGTTAAATCCAAACCTTAAACCTTCTCTCAATCACTAAAATCCATCCTAAAATCCCCAACAGACTTTAAATCTCTATTAAAACAAGATTTGATCAAGTGGTGTTCACTAGATGTCGCGTAGATCATTCAAGACTGTTCTCATGCATTTCTGCTAAAAGCCGAAGACCCGACTATATGTAGCTTATGTTCTGCAAGATCCCACTTTCCATTAAACATATTTTATTGGACTGTCCTGCTTTTAATGCAAGTAGACAACATTTTTATGTAGTAAGCTCACTCAAAGACTTGTTTAGTATGATTTTACCAGAAAAGGTTTTAGAATTTTAATTATATGTAAATGTAAAACATCTTATATAATCTTAATTGCTGTAGTTTCCTTTCCTTTGGTTTTATTTTTTATTGTATTTATGCAACGCTTGTCATTTTTGTAAGTCCGTTTTTGCCATGAAGATACTGACATGGCATTAAAAGCTACACTGCTACTATTAGTATTTCAGTTTCTATGACATTTTTTTATTTATTTGTCACGTTTATTGGGATGACACGTTACCGCTGGGTATAGTGTCATCTCTGCACAGATGGGAAGTGTTGGGTTTGTGCAACACACAGCATTTCCCATGATGGACAAAAAGTTCCATTTAGCCTCATCTGACCAGAGAACCTTCTTCCATGTTTTGTTTTGGGGGAGTCTGCCACAGGCTGCTTTGTGAACTCCAAATGTGTTTTTTGGTTTTTTTTTCTTTAGCAATGGCTTTTTTTTCTGGCAACTCTTCCATAAAGCCCTGCTCTGTGGAGTGTAAAGTGGTCCTATAGACAGATACTCCCATCTCTGCTGTGGATCTTTGCAGGTCCTTCAGTGTTATCTTTGGTGTCTTTGTTGAATCTTTGATCAATGCCCTCCTTGCCCGGTCTGTGAGTTTTGCTTGGTGGCCTTCTCTTGTCAGGTTTGTAGTGATGCCATATTCTTTCCATTTTGTTATGATTGATTTAATGGTGCTCTGTGGGATCTTTAAAGTTTGGAATATTTTTATAACCCAACCCTGATGTACAGTCTCCTCTGAAAGTATTGGAATAGCAAGGCCAATTCTATTGTTTTCGCTATACACTGAAGACATTTGGGTTTGAGATCAAAAGATGAATGAGATGACAGATCAGAATTTCAGCTTTCATTTCCTAATATCTACATCTAGATGTGTTAAACAACCTAGAACATGGCAGACCACCCCATTTTTAGGCAAGCAAAAGTAATTGATCAGACAGTCTTAAAGTAAATAACAATAAATATTTGGTTGTATATTCCTTACTTGCAATACCTGCATCAAGCTGGTGACCCACTGACATCACCATAATGGTGATTTTTTCTTTTGTGTTGCTTTTTCAGGCTTTTATTGTAGCTCTTCCAGTTGTTGTTTGTTTTGGGGGTAGGGGAGGGGTGTGTCTCCCTTCAGTTGCCTAAATATCAGGAAATGAAAGCTGAAATTCTCATTTATCATCTCATATCCATCTTTTGATCTCAAACCCAAATGTATTCAGTGGATAACAAAAAAGAAGTGGCCTTGTCATTCCAGTACTTTCAGAGGGGACTGAATACTTCTCCACAACTATGTCTCTGATCTGTTTGGAGAGCTGCTTGGTCTTCATGTTGCTTGCTTAGTGGTGTTGCAGACTCAGGGGTCTTTCAAGACAGGTGTATTTATACTGACATCATGTGACAGATCATGTGATACTTTGATTTCACACAGGTGGACCTTAATCACATAATTAGGTGACATCTGTAATGAACCGATTGGACCCCAGATCTTATTTAGGGGTTTCATAGCAAAGGGGGTGAATACATACGCACTCAAGTTTTCAGTTGTTCTTTTCTTTTCTTTTTTAAACAAGGTATTTTTTTTTTCATTCCACTTTGGACTATTTTTTTTTATGTCAATTACATAAACTCCAAATAAAAAACCATCTTAATTCCAGTTTGAAAATAGAAGGGACAAACACCAAGGGGGGTGAATACTTTCGCAAGGCCCTCTAGGTTTGGCATTAGTAACCACAATATCCAGGGATAAATCTCTGGGAAGCAGCAACATTGTGACATTCCAAGTGTTTCAACATAAGCAGTGCTGGGAATCAATAAAATATGATATGTTATGATGATAGTGCCACACTCTTGGAGCACTCCATATTTGTCATATTTCTCACAAGTGGTCTCAGAAGTCAGCACTTCTTCTCTGACAGAGGTCCATTTTTCACATATAGGTTATATTATACATGATATTTATTATTAATTTATCATATTTTTCAGATATTTATTTTTCACATTAATGTCTTACATATACAGTGCTGTGAAAAAGTATTTGTTTTTGTGTATATCTCATACTAAATACTTTTAGGTCTTCAAACAAAATACAACAAAATACAAAAAATTTGGGACGCTGGGTAAAATGTAAATAACAACATATATGCGTCCATCCAGATTCCATCCCATCTTTACTTCTGAAAGACTCCGCCTCTCTAAGATAGTCTTTTTATACCCAATCATGTTACTGACCTGTTGCCAATTAACCTCCAGCTGTTTCTTTTTAGTAACACTTACTTTTCCAGCCTTTTGTTGCCCCGTCCCAACTTTTTTGAGACGTGTTGCGGCCATCAAATTCAAAATCGCTGTATTTCCACATGCTCATTTTACAGATGTAAGGCATTTCATTTTATTGCATAATTAATTTATGTTCACATTATTTATTCATATGTATAGCATAAGATATTATTTATCACGTTAGTTAATTAATTATTATTATCACAATTTAATTAAGTTTTTTTACACGTTACATACTGATGTTACATGTAGTGTAGATGATTTTTTTTTTTTTTTACATTATTTTTGTACATTATTTATGTTACTTTGTCACCTGTAGTACATTTGCTTTTTTTCACGTAATTCTATTACATGATTTATTTATTTATTTATTTATTTATTTTCACATTAAGTTTTCACATGAGGCAAGTGATTTTAATTTTCACATTTGATTGTATCATGAATCATTTATTTCCATTTATTACAATTTATGTGATTGTATCATGAATCATTCATTATCTTATTTCATTACAAGATTTATTTATTGTCACGTTAACATTTTAGGTAGGGTTTACAGTATGTAGGGAATTATTGCAGGGAATTATTATATAATTAATTGATTTTCTCATATAACTTTTTCACAGTTTCATTTTTCACATGCTCACATATTACTCCCATGATGTCACATGTTTATTTGAATTTCAGGATATGGTGAGATGCACCTTTTCATGACACATTACTTACATGGTCACACGTGTATGTGATTTTTTTTTTTTTTTTTCTGTAAGGAGAGTCCAAGCATGCTTCTCAGGAAGCGTCTCTGAAAGTCCTCACGAGTTAGCATAACGTGAGGGTCTGTGCTGCTTTCGAACGTAAGTGAGCCAAATGTGAGCCTGTGTTTAAGTGCTTTTATGTGTTAGTATTAGGTTCAAATCTTAAGTGAGTGAGTGCAGAGCTGTGGAAAGTGAGGTCAAAGTAGAAGGAGACTGTTTGAATGTTTCAAAGTTGATGATCCCAAAATAGAATCATTACTCAAAGTGTTTACATTTGTCGACTGCCATCCTCTTCCTGTGTCTCTCTCTCTGTGTCTCTGTTTCCGAAGAAGTGGGTTGAACACATAATGGGTGTGCTCATCAACATAAGTGACTGTTTAACACTCTGGTATCCAGGTGAGAGCAAAAACAGAGCTATAGAGCAAGAGGCAGTCATTTGGAGAAGTCGTATATAATGACATATCGTTATTTATCTGCATTCCAGACAGACATTATTGATTTGCTTGATGGAAACTTAATGAAAGACAATTATGACTCTTGGACAGTTCACTTTTGCTTCCAAAAATATTGAGATTCCAAAACAGTGGTAATTAAGCCCTGCTATGGAAACTTCTATTGCTAAGAACAACACAGCACAATATAAACATATTGCAAGTCAAATTGAATAAACGAAGGGGCTTATAAAAATGTTTTGCCAGGTCCAGATCTGTTGCCAACAGCTTGTCTATGCCTTCTTATCCAACAGTCAATATTTCAAGCAATTTCTTTCCTATTTTTCTTCGGGATATTGTTCAGTCCTTAAGTGAGAGTGATGCAGAATGAGGTTATCCTCTGCAAACTGACGAGCAGCTGAACTCCATGCCAAGATGATTTCCCTTCTCTAAATCTGCTCCACATATGACATCATATGATTGATTTTGTTGTCCTGAAAGTTATTGTAAATCCATCCTTGTTGATGTTTTTGGCAAAGCCTGGTTTCAGGAAGTTATTTACTACTCTCAGACCATTCCCTGAGTCTCTGCAAATTCACCTTTTATCATTGCAGTTTTGTCAGTCACAAGCGGGCCAATACTGGATCCCACAGTCAGAAGTCTAGATATTTTAAAGACTGGGATTACAAATATAAAAATGACCGTTAGAGGGAATCCATCCTGAACTTATCACATGATTCACACACACACACACACACACACACCTCTGGACTTTTAATAACTGCTGCAGAAGAGCATAGGGTTTATCATTGACCACAATGTCTTCTTGTTAATCATTAGCTGCTGAAATCCAGCGAACAGTCACTCTCAGTGACAGCACCATTCCACCATACCAGGGATGGCTAGTATAAATGGGCACTGTCTTTTTCAAGGAAAAATACATAAAATGCTGCTACATTTTTGAGCACATCATCGAATTTGCTTTTGTGTTACCAAGAACAACAACACAACAGTGCAGGGAAAAGGATGTAGAGGCTGGGGCTGATTTCATTCTAGCCCATGATTGCACGTGATGAAACACCCCCAAGATTTTATTTCTAAATAGACAGAGATGGAGTGTGTTTTTTTTCTAATAACATCTGGATCAAGCGTTAAAGGCCTCAGCTATGACAATTCCTGGGTAAACATTCATGATCAAATGATTTTGCAGCAGAAAAAGATCTTGCAGGGCGATAAACATCTTATTTAATGTTCGACATGATAATAGAAAAAAAAAAAAAAAAACATTTCAAATTTTTTACAAGGCAGACAGCTGACCTCGGTAAAATAGCTTCCACTGAAGTATCATTCTCTGAATGTTTGTTTCTAAAGCGAGGTAGCAGAAGTGATGCATTAGAGGGCTGGGCGTCTGTTTTTGGCCAGACCTTTCTGTCTCAATGTGGCCCTTATTAAGTGGAGATCTGTAAACAACAGGCGCATTGTTCAATCTTGGAGCGGTGTAATATCGTAAACAGCAAACTCCTACAGCTGAACTGTCCAAGCTGGAAGCAGTTGCCTGAAGATGTTAAAGCCTTTATCAAACAACTTGAGCCAGAGAAGGTGCCAGGTCTTGCCTTGTCTAACACACACTCACACACAGTGAGGGAGAGAAAGAGAGGGATTGATATTCAGAAACTACATATATAGGCTATTGTTTTAAGGTTGGAACCAGTATGGATACATGATTAGTTTTTCACTGCCTTGTTTTAATTGATCAACTCCAGTGATATCATTTGCACTGTAGTTTTTAATTACAAACGTGTATTTGTCATGTATATGATTAAGTAAGGAATAAAAGATTTGGGGATGTGCTTGAAAATGATATATTTTCTAAATACCGAATTCCCATTTCCGAGGTAAGTTGAATGCACCAGTGAACTACACCTTCTGACCACAATTGAAAATTCAACAGCACTGTGGTATAATTCCAATTAAAGTACACGTGTGCTGTACAGGCTAGGAAAGTAGTCTCAGGAAGAGTATGTGCAACAAAATATACTGATATTGGACAACACAGTCACATACAATAATGCAGTATGTGACATTACAATAAATACAGAATACAAATTTTAAACATAGACAGAACACTCAGGACAATTGACTTGTTTGTGCAATGAGTGGAGTGCTTTAGGTGACGTACAGTGCAATGGAAGTGATTTATTAGTACAAAGTGTATGGTCCCAGTTAGAAAATGGAATGAGGTTAGAGTTTGGTGTTTGAAGATTAGGGCCTGTTCCTGAGTCTGGAAACAGGAGCAGACACTCCAATACCACCTGCTAGATGTGGAAAGAGTCTCTGATGATGATGTGAGTTTATCTTTTATTGTTAATGAAATCTTTTGAAGCTCTGTTGATAGTGGGCTGTTTTTACCCCTACAGTGTTAGTGGCTATGGATGGTGAGGAGACCATAGCAGGAAGCTCAGTTCATTATCTAAGTATTTAAGTGGACAGAATGCCTTCCGGAAGTGCAGACTTCCTTTCATGCCTTATTGATGAGATGGGTAGCTTCAGGAAAGGACTTCAGTGATGTGCAATCCAAGGAATTTGAAGTCACCTACTTTTCCCACTTCAGTTTCCTGGCCCACCCTTATAAATACTCAGAGTAGTTTGTCATAGCTTTACTATTGTACAATATTGTTTTACTTTGACATTTTAAAGTCCAGAATCCTGGAATCCTTTTCAGAAAACTACCATGAGTTAACTGTGGTGAATCAATCCAGCCATCCATCCATTTTCCATACCGCTTATCCTACACAGGTTTGTGGGGATTTATGTTTAGGATTTAGTTTTAGTGCATAAATATACAAATTAATCCACACATTCTGACCAATCAATACAGAGAATCCAACAGCACTGTGGTACTATAAACTATAAGCAGAAATACAATAGAACAATTT
>JANDJT010000001.1:30912135-30929261 GCA_024331685.1 Stegophilus panzeri | reverse complement strand
GTGATGAAACCGGAGCAAGCCGTAACACACTTCCTGAATTCTCTCACTCATATTTTTCTCTCTCGCTCATTCCTTTTATTTTCTTCTCTTTTTTTAAAGGGATAGAAAAGTTCTGAGACTTTGAGAAAACATAGCAAGGAAATGAAGCATCTTTTTGTTTCTTTACACAAACAACTGACATGCAGTCTTTCGCTGAAGATGATAAAGGCTGATGGCGCGGTTCCCAGGTGCCATATTTATACCACGCGACGCGCTTAATGGCAGGCCTATAAATAGGCAAGATTTTACACAGGCTTCAGATGCCGGTCGCACGCGAGAGGTTCTCCCATAGTGTTATGTTAAACGCAACGTCGAAGTTCCCTTTGAAAGGGAACACAGTTTGTCATGTTACTGAGAAACCAATGACCCAATATGGGAAACCTTAAAGTTACAGTTTACCTCAGACTTTTAGAAAGCATAGACGCTGGGGACTCCTTTCATGCTAAATAAACATCTCATAGAACATTTCACCATATCAATAATAATAACAATAACGCAAATGTGTGGTTTTTTTTTTATCCATTTATGTAAATTAGTAGTTTATGTGTATTATGTGTTGAAAATTAATCAACTCCTCTAACCAATCAGAATGAAGCATTCAACCTGTCACGCAATCCATGTAATGAAGGTTAGGATGGATGCAAGTGCAGATGAGAGCTTTTAATAAAGAGAGGCAGGCAGGCAAATCCAAATCATGAGACAATAGCGTGGTCAAAAAACAGGCAATGGATCAGGTGATAAGGAAACAGGCATAAACAAGGCAAGGCAAGAATCGAGAACGAGAAACAAGAAACAAGAAACAAGATCAAAGACCATGAAACAAAACAAGGAACAGGGTACAAATGCTTGGTGCGGTGATAATGCTCAATACTTCTCAAAGTCATTGTGTTCAAACACTCCCTTTATACTTTGGTTGTGAGTGCTGTGAATTTGATGCAGGTGTGCGTGATTAGAATGAAGGTGAGTGTTCTGGGAATTGCAGTCCATGGCGGCCATGTTTGTAGGCCACAGTGCAGGATGAGAAATGTAGTCACTGGTTTGCTGTGATATGACACAACTGTGCCGTGCAATTAATATCCATCCATCCATCCATCTTCTATACCGCTTTATTCTTTTCAGGGTCACGGGGAACCTGGAGCCTATCCCAGGACGCATCGGGCACAAGGCAGGGTACACCCTGGACAGGGTGCCAATCCATCGCAGGGCACACAATCACACACACATTCATACACTACATACACCATTCATACAATACGGACACTTTGGACACGCCAATCCGCCTACCATGCATGTCTTTGGACTGGGGGAGGAAACCAGAGTACGAGGCGAACGTGCTAACCACTAAGCCACCGTGCGCCCTGCAAATAATATATTATATATCAGATGGCTATATATATATATATATAATATAATATATCAGATGGCTAAAAACAAAGATGATTAAGAGTACAAAGTGCAAGGATGAAAGGAAAGCAAAGACTGATTTAATGAGTTTCAAAAATGAGTTTTGATGTTAGAAACTCAGAGGCAGAAAACATTTGGTTAGCTTTTTTTTAAATGACATCAAATTTTTCCCAAATTCTTCCTCCTTTTTGATGAAGCAGTTTTTTTTTTGTGATAGACAATATTTAGCCACAGTAATGCCCAGTTTAAGATAGTATTACATAAGTGGTGTGTGTGTGTGGTGTCTTTTCACTCTGCGGCATTGGGGAATAAATACACTTGTCAT
This sequence comes from Stegophilus panzeri, assembly GCA_024331685.1. Lineage (NCBI taxonomy): Eukaryota > Metazoa > Chordata > Actinopteri > Siluriformes > Trichomycteridae > Stegophilus > Stegophilus panzeri. The sequence goes on along the minus strand of JANDJT010000001.1, from coordinate 30,927,493 downwards.
GGCCTGAGACATTTTTAACATTCCAGAGATTTGCCCACTCATCCTTAAAAGCCTACACGTCCCAGCATGTGAGGGAAATGCTCTACACAGCTGCCTTAAGCATGTCTTATGTGTACCTTGCTTGTATTTTCTCATTTGTAAGTCGCTTTGGATAAAAGTGTCTGCTAAATAAATAAATGTAAATGTAAACGTACCATGTTTTATGTCTTGTGTGTTATAGTGTTCAGGAGTGTGTGTAAACAGAGAAAGGGAGAGGGAATAAAGAAGCATCTGACGCATCATCTCTCTTGCATTCATTGTTCTGTGTGTATTTTCTATGACGCCTATCACTTTTATGTTTTATCTCTGAGGTCAGTTTTCCAGTTTAACAATGTTGTAAAAAGTAGTTTTGTTTAAATGTTTCACCAGACACTGCACTTGAGAGAGACGTCATTCAGAATTTGCTTACTCACTCTTTCTCTGTCTCTCTCTCACTCTCTCTCTCTATCTCCTTCTCACCCTTCATTCAGACACTCTTACAGTCATTGTCTGAGCCTGAAAAATCCTCTCACTGTCTATCTCTAATTTAGAGATCTTGTATCACAGCCACGGTTAGTCATCAGTTTTACTGTTTCTGTGAGCTACTATTCCCCTTGCCTTGTCCCAACAGCAACCAAACTGCCTACGTTGTTCCGTCTTAAGCCGCACTGCTGCCGATGCAGATGATTTATTGGAAGGCGTATCTGTGTCCAAAGCCCTTTGCCGACTACATCTGGTCTGCAGTATCTTTTCTACAGAGCTATTGTGAGTTTAATTAGAAACAGATAATGACCCACAAACTTGGATGAGGAACTCATCTAGGTAAAGAACTAATGGTGTCTGAGATATCAGTAAAGATGGTTAATATCTATTAATTATGGGCAGTGGTGGCTCAATGTTTAAGGCTCTGGGTTACAGATCAGAAGGTAATGAGTTCAAGCCCCAGCACTGCAAAGCTGCCACTGTTGGGCCCTTGAGCAAGGCCCTTTACCCTCTCTGCTCCAGGGGCTGACCCTGCGCTCTGACCACAACCTCCTAACAAGCTGGGATATGCGAAAAAAAAATAATTTCACTGTGCTGTAATGTATATGTGACAAACAATAAAGTCCTCTTCTACTTCTTTTTCTTCTTAATGGGTAATGGCTGATACAGTTTCACAGATTGGGATACGAATCTTTAATCTCAGACACATGGAGAGAGAAAACACAAACTCAGTGTTGCTCAATGCTCAATAATTGCATTTTTCCTCAGTATTATACAGTGTATATTACATGTATAACTACTATAATTGCACTTGTCTAAATACATTTATTGATTGAGAAATAAGCGTTCCTACTCTCATGTGAAAAAATAAGTACACCCCATAGAAATTGTTGGCTTTTTTGGCATATTTGGACAAGCAAACATTTGATCACCTTTGAAACAGTGACTATTAATAAAGTTGATACATGCTATCAAATGATACATAAATTTGACATTTTGTAGTAATTTTCACAATTCAAAAAACAAAACAGACCAGTCACATGGAAAAAGTAAGTACACCCCTACATTTATCACACCTTCAAATCCATAAAATTAGAATCAGGTGTCAGGATTGGGTGCCAGTGATTAGAACCTGCTTAAGGAGTGCAGGTGGAACCTGTCTTATTTATACCCCTCTCATATCTAGTGTCTGGTGTTCCCTTTGTTACTGAGGTGTGTGGTGTCATCATGCCAAGATCTAAAGAATTCTATAAGGCCTTCAGAATAAAGGTCGTGGATGCATATGAGTCTGGCAAGGGATTTAAAAAGATCTCCAAATTCTCCAAGATCTACAAGTCTCCAAGAACCCCAATATTTCATCACAGGATCTGCTTTAAGTCTTGCACAGACCAAAGACAGCTCTTCAGGAGAAGCACCTCATACCATCTGTGAAGCACGGTGGTGGAAATGTAATGGTTTGGGGTTGCTTCGCTGCCTCAGGGACAGCTTGCATTTATTGATTCAACTATGAATTCTGCATCATATCAAACAGTGCGTGAAGATAATGTGAGGTCATCTGTCCAAAAGTTGAAGTTGAACCAAAAGTGGACCTTTCAACAGGATAATGATCCTAAGCCCACTAGCAAATCCACCAAGGACTGGCTCAAAAAGAAGAAATGGAGGGTTATAATATGGCCTAATCAAAACCTGGATTTGAATCCCATTGAAATGTTGTGGGGAGATTTGAAACGGGCAGAACGTGCAAGAAAACCCTTAAAAATTCTTGCAACTGAGAGAATGTTGCATGGAAGAGTGGTCCAAAATTCTAGCAAGCCTGGTGGTCAAATATGCAAAACAACTACAAGAAGTTATCTCTGCTAAAGGGGGTAATACTAACTTCTGAGGCCAAGGGTGTACCACAGAAGAATATCACATCTATTGATATTTCTGTTTAATAAAAGATTGAAAAAGCTAATTTTTCTTGTGGTTTTGTTCAAGTATATTAACTCTTTCAAGGATGATCAAATGTTTGCTTGTCCAAATATGTCAAAAAAAGCCAACAATTTCCATCGGGTATACTTATTTTTTCACATGACTGTATACCTGTTAAAGACAATGTGAAACAGAAATTTGAATGGATGTTTCTTTCATAACATGACATATTTCCAAGTGAAATGCGGAGACTTTGGTTTTATCCATCTGAATTTTACTGGTTTGTGAAAAGCCAGCTTTCTGAAAAAACATGGAGTCAGCTCTAGACATTAGACAAAAGAAATAAATGTGTTCTGTGATATTGTTGGTCTATATATACACCAAAGTGTTTGCAAAATGTAAGAAGTGGGCATGAATCAGCAGATTATTTCAATTAGTACAATTTCATTTGTATAGCACTTTTTTTGTGTGTAGAATATGTACAGCAAACATAGACTTTGGCACAAAGTAGCTTTACAGAAATATGGATGTAGATGTAGATCCCCTATGAAGCAGCCAGAGGTGACAGTGGTGAGGTAAAACTCCCTTAGAGGACATGAGGAAGAAACCTAGAGAGACTAAAAAGCTAACCCATCTTCTTGTTGACACCAGACCGTAGGATTATAAATCATTACAGTTATACACTTGTAAAAAAGTAAACATAAACAATAAAATGTGTTTCCAGCATGACTGTAAATAAGGGTCTTGGGATGAACACGGGACAGTATTTATGATTGCAGCAGAAGCTCTTAGATACAAATCTACTGTAGATTTGTGAGCCCTATAATCTCATGTGTAAGATAATTATGTGAGATTATCCAATAAAGCAATGGTGAGACTTAGATATTTACTGTATATGTACATGTGTCTGTGTCCTGGAAACTAATTGGAAGGCTGTTCCATAGCTGGGGGGCTTTGTAGGAAAAAGCTCCACCCCTTGCTGTAGTCTTTATTATTCTAGGTACTGTCAAAGACCCTGCACCTTTGTTTGAAGCATTCATTTCTTTATATGTAGCATATAAGTTGTATTTTATAATCAATCTAAAACATTTTATTTTACAATATGGGTGATATAATCAAACTTTCTTGTTCTTTAAGTACTCTGGCTGCTGCATTCTTGACTAACTGGAGCTTCCTTTGCACCTACTGGAAGGTCCAGACAGAATGATATTCCACACAGTCATCCAACCAAGAGGTAACTAAAACACAAACTTCCTCAATCTTCCTTCTATTATTAATAAGAGCATTTTGGTTACACTAATCTACAATCGTATTAACATGTTCTTGGAGTAAATTGTTATCTTTATTGTCAGCAGAGCTAAGAAAATAGAATTGTCTGAAAGTTAAATAATCAACTTGGCTCAGCTCATGAGCTTTGATATCATCAGTATACAATGTAAACAACACCAGATAACTCACTTATCCTTGGGGAGTTCCAACATTTGCAATAATAAGTGAAGATAGTGTCATAGTTATTTCCACCCTTTGTACTCTGGTAGTAAGAAAAGCTTTAAACCAGTGAATGAGGTAGGAATTAATGGTTGAATGGTATCGAATGCCGATGAAAAAAATCCAAGAAAAGTGCTTAGGCGTATGTATGACATTTGTGCAGATCACAGTGTGACTACAGTGCTTTCAGTGCTACAGACAAGTTTATATGCAAACTGATATGAATATAGTTTACTGTTTATTGCATTAATAAGATGAATTAGAAACTGCTTCAAAGACTTCATTAGTACTGATGTTACCGCAACTGGAGAAAAGTAATCATAATCTTTAGATCACATAGAAACAAAGCTTAGTAGCTGACATTAAACGTTTTTAGGCTTGTATGTTACAATTTACATTTTAAAGTGGATCACACATACTGTATATGCTATATGGAAGCAATGACAGGGTCTTTATTGTAAAAATTCACCCTTTTTCATGGTTTTTAGACTATAAGGAATTTCAGGAACACTGCGAAAATGTAAACTGTCTACCTAGTGCAATTTGCAGCAACTTCAGCAGTGACAAAAATGTTCCCAATTGGGCTCCTTGCACTCAGGGCTATGACATATTTCCGTTTTGATATATATAATCTCACATAGAAGCACTGTTTACATTCAGCAGTACATCAGGATAGCAGTATCTAATGTTTGCAATAACATTATAGTGTTGGGCTAATGATAGCTTTCTATGAATAGTTTTTTTTTTTTTTTTTTTTTTTTTTACCTTAACAGACTGTCACCTTTCTTAATGAACGCCACACTGTGTGTAAGATAGCATCATTTCCATTATAATGGACATGCCAGAAAAAGAAGTACCTTTTGGTTACAATATGGAAGTGTTTGTGCAGGTAGCACATTTTACACACTGTTCAATCAAATTGACCTCCCGTGAGAATAACACTGTCACTGGCTTGTGACTGAAATCAACATACTGTAGATTTCTGAACCCTATAATTACATGAATAATACTATGAGATTATCCAATAAAGCAAGGGTGAGACTTGGATATTTACTGTATATGTACATGTGTCTGTGTCCTGGAAACTAATTGGAAGGCTGTTCCAAAGCTGGGGGGCTTTGTAGGAAAAAGCTCCACCCCTTGCTGTAGTCTTTATTATTCTAGGTACTAATAAAGAGCCTGCACCTTTGTTTGAAGCATTTGTTTCTTTATACGAAGCATATAAGTTGTATTTTATAATCAATGTAATTATCTCAATAATCTCACATAGAAACACTGTTTACATTCAGCAGTACATCAGGATAGCAGTATCTGATGTTTGCCGTCTTACAATAACATCATAGTGTTGGGCTAATGATAGCTTGGGTGTTTGTTTCTATGAATAGTTTTGTTTTGTTTTTTTACCTTAATAGTTGTTTATGTATGATGAAGCATACAGTCTGGCACCTTTCTTGATGAACGCCACCGACACACACTGGGTGTAAAATAGCACCACTGCCATTGTAATGGACATGCCAGAAAAAGAAGTGCCTTTTGGTTACAATATGGAAGTGTTTGTGCAGGTAGCACATTTTACACACTGTATAATCAAATTTACCTCCCATGAGAATAACACTGTCATTGGCTTGCGACTGAAATCAACATACAGCACAAATGAGTGTGTCATATGAGATGTGTTATAATCACTTACTGTGATTGTCCCAACTCTCAGGCTGCGTCCCAAACTGCATACTACTATTCTATTAACGTTCTTGATACATTTACAAACATGTATGTAATTAAATGTAAATAATAATAATAATTATAATAATAAAAAAATTAAAAAATAAAAAACATTTTATACACCCTTTGCGCATGTTTCAGATACAGCACATGGAATCTCTAGAATAGAATTTTACCTGTCTCAGTCCACTATACCTACAGTTTACTTTGAACTATATTAATTAAATTCTTATTATTATCTTTTCATGAAGGTATGAATCCATTTAACATCTTGAGCATGAAAAATCCCTTTTGAGTGAGTGTACGTGTCTGGAATATTCCACAAGTCACATGTTCAACAGTAAGTTGCATGAACCGAATCCCCTGAAGTTTATAAAAAGAGATGAAAAGAGCAAGTTCTCTCATTCATTGTTCTTTTATTTTCAATGATATTGATATTGACTGAAGATGTCCCCGTTTCTCAAAGTTTAGATTGAAAATCAATTACAAATGTAAAAAAAAAAAAAAAAAAAAATCCCTCAACTTTATTTTCAACCCTATTACTTATTTAAGATATTGTTGTAGTTGTTATTGTTGTTGTTGTTGTTGCTGTTGTTGTTTTAAGTCAAATCACCCCCAAAAATGATGTGGTACCCAAACCCTCCATCATTCAAAACTCTATTCCTCATCCAGACTTTTCTGATGTGACCACTTAAGCTTTTGTTCATAGAGGCTTATTTGATGTGCAGTGGCTTTGATTGATGATGCACTGTGCTAGTTATGCAAATTTAAGGACATTTACAATTCAATTTATGATTTTTAAGTGCTTATCAGTGCAGCATATATAATGCACCTGCTCAACACACACACACACACACACACACACACACACACACACACACACACACACACACACACACCTGCGCTTGAGGTTGCTATGACTCATGGTCCTTATCGAATATAGAACAGCTGTTTTCACAGATCTGTAGCTGTTGACTGTTTCTTAGCAGTCCACTCAAGACAAATGCAAGCAATTTCCCTACTTCTCAAACCAGCTGTTCTTGGAAGTCTACTTAAAGTCTTCTTGCTGATCTAATTTTATTAGGTAATATATTAGCAGTTAAATATTATTATATTATAGGTAACACAGTATACTGTAGTAATATGAGGTAATGATTATCCTCAAAAACCACATGCATCCCTGCACATTGTAATTTACTTAAAGTCTTAAATGATATAAGCAGGGATTTAAATCATCAAGGGTTAATGATTTAAGAATTTAATGATTAAGCAGGGGTTCCTTTAGTAATGCACAAAAAAAGAAAATCCAAGGTCACCAAGACGATAGCCGAGCCAATGAGATTAGGTTTTCCTATGCAACTTTTTGTCATTCATGTTAAAATCATTTAAGTTGGGGTTTTAAATCATTTTTCTTGGCTCGGAAGGATCTCCTACAATGCTGCAAGGTCGATTGTATTGTGCAACATGATATTTTTCAACTGTCAATGCTGAATCAAGCATGTGAAGCATGCTTTGTTATAACGAAGGTTTATAATGGCTTTTCTGTTTCACAATATTGATGTTTTTATGAGTGGATTTACTGTATAAAAAGGCCACATAGTTCCAACCTGACAACTCCACCTCCAAAAACATACTAGGAAGTGAAATGGTGACTCTAAATTGCCCTTAGGTGTGAATGAGTGAGTGAGTGAGAGAGAGAGAGAGAGAGAGAGAGAGAGAGAGAGCGCGTACGCCAAAGGACATGTCCCATCCTGGGTATATTCCCACCTCGTTCCCAGTATTCCCAGTGTAGGTTTTGGATTTACCACAACCCTGATCAGGATAACGGGTTTACTGAAAATGAATCCATCTATCCATCCATCTTCCGAGAAATGGGGGCACAAGGCGGATACCCTGGACAGAGTGCCAATCACACACACACTCACACACTACGGACAATTTGGAAATGCCAGTCAGCCTACAATGCATGTCTTTGGACTGTGGGGGGAAACCGGCGTACCCAGAGGCAACCCCCGAAGCACGGAGAGAACGTGCAAACTCCGTGCACACAGGGCAGAGGCAGGAATCGAACCCCCAACCTTGGAGGTGGGAGGCAAATATGCTAAGCACTACGCCACCCTGCGCCCCCAATATGAGTGAATGAATAAATTTTATTAAATTGTAACATAAAATGGTCATTATCGCAGATCAGAATTCAGACCAAAGAACATAGACTTCTGTGTCACTCCACTCATCACAGACAGATGTGATGTTATAAACAAAATAGCGTTTAATCGGAATCAAGATTTATACAATCGTAAAATAGTGACAAAGATGTAAGCTGTGTAAACAGCAGCAGTATGAAAAATAAATAAAGTGAGTCTCTTGTAAAGTGCCTGAATACTGTAGGTATTATTTAATTCGATTCAATTTAATATTGTGTATTTGACGTGTACTTTTAACAACAGACATTGTCATAAAGCAGCTTTGGAGAAATCTGGATATAGAGTTATGTCACATAACCGAACTAAAGGTGACAGCGGCAAGGAAACACTCCCTGAGACGACATGAAGAAAACTTGAGAGGAACCAGACTCAAAAGGGATTGTAAATCTTCACTCTTCCATTATTATATACTATAAAGTCAAACAATACTACATATGTTCAAAAGATGTTAAGTATGGGTATTCGTTTCTTCCAAATGTATCAATAACCCCAAGGTTTGAGGGTGAAGGTCACTAAATGTTGCACCAAGCTTCATTTGATGTACCTGCATGTAGCACAGGACTGTACTGTGAACCGTGAAGTAAGATTTTGCTCTACTATAATGCATTAAATAATTATATTGCTGGTGTTTCTTGCCTCTATCACATTGAAGTTACTCTATTTTTCTTAAATAATACTCTTTGATGAGACTACTAACAAAAAGTTACCATATTCATGCATTCAGCTTCAGTAAGTGCTTTATCATGGTCAGGGTCATGGTGAATCCAGAGCCAATCCCAGGAACACTGGACATGAGGCAGGAATACACCTTGTATGAAATGCCAGTTTATTACAGGGCAACATGGATACACACATTCACACATTTATTTATGCCCACGGGCTGTTTAGCATCAATAGCCACTATAGCCTCTGTGGTCTTGTGCTTTTGTAGCCAATCTACCTCAAGTTTGTACATTCTGAGATGCTTTTCTGCTCACCACAGTTGTAAAGAGTGGTTATTCTCTTGTAAATAGTCACTTAGTGCCAGGTCAAACAAGTCTGGCCATTCTCCTTTGACCTCTATCAACAAGCAGTTTCCACCTGCAGAATTGAATGGGTTTTGTGTGTGTGTGTGTGTGTGTGTGTGTGTGTGTGTGTGTGTGTGTGTGTGTGTGAGGGTTTTTTTTTTTTTTTTTTTTTAACCATTCTGTTTAAATGTGTGTAAAAATTCCAGGATATTTACAGTCTACGATCCCCTCATTTATGCTAATGCCTGAAGTCCCAAACCTCATGAAACAGTGATTTAAGAGGATGGAAGCTCTTCCCAGCCGCTGCCATTTCTCACTGATCCATAACTTCTCCAACATATGATACAGCCCCACATCACTCATCCTCTCCTCCTTCCTTCCTTCTGAGCTGTCTGAACTCTTTAGCATGCCTCTACTAATCGCACACATGCTGCAGCCGTTGCCATTCTGGCATCCACAGCCTGAGTGTAAGTGTGATAGGTGTGTGTGGATGCTGCAACCGTGGGCTGTGTTGAGGAACAGTGGGGCAAACGGAAGCCAAGGGGAAGTACAGGGAAATCAGAGATTCCTGAGAGCCATGAGGAAAAAACTGGGAGGACGATCTCCTTCATTTTTCACTCATGGACAATGATTAGAGTATCTCTGTCTCCTCTTTAAATTTATTTCACATTCTATTTTTTCGTGGCATTCTTTGATGTTTCTCTCTTTTGCCAAATCTTTGTCTTCGATTCTCTCGTTTCCTTGTAGACCTCCTTTGTCTATTCACTTGATTTCAGTTCAGCTTATTTTAATGAGCATGAGCATACTTCGCTGCAGTGTTGCCGTAGCATTGGTGATTCACCACCTCTATCCTTTAATGGCTTTCTCAAAACGCATTGCAGCAGTTGGCCTTCCGTGCAGTGGTCTGCCGAGAGCATCGCTTCATCCTGATGGGAGTAATAACGGGGGGAATAGTGTCTGAAACATGTGGCAGCATTAATTACCAAAAAAAAAAACAAAGGCTCTTGTTCTGTCAGTGACGGCATGTTCTTTTGAACATCGTTATGTGACAAAACACTCTCCGCATGTGCTCCATGAATGCTGCGATCTGTTATTATCATCTGACAAACCCAAACAACAACACGAGAAAAAAGCACCGATGAAGACAATGCTGTGTTTTTCTTCACTGTTTTCTTCTTATTTTGGACTGACTTAATGGGTGGGGACAGTTTTGGAGATTAACAGTGGGGTTTCCCTCCTTTAGAAAAAAAAAAAAAATCAGTGAAGGAGTGGGAGGGGTGCAGTTCAGTTTGCTGAGCCACTAATTTGTTATTCCCATCAGGTCACGACAGGTTGCACAGGAAGCTAAAATGTGTGACTTCAAGAGGAAAGCGGTCAGCTCTCATTACTAAGCTGGACTGCCAAGCCAAAGGAGAGCACTCGTCTCCCGCTGACCTTTTGATAGCATTCCCAGAACCATCAAAAAACATTTAAAAAACATTAATACAGGTCTCTTATGAGTTGTCTCCTTTCTGCACACTTTTTTGGCTCAGGTGTATCTCCATTTTCCAATGTCATTATGTTAAGTGTTCCGAAGGGCTTACGAATATTCCCCCATCTTTTTTTCCTCTTTGGATAAAAATGAAATATGATGAAGAAACCAGTCTCCTCAGCACTCATCTTCCTGTTAGGAATGAACGGGTTCATTTTTTTAATGCTAAGGATCAAGCTGTTCCTTTGCTGAACACCCAATAGATTTCCTCAACCTCTGACATACCAGCACATGCACACACACACACACACACACACACACACACACACACACACACACACATCCCTCCCAAAATCTTTTTTTCAGTCTTCCCATAGACTTTGCTGCAAATGGTTTCCATTAATAGCCTTTTTTTGAGTGGTGGAGGGCGGTTGTGAGCTAATCTCTCCTCCCACCTGCGGTCTTCTACAGGAACTCTGCTGCAGTTCTATGGCCGCTCCTGTGGATCTGACACTTAATTACAGCGTGGAACGCTCACACTGAGTCAGGTGTTGTCAGGAGGCGCGATTAATACTGCTGACAACAACCAAGCTGGAAGCCAAGTCTACAACACAAGTACACCGAAATCCAACTGTGATTCAATACGTGGCAGCGTATTAATATAAACCACCACTATTCATTAGGCTTCGCTGCTGACAACTGGCTCGAAGTGTTCCTGGAAACAAGTGTGAACAGTGGTTTCTTTTTAGGAAGTAACATTATTCTCCTTATAAGTCTTTGAGAAAACAAGAATTTTTCTTTCACACCGCATAACACAAGGGCCACAACCTTCAGAAAGAGTAACTGTTTAAACAGGATGGAAATTAGGTGATTTATTGGGGGTTTGTTTTCCTTTGGTATATTGAGCTGAGATATGACTTACTGTATTAATGATTACAAAACCCCTTCAACAGATGGCTGAAGTAAATAAGATTTTTTTTGTCAGTGTACCTTGACACTATTTGCACAAGAATAATCTAAAACTAAGTGACATCCCTTACAATCCAGTTGTTGGTTCTATATAAACTGAACAAATAAAGGCTTTGACAGGACATCTATTTAAAGTAACAGATGATGTATGTTCTTAGAAGAAAAAAAAAAAAAAAAAAATGCCTGGACATAAAAAATAAACCATCTGTTGCAAATCAGTCTAGAAGAGCTCACATTTGACCTGGTAAGAAATATATGACTATGTGGTGCTCTGATTGTCAAGGTCCTGCTCAATTTTTTAGCCGTGTCCAGGACCATTCAGCAATTCCAAGGAAATTTATGGCCCAGACTGAATCCTAGCACTTTGCCATATGGTGAAGGATGCTGGGAAAGGAAGAAGGGATAGAGCAGAATTTGGGCTTCCACCGTTTGACCCTTCTTCTGCCATTGTGACTAAAATGAAGATGTTTGCTTTCGTGTGTGTGCGATGGGCCAAATAGCAAATTCTGTGAGATGCTGCCAAGCAAGACCACTTAAAGGAGCTCTCCATGGAGATAACTGTGTATAACTGGAGAGAAAGAAAGAGAGGAAGCCAATTTTATGAGTTAGCATGAAATTTTGACAAAAACTGATCTCTAAGGATTATTATTTAAGCTTACCATGTGTCTTACCTTTTTTTCAGTTCCTGGAAAGTTATGGCATCTGCTTCCAGAATAACATCCTGTATAAAATGATCATCTCTGAGGAGAAAAGTGGATAGTGAGTGGTGTAGGTTAAACCACCCAGTAATACAAATACAAGGGTTCAGCTTTCATTGTATGGAATTAATCTTGTCTATACCACAGCACTGTTGATTTCTTGAATCTCACTGGACAGAAAGTGTTGATTAATTTTCTACAGCTCCAATTCCGAAAAAGTTGGGACAGTATGGAAAATGCTAATAAAAACAAAGAGGAGTGACTTGTATTTGAAGAATAAAATGTATAAAGACCAGGTATTTGATGTTTTACCTAATCAACTGCATAGTTTTTTGAAGATAGATGTTTATTTTGAAATTGATGCATGCAACACGTTCCAAAAAGGTTGGGACAGGGGAAATTTAGGACTAATAGTGATGTGACAAGTTTGAGAACAACATTCCCCAAAGACAAATCGGTAGGATTTTGGGCATTTCACCTTCTACAGTGCACAATATAATTAAAAAATTCAAGGAATCTGGTCAAATCTCGGCGCGTAAATGGCAAGGCCGAAAACCACTTCTGAATGCACGTGATCTCTGATCCCTCAGATGTCACTGTCGTAAAAACCGTCATGAGTCTGTAATGGATATCCTGACATGGGCTCAGGAATACTTTGGCAAACCTTTGTCGGAAAACGTCATTCGCCGCTGCATCCACAGACGCTTTATTATGCAAAGCAGAAGCCGTACATCAACACTGTCCAGAAGCGCCGCTGACTTCTCTGGGCTCGGTCTCATCTGAGATGGACAGTAGCACAGTGGAATCGTGTTTTGTGGTCCGACAAGTCAATCAAATAGTTTTTGGACAAAACAGCCATCGTGTTCTCCGGGCCAAAGAGGAAAAGGACCATCCAAGCTGTTATCAGCGTCAGGTCCAAAAGCCAGCATCTGTCATGGTATGGGGGTGTGTCAGTGCCCATGGCATGGGTAACTTGCAAATCTGTGAGGGCAGCATTAATACAGAAGGATATGTATACATTTTGGAGCAACATATGCTGCCATCCAGAGCAGGACAACGCCAAACCACATAAGTGTTATTAAAAGTCTTAATAAGTGTTACTAAACGAAAAGGTGATGTTACACAGTGGTAAACAGTCGACTGTCCCAACTTTTTTGAAGTGTGCTGTAGTCATCAGATTTGATATGCGTGTATATTTTTTTAAAAAAAATAAAAAATTAAATTCACAAAGTAAAACATCAAATAACATGTTAATAATAATAGCTGAATTGAATTTTGAAATGATTCTTTTTGTTTGTTTGTTTGCATTTTTCCATACTGTCCCAACTTTTTTGGAATTGGGGTTGTATAACAGCAGCTCTACCAGTAGTGCCACATTAAATGTAAATATAAATGGATAAAAAGTATACTGTCATTCTTCAATAAATAAAAAATATCATTTTCAAAAAATTGCTGGAGTATAAGATGAATAAAATACTTTGGACATGTTGTTATTGGAAAGGTTTTCGGTGGTAACTGTAACTCTGCTTTGTACAGTGCTCATAAATTTACATACCCCTTGCAGAATCTGCAAAATGTTAATAATTTAAAAAACAAGACGATACTAACTGAATTTACATAAATGAACCAGTTCAAAAGTTTACACACCCTTGATTCTTAATCCTGTGTGTTGTTACCTGGATGATAAACGACTGTTTTTATGTGTTGTGAGAGTTATTCATGAGTCCCTTGTTTGTCCTGAGCAGTTAAACTTCCCACTGTTCTTCAGAAAAATCCTCCACGTTCTGCACATTCTTTACTTTTCCAGTATCTTCTGTGTATTTAACCCCTTTCCAACAGCGGCTATATGATGATGAGATCTATCTTTTCACACTGAGGACGACTGAGGGACTCGTACAAAACTATTATAAAAAGTGCAAATATTCACTATGCTCAAGAAGGCAACACGACACATTAAGAGCCAGGGGGTGTAAACTTTTGAACAGGATGATCTGTGTAAATTTGTATTGTTTCGTCTTCTGGTAATTAACATTTTAACATTAATTAAATTAATTAACATTTTGCAGATTCTGCAAGGGGGATGTAAATTTATGAGCACAACTGTATAAAGCCGCACTATACTACCCAAGCGTTAATTATTTTCCTATGACAGATTCTCCCCAAGTGGTTTCCTCCTTTCTTACTGCACACTATATCGGAAGCATTTTGAAGAACACATTTGATTCGTCTCATTTTCATTTGACATTTTAATCATAAAAAGTGAGCACACGCCATACAGAATCTCCAGGGAAAGTCGTGTCACAGTGGGCACTAAATGTCATGCCTAAGCCTGCTCAGCTCAAGAAGAAGAATTTAAATATTTTCATTAAAATAGTTATTGTTGGAGTTAATGATGGCAGGTGCCCCAGCTGACATATCTTAAAATTCAAGCTTCATTCGTAGCGTTTGACGTCATTTGAGGTTTCAATTCCATTTCCGTCACATGCGAACACTCGAATTTGGCCTGAGGAGTATGCCAGCTATGCTCAGAGAGAAGATGAACGGAAAAAAAAAATCATCTCAATGCTCTTTCTACACTGATGAATAATGGAAAGAGCTCTGCTCATCAGTATGCTAATGATCTGGTTCTGGTCCACTAATCCCCCCTTCCTTTCCTTGCCTGTGAAAATCCCATTAGCCAATCGGTCTGCTTTGCGTAAGGCCCTTACAGTGACTCGCAACCTCACGAATAGCTGGAATATCACGGTCTATGAAGTTGAAAAGAACATTGTGCCTGGTATGGCAAAAAACAAACAAACAAAAGAAAAACACAATATCAAAGAGGTCTCCATGTTTTTTGGTGCAATTATCCAAATCAAGTATTTAATTTCATTGGCATTTCTCACGACATTCCTATCCCATCATTATTTCCATTATACATGATTTCCTCCCAGTTTTATTTTTCACTTCAGACAATCCAAAACCATATTCACGTAAGAGTTGGAAATACTGATTCATTTGAAAGAGATGACTCAAATGAATAATGGGTTTTATTGTTGTGGTGTTAATACATTCTTAGATAAGTACAAATGGTAGTTGATCTTCGCAATGCATGAATTATTTTTACTGCTTTTAAATAGGCATGCTTTTATCCCATTTTATGGCTATTTGAATGCATGCATCAGGCTGTAAATGTGATTTGTTTTATGATTCATCCTGTCCTTTTTATCTTTGTGTTTCAGTCACTAGACTGTAACTAGAGGTGAAAGATTAAGGATTACAAGACTAAAATTTCTCAGCTTACTTCAGAGGTCATTAAACGGTACTTCACTTCAATTCAATTCAATTTTATTTGTATAGCGCTTTTAACAATGGACATTGTCTCAAAGCAGCTTTACAGAAACATAT
>JANDJT010000001.1:30883033-30898173 GCA_024331685.1 Stegophilus panzeri | reverse complement strand
TGGTACATTTCCTCAGTTTAAACATTTGATATGTTTTCTATGTTCTATTGTGAATAACATATGGGTTTATGCGATTTATGAGCAAATCATTGCGTTCTGTTTTTATTGACATTTTACACCGCGTCCCAACTTTTTTGGAATAAGGGTTGTATGTGATGTTACATATTTGATTGAAATTTAGTCCTCATCATCTTTCAACCATTAACCTTTAACCCTTAATAGATAATCAGAGAGGACAAAGAGGAAATGATCTGCATCCTCATTTTAACCCTGATTGAATTTCAAAGCCACTTCAATCTCAAAGTCTGATGCAAGTTCAAAGCCATTTTAGCAACCTTTTCTATTTAAGAATAAATCAGCAAAATGTATATACACTGTTATATACAGCAAATGAAATGAATGCAAATACTGAAATAAAAATACTCACAGAATTTTTTTCTGATTTTTTCAATACTATACCAACTCGATCCACTTAGCTTACAGTATGCTTGCAGAAGTTTCCAAGAAGTATCCTGGCCATTGTTAGCAACTATGTCATGTAATTACAGTGTGTGTCTTCAAGCACTGAGTAGATCGTTCATCTTTGCTTTGCTTGAGATGTTGAAGCAACACCTTGCACAACACCGATTGCACCCCATCCTCAAACACACAACACGCAAACTGCCAGTGTTTCCTCTAATTCCCCCAATTTAGACTTATATTCAGATTCTCACTGTCAACAGATGCTCAGTGGTATTGTTGGCCTGCAGTTTCAGCACGTATGAATGATGCCAAACCAATGTATTGCACTACTATTTTGTTGAGACTGAGGTCAAGACACTGAAACCGTTTAACAAACACAGACAATCAACTCTAATTAGGTTGATGAACAAAGTCTACAGAGTAACACCATATAACGTCTGAGAGAAAACCTCCAGAAGAAGAGCCGTCAAAACTAATGAACTGAGGGTTTTTTTTCACAAAAAGCAGGCCTATGCTGATTGTTGCAGTAACCCTTACAGTAGCATGCTGAGAAGAATTAAATTGTGTGGGAATGAGTGTGTATTCTAAATGAATGACCATCCTGTGGTCTCCTGCCTGCACAGTCCTTTCCTCAAAGGGAACTCCTGCACATTTGGTTTGTCGTGCTTTTTGATCAGCTTCTGAAGGAGTATTATCATCTGTCAGCCATTTTGGTGTCCCCCTCTGTCATTAGCTTTAGTCGGCTCTATTTTTAAGCACTCACTATGAAACATTGCTTTATACCATCTTAAGTCAGCCACACTAACTGCCTATGTGCTAATTTAATAAATGTTATGCTTTGCCTGTGTGTGTGTGTGTGTGTGTGTGTGTGTGTTTGGGTGTTCGTCTTCCTCAAGAGGATGTTTTGCAGTGTGCCAGCGTTGTTTGATCAGCGACTAGAAGACTGACATGGCTGGTCCACTTCCTACAAAACCACCACAACTTTGCTCAACCTTTGCATGCAAAACTCTTAATTTAGTAGCCATCTGGTTTTATGTGTAGATAATCATGCTAATTTAACATGTAAACTGTCATCCTCCTTGTATGTGGTTTGGGACCATTTAGTTAGTGGCCACTGGAAGTTTTTTTTGTTTTTTTTTAATGAGGAGCTCCTTTGAAGTTACAGTGTGCTGCTATTAAAGCCATGTTGCCTAAACTTGTACAACGCATTTATTCTAGACAAGTATATAGGTGCCTACAGCACTCAGAGTGCATGGTTATTGTTTCCAAAGCTAATATATGCGGGCCCGTTTTCAATCATTGCTTAAATGCACTAATGGCAAGATAGAATAAAACTTTTTTATTTTCTTTTGTTTTTACACCTTGCTGACTTTTGATTGTTATCGTTTTCAAAGAGGAAAATGTATTATGAACCCCTGCACTTTGTTTCCATAGCTTTGTTAACCAAAGGTTGGTGTAAAAACATTATAAATTAAGAATCTAAGATCTATTAGTTTGGGCTTACCTTAAATGAACATATAATTAATACCATTAGTGCGAGTCTTTAGTCTTTAGTTGTAAGGTACTAAATGGTAACTCTAAGGATTCCCCAGAAACACAACCTTAAGGGTTCCTAAAGACAATTGCTGAAGGGTTCTAGATTCAGTAATTTTTTTTTCTTCTAAAAGTGTAGCTAGGGTTAGGGTTAAGGTAAGGGTTAGGGTTAGGTAACGATCCAAACAGACCATAACAACCTTTTTTTTTCTCTCTAAGAATGTACTAGACATTGGCTGGATAGTTAATGGATTTTAGCTTTCTAAAGTGGTCCTATTTGGAACCTTTTTTTTATATGGAAGCAATCAGGTCTTTTGAAGACAACCATTAGCCCTTAAGGTTTCTAGATTCAATATATATATATATATATATATAACTTTAGTGTTAGTAGGAGGATTCTTGGGTTGAATAATGAGAATAATAAGAACCGTTAAAGGTTTTATGTAGAACCTTAAAGGATTTCCCTTTTACCAAGTAGCACCCCTCTATATAAATCTAGAATGGGTAACAATACAAAGAGCCCTTAAGGAACCTTTTTATACTAGTCATTTTAATCATTTTAATTACCATACATTTTAAGTTCCCTTCAAGGGTTCTTGGTTAAGTGTCCTCAGCTTTCTAAAATGATTATTTTAGCTTCTTGACCAATGTTTTGTCCATTGTTAAAAGCATTTTATTTTGAAATTAAAATTTTATTGAATTCCTATACAGGAACTTGAAGGATTCCCCACAAGGACCACCGAAGACCTTTTTTAGATTCTTTTTTTTTCTAAGCATATAGAGGATTCTTGTGTTGAAGTGATTGTATATTCTAAAGGTTTCCCTCTGGGAGAACCCAGATAACCTTATAACCCCGCATTCCCTTTTAGGAAAAATGACCACGTAGAGCTCTTTTATGAAGCTAAGACCGGTAACAATCCAAAGAGCTGTTTAGTTATACGGGAAGACTGAAGGAATCAATAGTAAATAGTTTCCATCAGCCTTGATTAGTTTTAGTTTAGTGTTGTAGTAAGCATCTACATGAAAAAAGAAAAAAAGATTAAAGTGATGTATTTCAATGCTATGTTTGGTATGGACCATTTTGTGGGTTGAGTATGTGGTCCAGCTAAGTGTATACGGAGCTGAAGTGGATTGAGCATGCAGAGCATCTCTTTTCTGTGGCTACTTTTTCAGCTTGGAACTAAGACTTTTTCCACCAAATTGCTCCCAACCAAAAATAACAAACAGCACACATCTGTTGTAGTGTACAACCTTGTAACTTTAATGGTGAAGCAAAAAATAGGGAAAATACTGTAAAATAAATTAGGTTAAAAAAAAAAAAAACACAAGCACATTTTTGTACAACAAAGCAATGCAACATATTGGTATTTGATTTCCACATATACAGAATAAAAATATATATCTACTTTTTAGTCTTAATCCACTTCTTTCAGTGTCAATTTTTTGTCTGCATGAAGAAAAACAAAAACATATACCACATATTTTATTTTTTATTTTTTTTCTAGATTTGACGATTTTTTTTTTTCATTTTTTTGATTTGTTCGTTTTCTTACTATTGTTTTTTTTTTTTTTTTGTATGCATTCACACACATCCTGACAATAAGTTTTTCTCATGAATTAAGAATTTTTATGCTAAATAATTGCTTCATTTTTTTTTTTAACATTGCAGTTACCTGTTTTTAGAAGAAGAAGAAAAAAAATTAACGTTTAACAAAATGGTGACATTGTTTGGGTCATACAGGGTCCTTCCACTATTTGGTGAATTATTTTATAAATATCTAAACATCATTCAGCAATTCATCTCCCAATTTCTTTAAATATCAAAGCAACACATTCATTTAAATTAAAAAAAAAAAAAAAATAAAAAATAAAAAAAAAAAAAAGCAAGAAGAAAACTCAAAAAATGTTGGTTTAAGTGCTGTGTGTAACATTTAGATGGCTAAACACACATGGAGAGTGCAGCAGTGCAAAAAAAAAAAAAAAAAAAAAAAAGCACAAAAGATTGAGAATTATTATGGGATGGATCAGTCATTCAGGGCATTTACTTGGGTTTGACCTGGATGTCTTTGTGAAAGACTGTTCTAAAAACAAACAAAAAAAACCAACTGTATGTATATAGTTTAAACTTAAAGTCTTTGGTGTTTAATTATAAAATGAAAAACAACACAATGCAGGTGTGTACAAGGTTTTGTCCAGATTACAGTTCCTCACTCCTCATCATTCCTAACCCATCATTCTCACCTGGTCAAACCTACTCGAATGAAATTTTGTCCGTTTTGAAGTGCTTCTTGTCTTTTGCTAAATACCATTCGTATATGTGGCTATGCTGATGATATAGTGCAAACTGTAAACGTTCGTAACGTCTCATTTTTAAAATAGTAAAAAGAAACTGAAAATAATAACAATAACAATAATAATAATAATAATAATAATAATAATAATAATAACATAACGTTATAATAATTAGAATAATAATAATAAAAAAACAGAAATGTTTGGTTCCAGCAGCCCGTCAAACTTCTTTCAAGTATCTCTCAACAACACACACACGCACACACACACACACACACACACACACACACACACACACACATACATGTATACATACAAACACACATAAGACATCAAATATACTTTCAAAAAAGTATAAAAAGTCAACTTCTCTTTTTTTTTTTAGTTTGTAAAAGTAAATAGTTAACCAAAACAACACAGATGAAAAATAAATCTTAATACTTGACAAGTTGCATAGTTTTGAGATTTGCTTTTTCAGGCACCTCATCATCATGGTCACTCCCTTATGCGGGGCATGTTCGGGGTGACCGCACTGCACTCTCGCTCACATAAATATCATCTCACCCCTTTCCCTCAGCTTTGTAGCAAAAATATATTATATATTCTTTTTTTTTTCTTCTGAAAGTGCCACAGAAACTGCTCCAAGCTATAGATACCCCCTGGATTTTCAGACGGCCAAGTTCAAGCAGCCACCGTGTCGAGAGAGAGGCCCGTCGTTGTATTGGAGTCTGAGTGTGATAGAGAAATGAAGAGAGCTCTATCAAGCTCTTTCCTTCATCCCTTCACCTCATTCCTTTTTTTCTTTTTGCCCAAGTCCTTACCGTTAGGGCACTGGTCCCTGTTCCCTCCCCACCCTGGCCTGCAAGCCAAACTCTGCACTCTTTTCTGTCCTTCCCTGCTCTTTTGCTTGTCTTTGTATGTCTTTAGTTTTTTGTTTGTTTGTTTGTTTGTTTTTTGTCTTACGAACAGCCACACTCCTCCACAATCATGTTTTGGATGTCCTTCTTGACAATCTTCTGCTCCTCATTGTAGTAGAGCATAGACATTGCACGGAGGCGTGTGGGGACACAGCACGACCTGATGCTAGTGAAGGGGCTGTAACCACGCATGCGGTAGTGGTTGATGACGGTGGAATGGAAGGAAAGTGCTGAGCCTGTGATGCTGGCGACATGGCTCGGGCACTCTCCCTCACAGTAGTTGGCGTGGTAGCCAGTCGGTGCAATGATCCAGTCATTCCAGCCAATGTCTTTGAAATTCACGTAGAACTGACGCTTGCAGCACACACGCACCTTGCCATCGCATTCGAGACCACGCTTACGGCGCCGTCTTGGCCCATTGTCCTCTATTTGACGAACCACAGCCATCAGAAAGGGCCGGTGAGACTGTTCTCGCTCTCCTCCGCCTCCAGGAGTGACCAGGACCGGTGTAGCACGGGCATCAGCACATGACGGGCACGAGACACGCAGGTTCAGTGCACTTATGCCACGTTCCAGCAGAGACTGCATACTAGATGCTATGGGGAAAGTGTGCCAGCCACTGCGTCTAGTGTCGACTGCTTTCTCAGCCACCAGCTTCTCCTCAGAGTCCGGCTGCTGCAGGAGCAGTCGAATGGTGACGTTTGTGCGGGTGCGGTTGCCCTTCGGGAGCCGCAGGAAGACCCAGACGTTGGCTTGCTCCACCATAGACATCTCGTAACCCTCTTTAGAGATGAGGAAGTTTATCAGACCTGGGGTTTCACCTGAGATAGGAAACAAGAGGAAGAGCAAAAAAACAGTTCATTAGTTAAATAAGCTATTTTTAAATGGCGGTTTAATTCTGCAGACTTGGAACCAACCACATCAGAGAAGGCACTGTCTGGGAGTGGTAACATCAGTAGAGTGTTTGAGCTTTGTAGTTATAGCAGTGGCGTCACAGTTCAGGACTGACCAGCTCACCAGGGTTTGAGCAACAACCAGTTTTTTTTTTTGTTTTTTTTTTTAAATGACACCCCTTTTCAATATATCAAAGGCAGAAATTTGAATCAGTTCTGAACACATCACTCACACACACACACACACACAACACCCCTCCCACTTAACTCTGCCTTCTTTATCCCACCTTGAAATGGAAATAACAGAGTACACTAACGCATAATAGCAGAGTACACATGATGTAACACATGATGGCCATGACAACATACAGTACATGGTGTCCAGCTGCGGGCTTCGATGTGGCATGTTTTCAATAACTTGCTCTCTCTCTCTGTGGATCAGAGAAAGAGTCTCACGCTGGCTTTGATCCACTGCATTTTACAGACATAGCCGAGGCCTCTGGAACGTCTCACATTGTGGATCAGTGGCCAACTTTTAAATGTATTCCCTCCACTTACTGAGACAAATCTTAAGAAAATAAGAACTTTTGTCAGGAGCTTTAAGCTGTCGCTGGATGATGTGTCTGGCTGTAAATTATGAGTTCTGTTACAGAGTCTTCCACAATCACTTGTTAACTGACACCTCAGCAAATCTTATAGTCAAACACAGTGGTTACAAGATGTGAGTTACGGTTTGGGTTTTAACTTAGACTTAAATATACCCTAAGCTGATGGGAAAGTTGTACACCTATGAAGTGTGGATGAACATTATTTAATCCAATCTCTATTGTACACTGCTGCATATTTATAGAATTACAACATGATAACAATGATGTCAGTTTGTGTGTGCGTGTGTGTGTGGGTATGTGTATGTGTTTACACATCCCAAGTCCCATCTGTCCAAACACAGAATTGCTTCATGAACGGAGTCTAAAAATAATGGGCTTTTCCAGCGTCAGCTAGCTCATTGTTTCCTTTTTAATCTGTGGTCTATGAAAGAATGGCGTGTCGTTAGCTTTCAGTATGATGAGTAAACCCAGCTCAGGCTCTTCCTCAGTAAAGGCTTGGGCCTACACAGAGAACTACCCCCCACCTGGCTGAGTAGGAGAGCATATGGAAGCAGACTCGCTCCACATGATTCTCAATACGTTTATGAGAGAGAGGGAGAAAGAAAGAAGAAAGAAAGAAAAAAAAAAACTCTGAACTGAAAGACGTACAATAATCCCTCAACAATAAACACCGGTGTAACCACTAGAGCGCAGTTTGCACAGCTGTCCCCCACACAAAGATGGAAAAATAACATAACCACATTCTTCTCCTTCCCCCCCATACATGTCTTCAAACAGGGAGGAGAGAGCAATATAGGATCACCTGGGAACTTAAAGAGGTGTAGGGGGGTCGACTCGTTTTTAAACACTGCTTTGGTTAATGCGTTCTCTAATCCTCATCTCTATCTAGTTTACCTTTGGGAGTTGGTGGTGGTGTGTGTTTTCTGGGGGTTGGGGGGGGGGGGGGGGGGGGGGGATCATGCTCTTTGATCTGCTTGTTGGCCTCCTGTCATATTGTATAGCTTCTTACGACCGGTTGCACCAAACCCAAAAGACAAATTTTGCAGCGCTAAAAAAGAAAAAGCTCAGAGAGGAGTCAGAGAGGTTGTAAGAGGATGTAAGGGGATGCCTATCTTGCAGACGGTCTTTGTGTTTGTTCTCCTCCTGGGGATGATTGTAATGAGGAGATGTGATTCGTCTTCAGCTAATTTGTTGACAGTACTGATTAAAGGAAACAGCGTTAGTCTGCGAGCAAAGACTGGCTTGATTGTTGCAAAGAGGTTGCGGCTTACAGGGAGGGCTTACAGGGAGAACTAGCTTGATCACTAATGCTTCGACATGAATGTTTCCGGTTAAGGTCTGGGCTAGTGAACAACTCGATCACACATCTGAGATTTTGCAAAGGAAAGCCTAAAAATAACCAAGGCTGGTCAGCCTTGACACCAAAATACGTGAGCAGTTATCATCATACAAGGAGTGCACTTCTTTCCAGTACCCTTTTTATAAATTAGATGCGTGACCTATTTTCTGCTTTCACCAGCCATGAACTAAACTGAGCTATAAAATGCTATAACAATGTGCTGGTGTGTGTAAATTGGCTTCCTTGACTGCAATACCAGACAGCATATTTCAAAATTGAATGTGGTCGTGCCAACTATGAGGACACATTTTAGAGACTAAACAACTCTGGTATGAGTGTATTAAGATGCCAGATTCAAACAACCAGTGAACAAAAGTAACGCTGTCCATAAACTCACATTCTCCTTTTATTTCTAGGCCTTATATATTTTTAATTTATTGTGAATGAAACTTTCCACAAGCTCTTTTTAGAGCAGATGTTTAGTCAAGCTTCAGAATGAAGTAAACAAAATCCTTATACTGTATATATGTCCACACATACAGTGTGGTTATAGTGCTGTCTCTTAAGTGTTTGTGGACGCTATTCCATTAGAATTAGAGCTCAGAAGTACGTCCCAGTCTCCCAAAGGTATCGTAAACATAATCTTTACGAATAGGGGAAGTGTTCACTTTATTATTCATTATATTTTTATACCGTGACATACAAATTCATCTCCTGTATTATAACTAGTACAAACTGATTGACACCTTTGAGGAACTAATGATGACCAGAACAAGTCTTGATCCCTAATGTGCACACTACCCCAGTTCCTTGCATTTTTTTTGGCCCCTCAACTTGGTTACCCTCACTTGCTGCCATCATGGATGATCTATCCTCTTACCCATGATTCAAAACTCAAATATCCAGTTCACGTCACTATCTCTAAGTGTTTATAAGTGGGAGACACTCTCACAAAGCAGTAAAGTCGTGTTATAGGAAAGCTCCCTTTTTGGAAGTTGGCGAATAATTGGATGTTAATGTGACAAAGCGATATAAATTACTTGCAATTGCCTGGATTTCCACATAAGGTTGCTGGATGGAAAGCCACGATGTCGGCATGACTCATCGCTATCGCTTCAATCTTAATGATTATATCCGTTTCAGGATTAGCCTGCGACCATGCGTGCTCCCTTCCTGGATCTGAGAGACAAACTGAACTGTTCATCTGTTCAAGCTGGCATCTGCAAACCATCGACCAATCACACAAACAACCGTGCATCATCTGCTGTCAGTTACCAATGAGTGAAACAGCTTCAATTTCCACTTACATTTGTTTGAAGCAGAACAAAGAGAGGACCTGTGTCTAAGCTTTTGTCTTCGAGGCCATACAAACAAGATGTTGCGTACTGTATATACGCAAACATTGTATTGGGATATGCTAATACACCTTGAGGTATGAGGTGGGAAGTAACAAAGTACAATTTTGTACAAGGATCTTTACTTGAGTTTCTTTCAGCTAGTACTTTTCACTTTTGCTACATTTTTTTTTTTAAATCAAGGAGTTTGTCTAATGAGACTTTAATACCCATCACTGTAATCTATCTCTTTCTATACACAGGCAGTTTGTATCTTATTTTATCTTATCTTATCTTATTAGCATCCATCTTGTTTGTATTGTCAGAGTAATTTTCATGCTAGCAAACATTGAAAGATTAGCAATAAAGCTGTGGTTAGTTAGCCTTAGCTAATGTTTTACAACTTCCCTTGGTTCCATGGTGAAAGAAGTGCTAATTTACCATCAATGACTCAAACCAGTGTTTGATTTTTCTTTACTTACTTGTACTGTAGTTTCATACAGCAAATTTAAGAGTTTATACTTAAACTTTTTTTTTTTTTTTTCTCTCAAAGAATTTGGGTACTTTTGCATTTTTTGCACTTGTTTGCTTAAAATGTTTTCTGATGGATGCTCCGAATTCTTTAGCTGAATATGTCTGAGGCATCAGTCACAGTCATACATACTGCATTCCTGCTAATAACCATATCTAATACGTTTATTCAAATTGGACTGAGCTATTAATAGTAAAATATGCACTAAACCATCTAAGGTCTCCAGGGACTCATAAGAAAACACAATGCTTCATGATTTATGCACCAATACAAGATGATTGTATGGCTTGTTGGCTTAAGGGACTGAAGTCTAAAGCTTGAATAGTGGTCTAAAGAGAATAGTGGTCTTAGTGGTCTAAGGAACCTAAAGAGTTAGGTTCTTCTCTTTAACTAACTTCCTATATATATATATATATATAGGTTTTTTTTCATACAAAACGCTGCAAAATATTCCACTAGCGTATGTTTATAAACTTCCTAGCAGGCTTGGTGATGCACTAATGTGGATGCTTTGGTAATAATTACAGTCATGGTCATAAATGCCTGAAAATGCAGGATATTGAGGTATCATGAGAGTTCTTAAATGACAAAATAGTCGTGGAAAAAGAGGAACAACAGCAAAAACGTTAGTGTCGCGTCATCGTTTCGCAACACGTCAGGTCTTACAAATGTAGCAACACACGCAGAGCCCAAACAGTGCACACACGTGGGTTACATCTCGTTTATCATCGTATTTTTCGATATTCTGGGTACGCAGATGTTTTTTGTACAGTCTCTGTGCATTAGAAAGGAATGTTATGAATGTTCTTAATCCTACCACAGCTACAGCTCTAAACCCAAATTCCCAAGTCCCAAGCTAACCGTTGTTTATTTTTAATCTTGCCATCCCCAAAGATATGGGAAAATATTTATAGGGGTCTGAGTTTGTCACATCTTCAGCGGACAGGCTCTTGGAATGAGCGGCTGGGTTACAGATTGTTTGCTCCCTGGCATGAGTTTCACACAGGACCAGAATAGCTTCTGTAAACCAAAGTCTTCTCTTTCTCTCGCTATTGTCGCATATGTATGGCATTAAACATAAAAACCCGCTGTGTTGGAGACTCAGAGAAAGATAGCTACCCAACTGCTGTATTTTTTCTTTCTCTGACCTCTGGTGCTGAGATGAGATTGATTGGCCCTCCGCTATGACAAAGTCAAGGAGAAGCAAGGCATTCCTAAGATATATATGTTGGCAAAGCTCTGGCGTACTTCGCTCTTGTCAGCGGTGTTTACAAATCGGCGAATTCCTACGATGTCTTAAAAGGCACAAGCCTGTAACTGAGCCTCTGGAGTCACGTTTGTAGTCGTGTTCTTACACAAACACACTAACACAACTTCGAGGTCATGAATTCAATCTAATGACAAACCAGCCCTTGAGATGTGTTTCAACAAATATATGAAATATTACATGAAAGCTTTAGTACTATAAACAGCACTGTGCTTTAAAAGGCAATAATTCACCATAGTGTAAGCATGCTGAAGTCCCTGCTGCCCTTACATATAAAGTCCTTGTCTCTGGATACTGATAGCCACATCAAGGTCCTGTTTGACCTCGAATTACCTAGAATCTGAGAGGATAGCATACTGTACTGTGAATGTTACAGCAGAGACAGTGGCTGTGTATGGGTACGTGCATGTTTGTGTGTGAAAGGAATGATGATTTTGAGTTTAGCAGTAATCTGATCATGAAAAGGCTGAATTTCCAAGTGTTATAACTCGTGTGTTTAATCACCAGCTCTGAAGCACAATACGAGTGAGGAATCAGTTACAATCATAACATTAGTCACTGTGGTCGTCCATGTGCATGTGGGATTGTGTGTGTGTGTGTGTGTGTGTGTGTCTGTGTGTGTGTGTCTGTGTGTGTGTGAGAGAGAGAGAGAGAGGAGGATGAGATATAACTAAAAATCAAAACAGATAAAGCAAGCCAGAGTGTAATTACTAATGTACAGCTATCATTAAGGCTAACACCAGTGTGTGTGTGTGTGTGTGTGTGTGTGTGTGTGAGAGAGAGAGAGAGAGAGAAAGAGAGAGGGAGGGAGGGAGGGAGAGAGAGAAAGATGGTATATGAAAAAAATATGATTAAAAAATCTTGACCAGTGACCAGTGATTTATCCCTCTAAACCTTAAGCAACTATCAAGTCCTCCACACTAGTTTAACATAACTTTATCATTTTTTTTTTACCCAATATTCATTTTGCACTTTACTGTAAGATCAGCCTTTGGGTTTTCAACACGTAGAAAAGCAGAAGATGTGAATGTAAGCTACACTAAACCGAAACTTTGCAATGTTATGCCACGCCAACAAGACCTTCGAGTTTCATTTCCTTGTTATTCCTTTTCGTGTTTTTCCTCACACTCCAGGTACTGTCTGGCTGTAACGCATAAAACTGCTCATTCACTCCCTGCTCCTGCTTTCTGTGAATGGTGAGGGTCTTTCACGTGATTTCTCAATGGCATCCCCTCTTGTGGTCGCTTCTGAGAACAGCTCGTCTAAACCCGGTATGTGTCCAAAATCCTGGAATTCACTAAAGCACCTCATAAAGAAAACGTAATTATACAGGTAATGGAAAAGAACGCAGGGGGTTTGTTAAGGTGAGAGAAAATGTAAGGACGTCTATTTCAGGTCGATATATGTAGAGTGTAATGAGTGTAGTAAGTGTCATGTGGCGTGAGGGATATTGATTATCTGATTGTCCATCTTTAGGTTTGCTGGCGTGCAGATGCTGCCGGATGTCTGATCATCTGGGTCCAATTTCACATCGCAATGTGAAGCAAAGCAGGCAGTGCAGCGCTGAATGGAAACGATTTGTTTTGAGTGGAAGGGAATCGTCGAGACGAGCGATCGTGTCTGTACGTTTACTGATGGCAGGGATTGTAGTGTACTGTAGGTCCACGTTTTTATCCATTCGGACATCTTCGCTTAAGATCTATGACCGGTTCGGCTGACTGTTTGCCCAACACTGACACTCTTAAAAGAGAAAATACACTTGAGGGAATGATGACAGGCTTCCTGACAACCTGGCTGCTACATACTAACCCTTACATACACACACACACACACACACACACACATTCCTTCCTGTGTTGTAAACACAGACTGTGTGTCACCTGTCTGTCTATAAAGACTACAGTGTCTAAAACCAACGTGCATTATTTGTACATATTTCCACAGTTTCAAGTTTCATTTTCAAGACCAAATCTGTCTTAGACTTCAGTTCAGAAGGATGCCTTAAAGGGCTGTGTCTTTTCAAGCACACTATTGTTCCAGCTTTGGTGTGGTACTTAAGTACTTCAAGGATCCCTGCAGAGTCCCCACTCGTTTAAATCTTCGTGTAAACCATAGGCTAAGACGAAGACATTTCAGGTCTGTTTTGAAGTGACTGCTATTTGCACTGCTCTTACGTTTGCTCCTGTGTCTCATTAACTTTTCCATTGCTTCTTTGTGTTCCAATTGAATTCTAAACCGCATGTCAAGCTTAATTATAACCAAACAGTGGTTCGCTTCAGCAGGGAGGCTCGCATAGTAGCTCCTCTGCTCTCTGCTGTTCAGGAATGAAAGGAGAAATCCACGAGCACATCATTTCTGTCACGTTGCTCGGTGACAATCTAATCTATCGCTTCTTGTGTGCGAGTCAGAAAGGAGCCCCGTGTTTCTGTGCATCACGAGGCACTTTTCAACAGAACTCCTAGTCTATCAATGCTCTATCAGATCCTTTTGAAAACCCAGACGCAAAAAAAAACAAAAAAAAAACCTGCCAACTTTTTTCCCCTCCCGACTGTAGACGGCTCCTCGGGAAGCCTGTCGGTCTGCAGGTAAGTGGCGTTTATGGCTGGGAAGCTCAGTGGGGTTTCCCTGATAATCAGCAATTCTGAAAAAAGCAGCAGGACATTTCTATGAAGGAGGAGGAGGAGGACGGCTGCTGCAGCAAATTTCTAGCTATTCGCTCCTGCTTTGAGGCAACAAGTTTTCCTTACAAAAACTTAAAAGTCCTGTCCTCTCATCCAGCTGTCCTTATGTACAAGTTTGCTCAGTCTAAGTACTCTCTCTCTCTCTCTGTCTCTGTCTCTCTCGCTCTCTCTCTCTCTCTGTCTCTGTCTCACACACACACACACAGATTTTTTCACTCACCGGCTTCGGCGAAGGTGATAATTTCAGTCTGTTCGCTGTTCTCGGCCTCGAGGCGTCCGTGAGGCTCGTCGTCGATCAGCACGCTGCCGTCCTTGGCCACGCGGCCCACATGGACCTTGCGGATGGCATTGAGCAGGGCGGCGCGGGGCACTGGGTGTGTGATGTTGGGCCGATCCTGCAGGTGCAGCATGCTGAGGATATGCCTCTTCACCGCCTCCACAACATCCTGCTGCGCCTCCTCCTCCTCCATTAGCACCTCCGCGCCACTCCTCCGCAGTCGTGCCATGGCACAAGAAGGGCAGTCCGATGCTGAAGAGGGCGAGGATGCCAAGGTGCCCGAGGTGGCCATGGCATTAAGAGAATAGCAGTGAGCCAGGAGCAGCAGTGCTACACTCATGGCAGGCAGGAGCGTCATCCTTGGAGCAGGAGGCTGAAGAAATGATGCAAAATGACCACACCAGCCTAACTAACTAGAATTTAAAAAAAAAAAAAAAGAAGAAGAAAAACTTTTTCCTCTTGATCAAATGTCCCTCCAGGAACTACCTGTCTTGTAGCTGTGGATGTATTCAGTCTGACAGCTTTGGAGAAAAAAAAAAGAAAAAGTATTGACTTAAAAGTTTTTTGAAAAAGTTTGACCTACTAAAATGAAGCAAAGGATTTAAAAAAGGGTAATCCTTGTTGCTAAAAAGAGAGCTGCTGTGACGAGAGGTGATGATTGAAGAGGAAGAATAGTTCTGCCGGCTGCTTCACTTGTAGGTGTTCTTTCTCCTTCCTTCTCTCTCTCTCTCTCTCTCTCTCTCTCTCTCTCTCTCTCTCTCTCTCTCTCTCTTTCTTCTGGTTCTCTGAGAAGTTTGGATGGGAAAGGCAGGCGTCTTGTGGACGAGCCCTGGGGAAGCAGTGTAGAGCTCTGGGACTGCTCACTATGCACGAGGTGAATGGTTTTGTACAAGTGGGCTGGGCTCTCTCTCTCTCTCTCTCTCTCTCTCTCTCCCCCCCCCCCCCCCCCCCCCCCCCCCCCCCCCCCCCCCCCCCCCCCCCCCCCCCCCCCCCCCCCCCCCCCCC
>JANDJT010000001.1:30864061-30876646 GCA_024331685.1 Stegophilus panzeri | reverse complement strand
TTCCAATGTTCCCATTGACCAATGACTGATCACCATCATTCCAGTGTTCCCATTTTTCCCATTGACCAATCTCTGATCACCATTGTTCCAATGTTCCCATTGTTCCCATTGACCAATCTCTGATTGCCATTGTTCCCATCAACCAATCACTGATCACCATTATTCCCATTCACCAATTACCATTGTTCCAATGTTCCCATTGTTCCTATTGACCAATCTCTGATCACCATCGTTCCAATGTTCCCATTGTTCCCACTGACCAATCTCTGATCACCATCGTTCCAGTGTTCCCATTGTTCCCACTGACCAATCACTGATCACCATCGTTCCAATGTTCCCATTGTTCCCATCAACCAATCACTGATCACCATTATTCCCATTCACCAATCACTGATCACCATCGTTCCAATGTTCCCATTGTTCCCACTGACCAATCTCTGCTCACCATCGTTCCAATGTTCCCATTGACCAATCACTGCTCACCATCGTTCCAATGTTCCCATTGATCAATCTCTGATTGCCATTGTTCCCATCAACCAATCACTGATCACATTTTTTATCCCACCTGCACACATTGTTCTTTGTTTTAAACTCTCTTCTTCTTCATTTAACCCAATTTGTAACTTGATATTCAAATGTTCATGACAAATCAATGATAAGTTAGTTGATGATATCACCTGGCAAAATCTAGCAACCTTTTGAACATGTATTAGCTGCTTTCCTCTGAAAAGAGTTGACAGCATTTCACAAGACTCACAATCAGTCTATCCATGATGAATGTAACTAGACTTCTGTTCACACTCACCTATAACCAAAGGCTTACCTGTGATGTTACTGAGCCTTATTTCTTCTATCTGTGTTTTCTGTTTTTTGACTTTGATTTGGGTTTGTACATGATTTATATCTGATTAACTCTGTTTACACATCACCCAAACTTTTGCCTGTTTCTGGGTTTTGATTCCGCCTTGCTCACTGGTTTTAATCTCTGCACATTTCTTTACCTTAATAACCCATATCCTGGATTTGTATCCATCAGACCTGTGCATTATCCTGACTGCATAATGACAGTGCATTTGTATTTTATTTTCTTTCACTTTAAATTTGGGTGAGTTTGATTTCACTGTTTGTAATATCACTATTATGGGATTTTGACATTGAAGAAGTGCACTAATCTAAAAATTCAGTCATCATGAAGTTATAACATAAGTCAGTCTGGAAAGTACTTTTATGACTAAATTGACCATAACAGTCTTTATAATAGCCAATGCCTCTTGTAATAAGTTTTTATAAATGTTTATTAAGGTTTTTGTTACTCGTCATGAAGAGCCTATGAACACTGCCATTATATGTCAATCAAATATTGCACATTGAAAAATAATAAATCATAAAAGGCATACTTTATACACAGCCTTAGACAAGAAATATGCAAGTACATGCATGTATTGCACATGGTATGATGGGAGGTGAGTGGGGTGTTTTTTCAGGTTTTAAAGGTCTAAATCCTTTTTTTGGCCATTTGCTATATAACCAGCTACTATGCTTCGCATGTATTAGACAGCACCATCCATCATCCATCACTGGTATGAATGCTCAATTGTGCACTCACAATTAGACTAAATAAACTCCCACACAATCAAATCCCACTTGTTTTTCCCATCAGTAATGTAATTTAGTTTATGAATTAGTGGTTAATGAACAATTTCCTCCCGTCTTTATGCTCACGTCAAGAGACACATTACAGAGAACAAGACGGACATTCGATGACACTCTGTTTCCTCTCCATCATGACATGGAAAACATTGGACCACATTACAAACTGAACATGAAGCATTCTTCATCAACTTAAGGAAGGGTGAGAGACGTAGAATGAATGAGTCAATCTTTCTCTACATGTGGGTTCCCTCTAGGAAGCAAGCCCATCCCCGTGTTTCACACAGCCTCCCTGTTTTCTTCTCACAGAGAGCTGAGTGTGAACTGAAACAGGAATCAACTGTTCACTTCCTCCATGTGTGAGGCAGCACAGCTGCACAGAGGAAACCCTGGGGAATGTTCAAGGTCATAAGTTCAGATAGGGTCACATCACCAGGTCACATCACCTGTGTTGAATGGAGAGCTTTTCCATTTGTATAGAATAAATAACAATGCTTACGAACCAGGGCTGTCACTGGTGGAGTGAAAGGAAGTCCTCTATACTGTCTGAATATATGTATATATGTGTATATAAATGAATATAAAGCGAATTTGCAGCCCAGAGATATTCTTTCAGGGGACCTAGAAATCTTTACTACACAGGACAATATGGGGTTTTAAAAATGAACATAATATAAATATGGTGTAGAAACAGTGGTCATAATGCACATAGCCAGTAGGTATATTAAATTATGCCACAGTGTGGTTGAATTCTCAAATCTGATTGGTCAGAAGGTGTGGATTAATTTCAAACACAGTGACTTGTATAGCAGACGGTCCACATAATGTAAGTATAATAATAATAATCTGATTTTTAAAAAATATCTTGTTTTAGAAAAGATCACTGATAATCACTGATATGGTGAAGGTTCGTGTTGGATGTTTTTTAACATTCATGAAAGGAGTCTTGCATGTCAGCGCTTTGTAACGGTCAGTGTGTTTCCCAACAAGAGAGCATCTTCAGGACAGAAGGAGTTTGTGCTTTCTGGTTTCTCTGTAACATGACAAGATGCAGTTTTTTTATTGTCTCATTAACATCAAGTGGGGGAGGGGGGATTGGTGTTGGAGGAACTGTGTATAACTGCTATATCATAAGCGATAACAAGAACTAGCTTTACTCATGGATGGAACACTAAATGTTACTATAAACAGGTAAAAAGCGCAAAGTGTACTTCATAAGCTTCATTTAAGACACCGTAGCACACCACCCTGGAATGCATTATTATTACTGCTTGTCATGTGTTATTCCTTCCATAATGGGAACAACTTTGGGGCGGCTGTGGCTCAGGTGGTAGAGCGGGTTGTCTATTAATCGTAGGGTTGGTGGTTTGATTCCCGGCCCACGTGACTCCACATGCCAAAGTGTCCTTGGGCAAGACACTGAACTCCAAGTTGCTCCCGATGGCAAGTTAGCGCCTTGCGTGGCAGCTCTGCTACCATTGGTGTGTGAGTGTGTGTGATTGTGTTGGAATGGGTGAATGAGAACGAGTGTAAAGTACTTTGTAGAACCGCTAAGGTTAAAAAAGTGCTATATAAGTGCAGACTTTACTTAATGGCAATGCTCATAGGGATATACGACACGTACATAATTCATGACAATTCATATCAACCCAAAGTTGATAGCAGCCATCTTTAGTGCTGTAAAGACTGCTTTCAGGAATTTTGATGTAAAGTCACAGACTTGGCATAAAGTTGTGTTATGATGCTTTCTGGACTAGCCTATGCTAGAAGGTCATGACAACTGACAGAATGACATAACAAGAGTCTTCTGAGCATGGTGATTGGTGGAGATACTGACATGATATGAAACTTACTCTGTAATGCTGAAATAGTGAAGGTTTTGAGTATGACACATTCAATACACTGTACATTTCTGCTTATTTATTGGAATAAGCAAATTGGAACAAAATCT
Source organism: Stegophilus panzeri (assembly GCA_024331685.1). NCBI lineage: Eukaryota > Metazoa > Chordata > Actinopteri > Siluriformes > Trichomycteridae > Stegophilus > Stegophilus panzeri. The sequence continues at coordinate 30,873,045 of JANDJT010000001.1, read as the reverse complement.
GTTCCTTTAAGTTTTCAGACACATCTTAGGGACAGAGGATTTTGTGCTTTGTGGGTTGCTGGGAGTGACTGTTTACAGCTACAATAATAGAAGTGATAATAGGAACTAACTTGTTACATGGACATTCTGCAGAATTAAATGTAACTACAAATGAATAAAAAAAAGTTTGACGTTATTTAATAAATAAAACAATTGTAATCGTCGCTAAGTTACTGTCGCATACGAGAATTAAAATGCTTCAGGACATGCTGTTATAGTGTAGGAAAGTATTCAACTATGGGATGGCAACAATAACTTTAGCTTAACAATTGCTTTGTGTCAGGACACATGACACCACCTCACTTTTGATTATTTTCCTGTAAAGACACACCCTGTCGATTTTATTCCTTATATGGCAAATCCTGCAATAGACTGCCATCCCATCTTGGTTAAATCCCCAAGCGTGAATCACCACAAACCTGACCTGAATGTTTAATGAAGATGAATGAATGAAAAATAACACATGGGTTAGGTTTCGGTGATGTCTCAGTAATGTATTACAAAGAAACTTTGACTAGTACAGTTCCGCGCAATAAGCATGACTTGGAAATGTAAACAGTAATAATTATGGTGATGTGACTGCATTTGCTATTACTCAAAGAGTTAGTTAGTCAAAGAGTTAGTCAGTTCCCACTTGACCTAAAGAGGCACTTTATTCTCACCACCACACTACAATTCAAATGTAGTGTCACTGTAAACCCTACTGTTGTTTTTACATAAACAATCATGACTAAACCTTACTTAAAATTTTGTCTTTTGGACCCATAAATCAAAAATCTAAGTGTGTTTACATTATTTACCTACAAAATACATACAACGTAAGATTTCAAGTGTTATGAACTCAAAATCATGATTTATTAAAATAGTTCACTCTGGTCTTTCTTTGATGTGATTGGTCATGCAAGGAGTTCCGCCTGACAACAACTGAACTAATGCATCGATTGGTAGATAATTGCAAAAGGTGGTCCTCTTCGTCTCTGTATGTGTTTACAAAGAAATGCCAATCATGTAGAAGATTCCCTGGTGGGCTAGTGGCTAGCATGCGGTGCTCTCGCTACCGTGACCCATGAGGTCGATTCCTGTTCAGTACACTACAAGAACGTCAAGTTAAGTGAAATTACATATACAAGTTTTGGGAGACCTCATTACTCAGTTAAATTGAGGGAACAAGTTTACTCAATCAATTGAGTACAGTCAACTTGTTAGGATTTTCAGTGTACCATTTCTAACGTGTCTGGCTTCCCTCACACTCACTGGCTTTAGATGTTGGAGCGAACTGAGGCAGGTGAAAAACATCATTATTAATAATGTTTCCTGGCTGTTTATGTATTAAGAAGTGTTTTGTATATGACTTGGACCTGAACAGGATGTAGTGCCTCGGGATGGAAACCTCTCACCAGCGCGTCTGCAGTGTGAATTGTGCTCAGTGAATATGCAACTGTTTAAACTGCTTCTCGTCAACCTATTCAGCATTTGAACGATGAAGAGTCCAACATACAGATATGTCCACTACATTTTGGAATAATACTATTATTTAGTGATGTAGGATATAGTGTAGTTTAAATGATTCCAACAGGGGAGGCTTTATTTGAGATGTTTATTCACATTGGCGATGTTTATAGTGTTCAAAAAATGTTCATTGCTGATTCTTCTTCTTAATTGCCCCAGGTATCCGGCTAGTCTGACAACCTTCAAGCACAGCCAGGACAGGGGAAATGTAATATTCCAGATGGATTAAAAACAGTTTCTGAAGCATGAGTGCTCCATGACAGGCTTCTCCCAAGCACATTTATGCATATGTAGGGACTCACACACACCCGGACATGCTTTTGATGTCTTTTCGTTACAAAATTTATCAAATCTCTTTTGGCTTTCGTCTCTGCACGTACATGTGGTGATGCATGTGGGATGGTTTGTTAGTTGTAAATACCTACAGTGTGTAAGAATTCCCAAATCTGATTACTCAGAAGGTGCTGATTCATTTTCTGACAATAGTGGCTGTAATTCAGATCACACATTTATGCTAGGAACTTTGAACAAAGACGGCAAAGAGGGACCAGGGGTAATTGTTGATAAAGGTTCTCTAAGGAGACCTTTATGTAGAATTTTTGGAAGGAGTCTCCAGTGTCAGAGGTAAAAATGCTAAATTAAGTTTTCAGAGACAGGAATGTCTTGAAGATGGACTGCTTTGCTTTTTCTCAGGAACATAAACTGCATTTTTTTGTTTTAGAGAGAGATTAATAGGCTGATTAATTGTCTACAACATGTATGTACTTTCCATTTGGATTGGTAATTTGTCATAGAGCATGCCGTTCCCTCATCAGGCTCTGGCTCAGCTGGAATAACTTCCTCAATCCCTTTACATACTGCCAACTTCAAAGTCAGCCCATAGTTCCCGCATCTCAGCGGTTTAAGTCAAAAGCTTCCAAACTTTGACCAACAGATTACTCGTTTTGGACACGTGGCACCTCAGTGATGTTAGACTCCCACTCTTTATTTCTCACAATACTAGTCACAGCCCCAAGCGTCCATGTTCTCATGAGCAGTGTGGGGAGTCAGCCTTATAGAGCATCACACAGGGGCCACGGCATTCACTGTAATCTTCTCTTTATTGTCTTTATCGCTTCCAGCAGGCCAGACACACCACAGGCCAAGATGTGTAACGGTGCAGTAGGTCGAACTGAATCACTGATTCATTGAATCATGAGGCTGTGGATTCAGTCTTGGTGGGGGGTTGGGGGTAGAGCAGGGCTAACTCTGCTTTGTCTGAATCTTCTAAAACTTATAAAGCCAAGCTTGTGGTTTTGGAATCTTTGTTTTTTTTTTTGTTGTTTTCTTCTGGTGTGTTTTAATTGGAGCAGTGTGTGAGCATGATGGCTGCCATGCTGAGTGTTTGCAGAAATTTTCCTTGCCTTGTTTTGGCAAGAGTAGATGTGTGAGGTGAACATAGTGTTCACAGTGATGCTGGCAGAAACTAGAGTCTCTTCTGCTTGCTTCTTCTGTTGCTAATTCTTTTTCTTGTTTTCTTCTTCCTCTTCTTCTACTTCTTCGACATGGTGTTTGTCTTCACTATTTTCTTCTCAATTGGTGGAGCTGAGTGTAAATGACATCTTCCTCTTCTTCTTCTTATTATTATTCTCCTCCTTCTTCTTGTTCTTCATTTTCTCATTCTTCTTTCTGCCTCCCTCGTTTTCTCTTTTGCTGAAGCTGAGTGTAGCTGAGAAAGATATCTAAGGCCATCACCATGTATCTTCATCTTCTTCTACTTTTTTCTCATTCTTCTTCTTCTCCCTTTTTCTCTTTTGATGAAGCTGAGTGTACCTGAGAAAGACATGTACATACATTGACATTCATCATCCTCATCATCTTCTTCTTCTTCTTCTTTATCTCCGTATCTCTTTGTATCATTGAAGCTGACTGTAGCTGGGAAGGTCCATCCCTATTCATAATCATCATCATCATCATCATCATCATCATATAATAACATAATAAACTGAGCAATGTTCTTCCCTCATTGTTACCACGATATACATCAAGCTCCCCCACCTACTAAATCCTAATTTAACCCCTGGTGCTGTCCAAAATATCTTCATAGCCTGAAATAAGGACTCTTTTTAATCAAAAAAGAGATTTTTCTCATGAAAACCATAAGCTTACATAATATCTCCCAGACAGGCGTCTCCAGGTTTCTTACAGTAAGCTGCTTTTTGTATACTCTGGCTCTGTCCCATGTTTACTTCTTTGTATATTTGCCTTTTCCTGGCCATGCAGTTGTTGTCACGATGTCACATCCATGCCTGGAATTTTTAGAAATAGTACTGACACCACAATGATGACATGACTTCCTCTGGAACTGCTTTGTCACTGTATTTCTGTGTGAGTTACTTAAACCACTTATAAGAGTATATTCCCGTAGACGTTTCCAAACCACTGTACGTATCTGTGGTTCTTTTGTATTGTGAAACACTGTGTTTTTGATATGACTCGTGTGATGAAAGATGCTTTCAGAAATGTTCATGTTTATTAAATCCATTTCCTTTGGGCAAAAAAAAAAAAAAAGTCTTGCTTAGATTTTCCCTAAAGCCTGGTCATGTAAAGATCATAATTATAACTGTAGATGTTTTGTAAATGATAAATGTTTCATCATTTTCTTTGAAAATCAAGCATGATTTCTTCAACTATAACATGTTCACAGATTACTTTTCCACTTTGAATCATTTGCACCTCCTAGCCAAGTCTGGATGAATTTCCTACTAATTATCTGCAGTGGAAAAAGTACAAAATACACTGACTTGAGGAAAACGACTGCTATTGTAGTAATAATTCACTTGAATACAAAGAGTGATCAAGAAAAATGAATGAAGCAAGAATAAGTACGTCGTCCGCTGAAAAACTACTTGGGTAGTTACTTTACAAATGACTTTTTTCATGTCTACAATTGACCCAACTAATCCGAAAATGTTCTATTTTCTATGCTTTTCATATGTTAATGAAACGACTGAGCAATGCTCAATGAACACCACCTCCATTTTCAACAGTACATAAAAAAAAAGGTCATCTTAGTTAGCTAGCTATCTTATCCAAATGCTTGATTACGTTGTGGTAGTTTGGGGTTTTGCAGCTTCCTAGGTTCTGTCTCATGTCAATTTTGATTATTTTCTAGCTACATAGTTAGCTATCTAGCAAAATTTCCACATTCTGTTCTAGAAAATGAAGAACAAAGAATGTGCATCAGGTGTGTTTTGCTTTATTATGTGTTTAATCAATTTATGAAGCCACTGTAAACTTTATCGTTGCTATATCATAATTGTACAATGCTATCATATTTTGTGCAGGCAATAAGCTTTCAACAAATTTTACCATCAACTACAGACGTTGCATCCATCGATTCCACCATGTTTTCTTACTGACACGCCCCCAACAATAATTATGACTTTATGGTGGTGTTCATGTGCGTTCAACTTGTAAATACGATCTTTCCGAAATGACTTGAACGCACCAATTACTCTGGGCATTACCTCTAGGCTGTAGCAGCACTTACACAACAGGTAATCACTATTGAACATCGAAGTGACATCTTAAGTTTAATATAGCGCTTTCATACTGTAACACTTCAAAAGATCTGACTAGCTAGACTAGCTCACTCAGATAGCCATTGGCTTACCTGGACATGTTTCAGCAGGTTGGATGTTGATCTGTGAAATGTCAATATCGTCACAGATTTTGGCTCGAATAATTTGTAGGTCGTTCTCGTGCTGTTTCCTTTGAAGCATTTAAAACTAGATAGGTATGCTCATGGGGCAGATGAGTCAGGTATGCTCATCTTTTCAGTCTGTTAAGATCTCCTGTCTTCATGACACAACCACATCATTTTTGTATGGATCCCTTTGTCTCCATTGTGTCCTCCATTCTCATATAAACTGTCCACTGGCCAACTGTTTAGCGTTTTTTGTTTTTGCTTTAGGAGTCTCTCTTAAATTGTGAAAAACACAGCCAAAAAAAATACACACTGAGTTCATGAGTCCATTTCTAACAATATGCTTACAAATTCACACATAAATAACACTCTCACCGAATATAGACAAGTGAGCATGTTTAGATATTTCCCCTGAGCTTCTGTTTAATCTGATGCATTGTGCTTCGTGAGTGATGTATGATGGGTCGTAACAGGAGCTGCAGAGCAGCTGGGAGACGGGTCTGTACAACAGGAACAGAATAACATTGCAAATTAAACAAGGGAGACACTAAAACTTTCCTCTGTCTGACATTCTCTGTGGTTTTGTCTTCTGAGAAAAATCCGCGTCGAAAAACAGCACACACTCTTCTGCCATCGCCTTGTCCGGTCTGCTTCGTCCTTCGCTTCGTGTGTTTTTCAGGGCTTGCCGCAGGGGAAGCACACACAGGGCATCTTGGGTTCAGAGCTATGTTAACGTCAGTGGATTGGACGTCTGTGATCTCAGATTGAGTGTGGGATGAAAGAGATGAGAGGAAGAGAGAGATTAGGGAGAATGACATAGTGACGGATTCCCTCAGTGTTCTTTCACCTCTATGATTCACGTCACGTCTTGGACATCTATGACTTATGCGTAGTGGCATCGCGGTCACACCTGAAACACCCGCTACTTGATGAAATGCGGCTCTGACCATCAGTATGATGCCACTTTCTCCTGCTCAGCACATCTCTGTTCATCCATGCATCCTTTCATCTCACATTCCTGTCATCTAGACGCTGTGGTCAGAGGGAAGCAGGAGGCAGGGATTCTTTCAGTGTTTGGTAACAATCCATGATTTCCTTCTCCGAGTCTGTAAAAATGGACTTTGTGAGAAATTGTTGTACTCTATTACTATAAGGTTATGTAAGGAATAAAAGAAAATGGGGCATGTGGTTGTAGGAAAGTAATCAACGATGGGGTGGCCTGATGTGAAGAAGAGTTACTGTTTCCACACCAATGGCGGTCGAGTTGATTGTTTTCCTATAACAGGACATCTTGTAGTGTTTCAATTATCTTATACTACCGCAATTTCTCAACCATTACAATTTCTATTCATTTATATTTTGATCCATTTGTACTTACATTTAATGTTGTGGAACATCCACCAAACAAGTTACTGCAAAGACCTTACAGCAGCTATAAACAGTCACTCCAACATTTTCTCTAGAAGTTAATAACACAAAAAATGCAACCAGAAAAAACACAATACCCCCCGTCCATAGACTTTGCCATAGTGAAAAGCTTTATCTCTGACCGTTACAAAGCGCTGACACTGGAGACGTCCGAAAATATTCCAATTGTCTGTAGTGTGTTAATGTGTGCGATTGGGTCCTATACCCTGTACAGGGTATCTCCTGCCCTGTGCCCTGAACTCGATAGGCTCCAGGACCATCTGTGATCCTGTGTAGGATAAGCAGTGTGGAAAATGGATGGATGGGTAGATGGATGAAGATGTTTATTTAGTGTCCATGGAAGGAGTCTCCAGTGTCAGCACTTTGTAACAGTAAAACTATACTGTGGAACATTTTCATGAGAGAAGACTTGGTACTTTCTGGTTCTCAGTAACATAAGAAGAGGCATTTGTTTTGTTTTGTTTTTGTCTTATTATCTTCTTCATGACGGGGGGGGGGGGGGGGGGGCAAATTTTTATAGCTGCTATTACGTAAGTGATAACAGGGAAAGTAATTGTTAGCAAATTGCTTCAGGATGTGCTGTTGTAGAAAAATAACTCTGCATCACATCACTGTTAATTTTCCTGTAACAGCACACACACCCACACTAATTTCTGAGTAAATAAAATCCAAACCTTGTGATTTTGTATGTTGTGATTTTTATACACTATTATTAGTCCACAATGTCTGATTCATAAATTTTACATTCTCTACAAAACTTCCTCTATCTACACAGAAAACCGTCTACTCATCTTCATATCTCTGTGGTTTCAAAACTTCTCCCATATACTTCCTTTTTCAGTCTTTCTATAGAGGATGGCTTTATGTAACAGCCACGCGTCGGCATAGAGATCTGACGCACATCTCAGATCTTATAGTGCCACTGTTGTTTTATCGCTCGTTTCGCTGTTCCCTTGGGTCCAAACCCGACTTGTCACTCTCATGGCTCTAGCCGAAAAAAGCCCATCACTTACACTCCTCTGACAGTTCAAAGCCACACATTGATTTTGATCAATCTCGTGCTTCATGGGCTCTGACGCAAATGTCAAAACAGTAAACCCTCCGCTGCGTGGTAGCATTAGTCATACCTGTCGACTTCGATCGGCACTCTGTTTAAACTTTCTCAGGATTACGAGTTTTCTGTGAAAGTTAGATATTTGTGAGGATATATCTGCAGGTCTGACTGATGGCTCAGGAGTGCTAGATTCTGATCTTTTACAATTGTAGCTGTATAATCTAACGTCAACAAGTTTTAGAAGTTGTGGATTCGTTTAGACCCTGCAGTCTAATGTTTTTTGGAGTGTCAGGTCTCTTTCTATACCGGTATTCATTAAGTACTCGAAATCAGTGTTTCCCAACCTTTTTTCAGTCACAGCACTCTTTGAAATTAAAAAAAAAAAATGTATGGCACCCTACACAAACACTAGTGCTAGACAGCGTTAAGCCTGGTTTATTCTCTACACGTCCGCAATAGCATGAGGGAGGGCGCGGCAAAAAATGACATCATCGCGGAGTGAGCGGTCGAGCGCGTGTGGCGGTGTGCACGGCCTTTCTTGTAGCTTTTTTTGTAACCGCATCCGAAAATGAATGACTTCGAGGCGACTCAGAAAGGTAAGATTGTACAGGCTTCTCTATGATCCATCCATGCGGCACCATGGAGATAGCCAGATGGCACAAAATTCATGGAAAGGTTTTTAAAAATAGTGATTTAGATTTGCTTTGTACATACTGCTGAAAGAATAAAGCCAAAGCTGAAAGTGTTTTTGGAGGTGCACCATGTTTTCATTCATCAGTATCTTCACAAATAAACACAATCACTACACTACAGCGTCAGACACATGATTAAACCGCATTCTTTTGTGCTTATACATAGAGACATGTACATTGATGGGTGAACATACAGAGCGATCATTCTGTAATATCTTACTTTTGTCTCTATACATTAAGAGACGTTTACACTGATGGTGAACATAATCACCTGATATTGTAAATGTGAGAAATGAGATTTGCAGGAAGCACACACTTTTTGCTGATGTCTACAGTAATTGCTAACATTTACAAAATGAACCGACAATAAATAATAAGTCTATTTAATGTAAGTAAAGTTCCATGTTTAATAAAAATAGTAATGAAATGAATAAAAAATGAGGTTCTTCAGTTTAGTTTTATATGTTCTCATATTTACAGCTACAGTATCTCACAATAGTGAGTACACCCCTCATATTTTTGTAAATATTTGATTATATCTTTTCATGTGACAACACTGAAGAAATGACACTTT
>JANDJT010000001.1:30849556-30863961 GCA_024331685.1 Stegophilus panzeri | reverse complement strand
GGGGGGTTTGTTGAGGGGGATGGAATTATTATTTTTTGATATATAATTTTTTTATTGTTACTGTTACGTGTGTGTCTGTGTTATTATTTCAGACAACAGATATTTATCATATATATTAAATGTTTTATAGACATTTTAGGAATGTTTGAAGGATTTTTACATGGCACCTCTGCTCTCATCAGACGGCACCCCAGGGTTGGGAAACACTACTCTAAATGATCATATCCTGGTAGAATATTCCATGAGCCTCGTTCTTGAGTGGTACAAGAGAAAAGCGTTCACACTATCATCCAGAGATCATGAGTTCAAATCCAAAGTGTTGCCATAGCCATCCATGGCCAGGAGGAGAGAGCAATATAGGCTGTTAGCCGCCCCCCATCCCCCGCCCCCCATCAATCACAGTGACACTAGCCAATCACGGGCATCTGTGAGCTTATCGATGTGGAAGTGGGTGGATAGCATTTTCTTCTGAGTGTGTTACGCTGCCTCCTGATGTTGCATGAGCAGCTGGCTGGCTTCGCCTGCCTCAGAGCAAGCATGTGATAGCCTTTGGGGTGGGGGGATCCATGAGGAGAAGGTGAAACGTGTTTGGCTTGAGTAGTTCCCATGCTGTATAAATGGCTGGAAAATTCATGTGCCACAATATACGATACAAAACACATACAGTAGGTGCTAACCACTAACCAAGATGTGTGCTTGTGTGATCTGGCACTTCTGATAATGGTCCCATACAGAAAAAAAAAATCAAATCTGTGCAGAACACCAACACAACAATGTGTTAGTCAATTGAAGTAATTGAGAGATGCTTGCAGCGCAGTTTGGACCACCCACAGATATACTCGACTCCCATAAACAACACTGCATTTTTCTTCTTTTTTGAAGGCCCAAAAAGGAATGCACATCAAAACAAAGACAGTCCTATTGCCAGCCAAATTCAGGCCTAACTACAAATAATTCTAGCTAGCTCTGTTAGCCATGTTAATTGCTCAATATTTCTGACAATCACCTGTTAAATCTTGTTAGCATAAAGCTGTTGTCGAGAGTGTCTTCCTAAGCTAGCCAGCTAATGCTAACCAGGCAGGGGCAGAACTATTGCTCACAGGGTATTTCTGCTCAAATAGCAGAAAGGATTGACCAATAGAAATAGGATTGACCAATAGAAATAGCCAAATTCAGGCCTAACTACAAATAATTCTAGCTAGCTCTGTTAGCCATGTTAATTGCTCAATATTTCTGACAAATCACCTGTTAAATCTTGTTAGCATAAAGCTGTTGTCGAGAGTGTCTTCCTAAGCTAGCCAGCTAATGCTAACCAGGCAGGGGCAGAACTATTGCTCACAGGGTATTTCTGCTCAAATAGCAGAAAGGATTGACCAAGAGAAATAGGATTGACCAATAGAAATAGAAATTAGAAGCAACATTGATGCTAACATTTACAGTTTAGCCATACTGTAGCATTTGCCAGTTTTGATGCATTGATAGGGTGATACAGGAGATATCTGAAAACTAGTCTGCTTTTTAAAATTCACACTGTGGAATAGGAAATTCACTGAATGGGAAAGGACCCAGGATGTAAAGGACACATTTGCTTCGAGTAGCACTTACTTTTGCTTCACACTGACTTCCTCTAGTTGAACTTCGACCTGTGAATTCATGAACCTCAGTCTCATGAGCCAGTAGAAAACAAGAAGGTCAGACTGTGGTCTCACTGGTCAGTAAAACATTGAGCACTGTTCTCACCAGGCTTTTCCCTCACTGTTTTCTTACTGTTGCTTGGTGCACATCTGAAATAAAAAAGATTGCGATCTCATCCACCAACACACTCTAAAGGCTTTGTGGTAAAATCTGTTTTTTCTCTCTGCCTTCTACAGTTTTCTTGTTAGCAATGTTGGCACACTGACTTTCCTTTTCCAGTGAAATCTAAAAATAAACCCATATTACTGAAACTCAAAAGTACTTAAGTGTATTTTTTTTCTTTTTACGGACTCCTAATCACACACCTTTCCCCAGTTTATGAGCTCATTAGTAGTTTTATATGTACTTTATCGTTTGCATTAATTCTTCTGTGAAGTTGTTAGACATGTCCAGTATTGCCCTGTCTTCTGCTTTCTTGAATTTATCTGGATGTAATATGATAATACCTTGTGGCTAAGATTTATAAAAGCCATTTCATGCATGCATCCAACCAGCTCTGGCTCCACTGCTTCACCGAGTACATTTGACTCTTTTTATTCAAATTTAAGAGAGTAAGGAATCTTTTTTATGAGTACAATTTCCCTCCACATACACCTACTATAACTCCAAGAATGACATCTAGACAGGCTTTTAAACTTCAAAACATAATACTTCATTTCACGAAATGCATTATGTCTACTTTTCTTTTCTTTTCCCAGAACATTTGGTTCTTCGAGATCTCTGGAAATTGCACAAAACTAATTCAGGAACTGTCCTAATTTCCCTGAGGTCTTTCACTTTTAGGCATAGGTGAATGTTAATATTTAGAAATAATTGGACTTCAAATGATTACCTCAGTCTCTACCACAATTACCTCAGCATCTCTTCAGTGCACCAGGTGTTAGATCTGCAATCTCTGAGTCAGTCTAACTGCCCTCAGAAGCACGGATGATGTTCAGTCATCTTTCTTGGACTCTCTGACCTGGTATTTTATGAGTACATTCTTCTGACCTGTGATAATGTCATACAGGATGGCCCTTAGGGGTCTATGTGTGTATCTGTGCTGGCAGACTTTATCTAATAACTGAGTCTACTAGCTTGAGCTGTCATTCTAAAGGTGTAGTTTGTTAAACAGTCTCATGTTCTCACAATACAGCAGCAATACCCAATGGAGACATGAGGTACTTAAAGAGACAGTTATGGCTTTTCAAAAGTTGAATTTTCTTAACCTTTACAAAACGGTAATACGCCTTTCAGAAACGGGTTCTATTGACCTATCTGCTGCAGATTGCATGGACACAAATACACAAAGACTGAAGCATGGTTCTTTAGGAAAGTGATGGAAATGAAACAGAAGTCAGATTTTAGAGGCAGAGATTACACCTAGTAGTTACCATAAGACATTATCATATAACTGAGTTTGGGAGAAAGACCACACCAGAAGTGCTGCCTTCATATTAGTTACCTTCTTAAGTTATTATAATTTATTAGTTAAATTCCTATAGATGCTGTGGGGGCATTTATTTTGTTGGCATAGTTTGACTCCACATATCCCCTTAGAGGGAAGAATCACTGCAAACCAATGCAGATTTCTTCTTCCCCCCCCCCCATTTTCTCCCCTATTTGATAACCTGCCAATTCACACCCACCAGCCAGCTCTTCCCCTACCATTCAACAGCTACCAACCAGTGAGGGTGAAGGCTAACATCTAAGACATGAGAGGTTATACAACTGCATCTTTTATGATTGCTAAGAAAGCGCTACCTACCTTCTTCCAGATACATAAGCAAATCTATGATTACCTAGTGTCTTGCTGACTGACAGATTCACGGAAGGCTGTGGCATTGTTCGGACTTGAACTCATGATCTCCCAACAATGGGATGAATGTTTTTCTGTTGTGCCATTTAGTAGCCTAATATTAAGTTGTTTAGAGTGATCACCTTTATCAAATGATGAAACATTTCCATCCCAATACGTGTGGTATCATCCCCATCCAGGGGGCACAAGGGCTCAATATGGTCTTGACACTCACCAGATCTCAACCCATTTGGGGATTTTGGTAGAAAATGTCAATTAAGGGAATTTTAAAAAAAATAAAATTTATGTAAGAACCAGGTTTATCACTCTATTGCAGGTCCAGAGGCTTGTAGAACCTGTGGCCAGGCAAATCGAAGCTGTTTTGGTGGCTTGTGATTGCCAGACACCTTAGTAAGACATTTTATGTTGGTTTTCCCTTTAATTTTACATCCATCTGTATCTATCTGTTTCAGTTCTCATGACTGAGTTTCTGCACCTACTACCTTCTCATCTTCTCCCTACTATTCAACAACTTTTGCACAAAACAGGAGCCATCCAGAGCTCCAGACCAAGTTCCTAGAGTTCTCCCCCATTCCAGTTTCACAATCACTCTCCATACGATTCAGTTGAAGGTGTTGTCTGCAAACAAAAATATATTATTACCATGAAGCACCATAATGAATTGGTAATGTTCTGGTTAAACAGATGCTAACCATGGTAACTATGAAGTATGGCAGTAAAATCATGGTAGTATCAGCGTTCAGAGTTACCATAAATAACCACAGTTAAACCATAGAGTATGAGACTAAAGCCACAGCAAACTATAGTGAATTTGTCAGTGGTATGAGAGGAAAGCCTAGTAATCCATAGTTTCCGTCTTCACATGTCCATGGCAGTTAATCAAGAAAAGAATGTCAATGTTAGCTTTGGCAAGCTGCCAGGTTTTCCAACTACCTCTGTGCAGAGGACACTTACTAGTCTCTGACGATTCTAACAGGCTCAGAATATCAGATCGCTTGCCATACACAGATCAAGCCTAATCTAAGAAGGAATTACATCATCAGTGAGAAATCATTACTCGAAATCCTACTCTGTTAAAGTTAGGCTTAATCTGTGCCCATAGATCATATACAGGCTATGTACATGTCTGTGCTTGTCTGCATTTGTGACTTGAAAGCATCAGCAGATCTAAGGTCGACCATGGAGGCTTCAATCAAGTGAAATAGATACATAAATCTATTGTTCTGAAATCCTTTATAAGTATGGCTCTTGAGCATCATTTTAAGAGTTCCTGTGCTGGTCTAATGCCTCAAAAATCCTACAACACACACTCACCTGCACTCTGCTTCCCCCAGTGGGCAATTGAGTTGAAATCACACATAAGATTGTTATTTTGAAGTCCCAGATCATAAAGTAGCGGAAGATTCTAAGTCCTGAGAAATGCCTGTAGCTATTTACTGCTTTGGCTGTGTGCTGTGGAGGACATCATGCAGCCAACATGCTTTAACCTCTTTTCTCCAAATCTACACTGTTATCAGGGAGTTAGCCTTGGAGTTAGAGAACACAAGGACATATTTACCAATGAATGGACATTTAGATGTACCACACATAATCTTTTGGACATCCATTTGTATTCTCTAGCACTATATATTTCATATGTGTGAGAAATAGAACGTATGGATAAGGATATGCAGCTATGTAACACTGCAAGTCTGCCTTGTATTGTAGATTTTTTCCTCTTTTGCTCTATTGAGGATGAACACACACCTGTATGTCCATCGGCTATATGGGATGTAGGATTAAGGAACACAATAAACCAATGTGTGGCTTCTTTTCTTCATATGTACACAAGCTTAACCGAATCCTCAGTTCTCCACACAAAAGGCTTTTGGTGTGGTTTACAGTTGCTGCTACATGAAATGAAAATTTCCAAGGCCATTGTGCTTCTTATCAAAGCATCACATTCACCTTCACTCTAATTTGCAATGCGAAATTCGGCCTGAAACACGCAATGTGATGTCCTTTTGTACACTTTTAGAAGAAACTGCATGGTTAACAGTTGATGCTTTCCAAAAGTGCTCTGCTTAGAACATTTTCTGAAAGGGAAACTCTGTTGTAGGGTTCTACAGAGAACCTGTAAGGGATTTCACAGAGACTTGTAAACCAAACATTGCTTGCTAGATGGAGCCTTTTTTGAAGAGTGTAGTGGCACAGCATGTTTGGGGTGGCACAGCATGTTTTGGGGAAGTGGGAGGAAACCAGAGAACCCAGAGGAAATGCAAGTGACAGGAGAATATCTTGTGAAATGTCACTCAGACAGTAACCCAAGCTCAGCACTACCTTTTTCTGATGTAATCATACACGCATAAGTAAAACATTATTTTTCATGTGGAGTGTGATACAACTAGATTTAACAAACCAAGCGTAACAAGTGGGTTTAGTGAGTTTTGGGTTTTTGGCTTCTCCCTAGCATTTAGTCTACTGGTACAACCATGGCCTCATCTTTGAACATCTCTTTGGTGACTTTCTTGTCAGACCATGTGTGAAGAGTAAATGTTATGGCTCTTTGGCGTGCTAGGCTCATGGTAACGGTTTTATTAAAACAGTCGCAAAAAGAGCAAAGCAACAGCTATGCTCTCAACGATGCCATTGATAAAGACTTGATTTTCTCTCAGTTTCGTAAGATACATTTAGAATATTAAATCTATCTATAATTGTTAAAATCTAAAGTATAATAATAAAAAATATCATATTGAATAAATAATATTTTATAATAATAAATAAATAATCTCTGAATAGATTCTGTAGGTATAATGAACATCCAGTATATTACAGAAACACATTTATATTTAGACATTTAGCAAGCCCTGCAAGGATCCACATGGATTTACAGCCTGAAAGATTAGAGACTAATGTTGGTTTGTATAAGTGCTAGAGTGGTCTATTCCATAATAAAATAATAAGACTAAAAATTAATACAAAAGACACGATATGCAAAGTAATTGTAAAGAGGGGGAAAATTGATTTATTATCCTATACTATAGACATGGGGCTGTTTGGAGTGGAATGAGAAGCTCTTTCCTCCACTGAGAACCAGGATGTGGAAGAAGTGATGTCTTGTGTTATGAGCATTGTTAGATTTAAAACAAGCAGAACGTGATGCCAACCTTGTCGATGGGGATGCCTCTGCCATCACTAATTTGTGTGCCTTAAATACCCTTAAAATATACCATGACCATGTCTGGATCAATGGCGAGATGTAATCAGTTCATCTCATGGTGGCAAGGATAAAGCCATACAAATCCTATACTTAGCCACTTATTTTTGAGATACTGTATTAACAAGAATTTCCTACCGAAAGACTGAAAAACTGACCTGTGGCAAAAATCTTCAGTTCCTGAACATGAAGGTATAAATAACATCTCTGTTTGACAAACAGGAAGGAAACTATTGAAGGAAAACTATTTCAGACATTGACCTTCCTGTGACCTTGATCCAATTCTTAAATCTAATGGTGGTTACAGTGATAACACTTTGTGTCTGAGGCATCCATCCATCCATCCATTTTCTGTACCACTTCTCCTACACAGGGTCACGGGGTAGCTTGGAGCCTATTCCAGGGAACTTGGGGCACAAGACGGGGGACACCCTGGACACGATACCAACCAATCGCAGGGCACAATCGCACAAAGACATTCACACACTACGGACAATCTGAAAATGCCAATTAGCCTACAACACATGTCTTTGGACTGGGGAAGAAACCGGAGTACCCGGAGGAAACCCCCGAAGCACGAGGAGAACATGCAAACTCCGTGCACACAGAGCGGAGGCGGGATTCAAACGCCCAAACCTCAAGGTGTGAGGCAAACGTGCTAAACACTAAGCCACTGTGTAGAGGTGGAGGCTGCACAGCAACATACACCCGACTTGGCATACTAGTTCACTGTGGAACATTCAGTACACAGAGTAAATAGCAGCACTGGCAAGAGGGTGCATTACCAGGCTTACATATTAAAGCAATGTGTGATTTTCTTTCACTGTTAAATTACCGTGGAATTCAGCTGGCTGTGGACTTACGCCAGACTGCATTACATCCTCTCAGAGTTGTTTGAAGCCTCATCGTGCCTAACCACAGAAGCAGGATTTCTGCATGATGCCATCCTCAGCTAACATGTTTGAAGTCGCCCACTTAATGTCTCTGCAGTGTTTTAATGTGTCTGTCCCAAACCACAACACCACACAGACACACTCTCTGAGCTTTGATGAGGGCACAGATCAAACAAGGAAAAGTGACGTGTAAAGTCACAGCTGAGATGTTTTCAGCAGCTTTCCCACCCTCGCTCTCTCTCTCTGCACCACTGAGTCTCACTCACTCTGTAAACACAACACTACAGAAACAAAGACATCAGCAAAGATGTTGGCAGATGTGTGTGTGTAATGCAGCTGTGATGAGAAAGGAAAGATGCAAACCACTTTAATGATTCCGGTAGTAGAAGTTGTCAGAAAGCATTTGTGTGCATGTGCTTCTTACACCTGCAGCACTGTAAATGACTCAGTCCACTCTGTGTTTGCTGTTTCTCTGTCTTTCACACCACACACACACACACACACACACTCTCTCTCTGTCAGTTTTGAACTGGCCACCCAGCATGCAGCCTCAGCTTCAATAAAACATGGCAACCTCTAACAAGGGTCGATTCATTTAGCTCTCCCGTAGAAGCCTGTTGGTGTAATGAGAGTCGGGCTGGTGATGAAAGAGGTGGAGGTTTCTAGACTGTATTACTGTTGGATGAATATCAATCACAGAGCCCAGGTAGCTCATACATTATTTACGCAAACAAGATGTCGATCCTGGTGCCTAAACTCTGTTGCAAACACAGAAAAATCAGTTCTCAGGTTGGAGAAATTGGTTTGGTACAAACCAATGAGATGCACTGTTTCCTGTGGTAGTTAAGGTTTGCACTAGCTACTAGAAAGTTATTCGTTTAAGTCCCAGGACATCTAGAAAAGCCGCTGAGAAAGATCTTTAACTGATTAGCTATGTGCTATGTGTAGATTGGATTCTGTCTCACTTGTAAATCACTTTGAATAAAAGCATCTGCCAGATGAATAAACACGGTGAGGAAATGGAACATTTTATAGGATTGTATTCAACTTCAACCTTATATTAGTGGATGTAACCAACAACATGCAAATATATTTTGCATTTCCAGATGAATCCCACCTTTAGTACTGGAAACAGAGCAGAAGTAATCTGTTTCTTATTTTGACACTGTATATATCTGTCACTATTCTTGCCAACATCTCTTTCTCTCTGTGGCCTGGATAACAGGTCTCGGTAATGCTGTAATACACATGTCCAACGCAATCCATTCTGCTCATAGTGTTGATTTCTACATGTATGAGTTCTTGATACATTTCAAACTCTTGGCAGATTTACATCTCTCTCTCTCTCTCTCTCTCTCTCTGTATTTTGCTGGTAAGCAGATTTGACACTTTGGAAAAGTTCATGGCAGTTTATAGAAGAAGGGTAAAATGTACAAGAATGAAATGTACTAAGACGAAGGCCAAAGCCTGGGGAAAGATGTTTACTGGAGGTGGCGTGCCCCGTCTCCTGCGTTATGGTAACCCAAAAGAGGAATAATTTTTTTTGGGGGGGGGAGCAGACAGTCAAGACATTGTAGGAAAAGATGTAAAACGTAGGCAGAGTGAAACCAATTATATTTATATGTATTTATGTGATGGTAAAAGTGTGTCTTTTTCAATGTATTAAATTCTGCATTCATAGTAACACTGTTTTGAACGCTATTAAGCTTTTCTCTTGACTTTATTTACACATGTGACCTTGAAGTAATCCAAAAATAATCAGATTACATTACTTTCATATTGTCATACTTGGATTGCGTTACTGATTACATTTTTTTTATGAAGTAATTTGTATCTGTAACGGAATACATTCTTAAAGTAACCCTCCCAACCTTGAATATGAATACCCTAACAGTTACAATAGGTACATCAGTAAATGGTGATAATGCCGTGGTCGAGCGGATAACAGCCGTGTTTACTATCAGTACCATTTCACATGATAGTTAAATATGTAATAAACATAGTTACCATAGAGCACCATAATAACCATAGGGTTTGCATAGTATTATGATTCAGTTTGTTAATGATACTTACTATATACAGGCAAATATACAACGCTATACTGCTATACTATATAATGCTATTATATAGGTAGATTTAATATATAGTAAATCTACCTATATAATCGATATTTTCCTTGCTAAGATCATTGTTTTTGCAGTGTTATCACACATTGCTGCAAATTTCATACTAAAGCCAGTCAGCATAACTCCAGTGTGTCTGTGTGAACGGTAACAAACACACTGCAGTTGACTGCCAGCTAGAGGTCACTTAACTGGGTCACAGTGTAAATCATTTCCTTTACATTTGAACCTTCTCACTAGTGCATTCAAAAACAGTTACGTTAAAAGAGAGGTGTGTGTGTGTCCTCCCAACGTTCACTGTCAAATGTCCTCAGAATCCTCACAAGAAACTTTGATTCGAAAAACAAAGAGATAAATATATTTCCTTTTGCTTACTGGGTTTACGGTTAGGTTTAGCGTAGCATTAATTAGCTACAGTAATAACAATTATGTCAATGTAAGGACCATACAAGGACAGGAAGACGAACGTGTGTGCGCACGTGATTTCCCAAATATCCCACAGTGTCAGTAGGTCAATGAAAAAATATATATCTTCTTACCGAGCAAGCTGAAGATTACTCACTGACCCACTGACTGACCTGCAAAACACACACACACACACACACACACACACACACACACACACACACACACAAAACACAGAGACAACAAGCATAGCTCACTGTTTCTCGTCACAAATCTTTTTTAATGTAGCATGCACTGTCTGTTTTGTGAGCTGTGAGAGCAGGACACTATACTCGTAAAAAAAATAAATAAATAAAAAAATTCATGTGAGTTCATGAGGTTTTGAATTTATGATAGATTTCCCTTTAGCTCTGAGAGTGCAGGTGTCTGGCTCTTAACATGCACAGGTCTAAAATATGGAAAGGACGTTTAGCCTGATATATTAATAGTTAACAGACTCCAAAGCACCTGCTTAATGTGCCAGGCCAAAAATCTACTTTATATAATGTATTCACAAAGCTTGCATTAAAATGACTACAAATGCTTTAATTGTATACAAAGGGCAACTCTTCCTTTAGCTTTATAGCATGTCACAGATGTGTGGCTTCAAATTTTCTTTAGATGAAGAATGACACGTGATAATGACTTAGCCACATGCTGAACAGGGAATGGTGAATATATTGTTTGACATATAAGCTGTGTTTTCACACCGGTCCAGTCAAATCAAACTGCTCTGATTATGCATTAATGAATTTCCGAAGTTGTCCTGGACTCAAAAACGTGATTTATTTTTACAAAAAATAACTCTTGGGTGAATGATTCCAATTATATATCGGTTCAAATTCATTAGCACCCATTTGACATGTTTCCATTTCAAACAGTTTTTTCTCTCTCTCTCTCTGTCTCTCTCTCAGCTTGTCTGGAAAAATCAGAGGTTAGTTTGTGATGTAATAAAATAAACTGCATGGTTTTGGACCTGCTATATGTGAGATCATGCCACGTTCACGTCACATGGGGGAAATCTGTAGAACAGGAAAAGAGTTTATTATTCCATTTTTCCAACCTGAAAACCATCACATAGTTTAACATTAATCCTTAACACCTATCAATTGCATTTCAACTAATATATACCACAAAATACTGTTTGAACTTGATTTCCCTGGAGACACGACATGTTCTTGCTGATAGTTGCCTCATTTTTAGGTTTGTTTGGAGAAATCATCAGAAAGACGTACACGTTCCTCCCATTCAGAAGTTGGTAATACGGTTATTCTCATATGATGTAAAAGATAATGTGATTAACTGAAATATTTAGCTACAGAACCCTTGTGCTAACAAAATCCTGATAGCTATTGTATATTTTATAAGTTTGGCTGAATAAATCACAGAGGATCTCACAATACTCAGATTCACTAATCTAGCAATTAACTAGCACGCAATATTCTACTGTTTTCTTTGCTGACTTTAAGTCATCACCATATATTCATATTCATTCAAATATATATATATATATTCAGGGATACTTTAAGTCTCATCATAAAGTAATGTATTTTGTCGTTTAATGATGTCATTATAGACGAAGGCAAAAATAAGAAAAGCTTGACTATTACAACCCATGCCTCCAGGTCCCTGAAGCACATTATTTTAATTAAATATTAGTCTCAGCCTCAGACGCTTTGTGACCTGTGACCTTTTGTATCTTTTGTACGCTTGGCTGGCCACAAGCTTCACAAATGTGAAAGCTTTGTGATATTTTGAATCTTTTGTGCCCTTTTCTGGCCACAAGCTTCAGATTGTTGAAGGTTGAAATCTGATTGGCTTGCTGCACTTACGTGTAGACAAACCTCTGTGCGTTGGTTTCCAGCAGTAGAACAAATGTTTGAACAGTGACACAATGAGATTTTTTGGAGCAAGATATAGTCATTGGACTGAAAAACAGTTCACAGAATCCTGTCTTTAATGTTAATAAATAAAGTGTTAATAAATAAAGCTTTTAGCGGTGTATAAATGAGATAGCGAGCATATTTGTCAACAGGCTACAGGGAAAATGCTCTGTGGTTGGTCATCTGCCGTGTCAGTCAGATTGCTTCTTTTAGGAGAAGTAGGTGGTTCTTGGCTGCATTTATTGATGAAGCTGGAGGTCTGGCTTGCGAAACTAGCGAGACACTAAACCTTTCATCCTGAACTCAGGCTGTAATGGGTGTTTAGTGCAGGCCAGGACTCAGTAGCGCTAGGTCCTCCCTGAATTGTTTATTATCTTTGATTGCTCTCTCTTTTTCCCAACGTTTCCCTCAGTCCTCATAACTGCCTCAGGAGCACCATCACAGCTCCGTCCAGCATTAACTCAGGAGTCCCGGCCCAAGCAGACGGCCTTGGGGTCAGACAGAGCATCTCCAGGGACACATCATTCTTTGGTGGACAGCTACAGCCTGGGAGACTGCTTTTCCCCCTTCACACTGACCCAGCCTTCTGCTCTGACTCATTCCAACACACTCTCTGAGCTTCTACATAGTCCATATTCTGAACAGCCTTTTATAAAACATGTTGTTAGCCTTTTTATTTACATAATTGGATTTTTTTTTCTAGCTTTAAATCCTGACCTTAGGCCAGTTGGCTACTGAATCTGGTCCAGATGCCAATAGCTGCAGGTCACTGCTCAGATTCCTCTGCTTATAGAATATGTAACTCAATTTTATCCCTTGAAGTGAATGTTTATTTTAGCTCCTGATGTTAACATTCAATAACCAAAAGAAGAATGTAAGTCAGAGGGAGGAACACTAGAGGAACGTGGATCCAGGTGGAGTTTAAGTTTAGGAAGATGGGAATATTACTAGGGACTGCGAAGATTGGTTTACACTTTAACAAGCTTTTCAGGCTACAGTTAGATTAAATTAAAGATATGGACTATATCGGCTTTGCCAGAAAACAACACATTTACTGACATATAGTTCAACCAATTTCTTTTTTTCTAAATTTGTTCCATTGGTTTGCAAAGACAGACTATTTCCATTCAATTCAATCCAAATCTATTTTATTTGCATAGCACTTTTAACAATACACGCTGTCACAAAGCAGAAATCTGGGTGTAGATTTCGATACCTAATGAGCAAGCCAGAGGCCACAGAGACAAGAAAAACTTCCTGAGAGGAAGAAATCCAGAAGAGACACCAGACTCAAAAGGGAATGAATCCTCTTCTGGGTGACAGTGGATAGTGGGACTATAAATCATTACTCATCTGCAGCTGTATACTATAAAGGCAAACAATACTAAGTACTAAAGTATGTTCAGTATGAGAATATTATGAATCAGTTCTAGGATGAGCACAGGAGCGTATTTATGACTACAGCAGCAGCTCTTAGGCACAAATGTACAGTATTTCTGTGTTGTATTACATGGCTTTTATGGTTGTTGTTGATAACAGATTTCAGTGATCTACAAACTTCTAATTTTACACATCTGATTCAGTTAATCAAGTTGTAATATCTTCCCTGACTCTGTCCCTGTCATATTCATCTCTGGTCTCTTCCTGCTTGTTTGTCCTGTTTTTTTTCTCTCTTTCACTTTCCTTATATGGTCTGTCCTTCCTCTTCTTGTTATCTGTATTGGTAGTTAATTACCAATTAACACCTGTTCCTTTTTTGTCCTTAATTAGTCGGTAGTTTCTCCCTGAGTCTCAATTCGCCTAGTATCCGAGATTAGAATTAGTATAAATATAATTATAAATAAATATAATTAGAATTAATGCTCTACTATTTCCGGTACATTTTTGAAATGTGGATCTGTGGACACTTTAACAGCTAATATTGCTCACAACTCCTTGCGCGATGGAGGCGGAGTTTTGTGACAGCTTGCTTTACCGAATTCAAAGACACATATAAATGAAATGTGGGAAGTCATGGGAATAGTAAATTAAATCATGTAGTATAAATGATGTAAGGAATAATGAATGAAGAAAAGCTGAAATGCAACAAGGAGTTTGTTTACGGCGACAGCGTGCGTAACTAGGCAACAACATTCTCTTCCGTTACATGACGTGTTACTACGTCCCAGTACTTGTATACTCTTTTGCTGCACACTCAAATGCATGTAATTTTTCTTCACAAAAAGCGTACTTACATTTAGTGCGTAGTATAAGTAGGCGAATTGGGATGCAGGGCTAGTCTCTACTCCTATTCATAGACTACGTTTACATGGACAGCAGTAATCTAATTATTGACCTTATTCTGAATAAGACAATATTCTGATTAAGGTGTTT
>JANDJT010000001.1:30826869-30837770 GCA_024331685.1 Stegophilus panzeri | reverse complement strand
ATGGTGTGTTTAGGTTGGACTGGAAGATCTCGAGTGTCCTGCACAGATCCCTGACCTCAACCCTACTGAACACCTTCGGGATGAACTGGAACACCGACTGTACCCCAGACCTCCTCACACACCATCAGTGTCTGATCTCTCTAATACTCTTGTAGCTGAACGATCACACATGATCCCCACAGCCACGCTCCAAAACCTAGTGACAGAAACCACACAGAAAGCATAAACGCGGCTGTGGATGTTCTTCCTTGCATTGCCTTAGGGCTCAAAACACTAAAAACAGTTTGCACACAAGCCTCCATTACTGAAGAGTTAACTAAGTTCAGTTTGACACAATAGACTTTAATTTAAAACAGTAACGAATTCAGAAATGACTCGTAACACAATTAGCATGTTTTGACTCTATAGTACACAGTTATAGAAGGGATTTATTTATAATCACACTATCCGGTCTCACCCAGATGAGGACGGGTTTCCTTTTGAATCCGTTTCCTCTCAAAATTTCTTCCTCGTGTCGTCTCAGGGAGATTTTCCTCACCACCGTCGCCTCTGGCTTGCTCATTAGGGATAAATTCATACACTTAAAATCTGTATCTGGAATTTATACATTTTCTTAAAGCTGCTTTGTGACAACGGCCATCCGGGTTTGAGGGTTCGATTCTCGTCTCCGCCCTGCGTGGATGTTCTCAAATGCTTCGGGGATTTCCTCCAGGTACTCCGGTTTCCTTCCCCAGTCCAAAAACATGCACTGTAGGCTAACTGGGATTTCCAAACTTTCCATAGTGTGTGAATGTGTGTGTGATTGTGCCCTGTGATGGGTTGTGTCCCCCGTCTTGTTCCCTGGGATAGGATCCAGACTCCACCATGACCCTGTGTAGGATAAGCGGTATGGAAAATGGATGCATGGATGAATGGATAGATAGATAGTGGAAAGCCTTCCCAGAAGAGTGGCGCTTATTATAAGAGCAAAGACAGGACTAAATCTGGAAAGGGATGTCCAACAGGCACATCTGGGTGTGATGGTCAGTCAGACGTCCACAAACTTCAGGGTAGAGGTCTCAAATTTTCTTCATGGTCATTGTCTTCCAAAGTGTCTGGCACATATACTACATTATGGTTCTAATATCATATTAAAGATTGTGATGAACATGAAAAATCATTACACTGTAGTACAAGTGTTACAGGATTAAAACAATGTCTCTGAACTTTGAAGGGTAACAATGTAGAGAAAAGGTCAGGGCTCTTAGCCAGTCAAGCTAACTAAGCTAACTACCGCCGTTTAAAACAGGTTTTAACGTTAAATTAAAATATTTCTGCTCTGTTTTTGTGTAAATATTTTGTAAGTAATACTTATAAAGTGAGGGTTTTTTTTGTTTGTTTGTTTGCTTGTTTGTTTTTTAATACTTCTATCATATCATGTACACAAGTTGCTACTAACTAGCCAGAGTCACATATAGGGCTCTACTCCCTTCATGCACTACATAGGGTGGATATAATAACAGACATGTCTGAAAGACACTACACCCTTCACAGTGCCCTATGTGTGTTATTGGAATCGGCTGGCTAGCTTACACTCTAAAACCGACGGTAAACTGAGATAGTACTTGAGAAGGATGGTTTTTCTGGGTGCTCACCTGGAAAATCGGAGAAATCGCAATGACAAAATACGGTTCATATCGACTGTAAAAGTACACAAATACAAAGTTCAAACCCTGCACCATCCAACACCGGAGCTTCCCGTGTCACTGCTACCTCCTAAACCACGCCCACTCTAGCACTGTCCAACTGGGATGTGTCGGTTACGATCGAGTCGGCTCTTTGAATCGGCTCTTTCGCTGAGAGCCGATACACACATGAATCTTTATTTATTTTCTTCTTTATCTCTTTCTTTCTTTCTGTCCTTCTTTCATAACGTCCTTTCTTTCTTCGCCTTTTCTTTCTTTTTTCTTTCTGTCCTTCTTTCATAATTCCCTTTCTTTCTTTCTGTCCTTCTCTCATAATTCCCTTTCTTTCTTTCTTTCTTTCTGTCCTTCTTTCATAACTTCCTTCATTACTTCCCCTTTTCATTCTTTTTTGTTTTTGTCCTTCTTTCATTACTCCATTTCTTTCTTTCTTTGTCTTTCTTTCATAACTCCATTTCTTTCTTTCTTTCTTTCTGTCCTTCTTTCATAATTCCCTTTCTTTCTTTCTTTTTTCTTTCTGTCCTTCTTTCATAACTTCCTTCACTTCTTCCCCTTTTCTTTCTTTTTTCTATCCTTCTTTCATAACTCCATTTCTTTCTTTCTTTCTTTCTGTCCTTCTTTCATAATTCCCTTTCTTTCTTTCTTTTTTCTTTCTGTCCTTCTTTCATAACTTCCTTCATTTCTTCTTCTTTTCTTTCTTTTTTCTTTCTGTCCTTCTTTCATAACTTCCTTCCTTTCTTCCCGTTTTCTTTCTTTTTTCTTTCATAACCTCATTTCTTTCTTTCTTTCTTTCTCTTTCTTTTGTTTTTTTAGTTCTGTCCTTCTTTCATAAATCCCTTCCTTCCTCTCTTTTTTCTTCCTTCTTTTGTTTCTGTCCTTCTGTCATAACTTCCTTCCTTCCTTTCTTTGTCTGTCTTTCATTTCCTTTCTTTTCCATCCTTCTTCAATCCCTTCCTTAAGTCCTACCTTCCTGTCCCTCTTCCATAACATCCATTTTCTTTCTTTCTGTCCTTATTCCATAATTTCCTTTCTTCCTTTCTGTTTATTTTCCATCCTTTTTCCACCCGTTCCTTTTTTCCACTTTTCTTTGTTTTTTTTAATTGATGTCTTGTTTATTTAAATCCAATTCTGATTCACTGCTGTTCTTGTGTCTTACTCCTGTTCTATTAGGATTTTAAACCAGAGTTGCCTCTACACTTCTCAAAAACCTGGTACTTCTTGAAATTATTCTTGGGAAATAAACCACTGTTTGTGTTGCACTGTAGCCTGTAACATTAATGCACTTCATTTTGATGACCCTCTTTTTGATTTACTTTCGATGATTAACACACTAGTACGAGCATGTTAATATAAATCTGTGATTTGCCTGGAACTGCTCTCAGAGCTGCTCTCACAGAAAATTCACCAGCTAACCTATTATACATATCATTACTTTTAACTCAGCATATTTTACACCACACTGTATAAATGTAACAAATCTATCTGTAGTATGGATTAAGCCTTGACTGGCTTCTTTACACAAAACCTAATGAGCTAAAAAATCATGTTAGCTGTTAGTAAGGGATCATAATTAATGAAACATTAGCATTCGATGCAAAATTAATCAATGCTGTTTCCTTTTATTTCTCTCCACTGTGCTAACTCTAAACACTGCACCAAATTCAATTCACAATATAGAAATTGTTTCAAATGGGCATCTGTGTGGTAAATTGTTTAAAATGGGCATTTCTGTGGTAAAATTGTTTAAAATGGATATTTCTCAGTCTATGACTTAAAGTAGCACAGCTGTATTTGTGTCTGCTGTAACTACATGAACAACATTAA
This sequence comes from Stegophilus panzeri, assembly GCA_024331685.1. Classification (NCBI taxonomy): domain Eukaryota; kingdom Metazoa; phylum Chordata; class Actinopteri; order Siluriformes; family Trichomycteridae; genus Stegophilus; species Stegophilus panzeri. Next base: position 30,834,264 of record JANDJT010000001.1, on the reverse strand, counting down.
CAATGTTAAACAAAACTTCTAGCTAGCTAAGCTGTTATTTGGCCTTTGCTTTGAAGAAGCTCATGATGGCCTGCATGCACTCATCAGAGAACCAGCGCTCCATCAGCCTCTCCACCTCAGCGTCGTTCACAGCTTGGAGTTTGTCCTTCTCCACCTGACGCATCAGCTGCTTGGACAGAGCCGGAGACATGAGAAATAAATAAGATGAAACGTAGTTTTGAAGTGAAGATTAAAATGATGATAGTATGACTTTTACAAGTATTTGATGGCTTAATTGAAATGTTCCTGAGAAGAATATTTGCTGCTCAATTTCTTTTTTATTCGCATGTTTGCTGTTTTCATTCTGCTGTCCAGATGTTGTCTGTTCCAACACTGAAGCAATACTCTAAAAAGTGAAATCAGGTTATCAGTAAAGCTTTACAATAACAGTACATGAATAATCATGCACTAATACCTGAATTAATACTTGGTAATAATCCTAGATTCATGCTTTACCTGGCAGATTTCAAAATCTCCACAGTTAACTCATTTTTTAAAATCAGTTACACAGACTTTATTACAATAATCCTTAGTAAGCTAGCATGAGTCATCGAACTCTGTGTTGATTTGAACCCAATCTGACAACCAGGACTGTGATCTGGTTTACCAGAAAGCAACAAGTATGCAACTAAAACCAAATAAAATGAAAATTAAATGCACAAAACACGATTTAAACATTCACTTTTAACACGTGTTTCTTCCTTTAAAAAGAACTATAAACATTAGGTTTTGTGCACTAAAATAGGTTTTAATATATTTGTAGATTGGACTAAATTGAATGTTTGCATCATTGAACTGAATTAATTTACCACCATTAAAAATAATTAACCACTGTAGAAAATTCTGCTACCATCATGTGATTTGATTGGCTGGCCAAATCTTAATGAGAACAGCTGTGGCCTCTTACTAATTAAGCACTACTCTCAGTTTGCATGTAAGAAGCCACTTCTCGATGATTGAGACATGGCCTGTGTGGAATTGTTGCGTAGTGGATAATATAAGTTTATTTTGCTTGTTTGTTTGATTTCAACTATGATATGTTTGATATTTTATTGATATCTTGTTTTAGTTTAAAAACAAAAAACACACACACAAAATAGCGTGCGTTTATGATGACTTTTATTTTGTAATATGTCTCCTAACTCTACCGGAAGTCCTCTCCGCCACCGGGGCTGGTTTCACATTGTGGGAGGCGGATTAAAAGAGCAATGAAGTGGGGGTCTTTGCACTCTGCTTTGGAGCGGGTTGTGTAGTGTGACTTTGCGGGGTTGTCGGTGTGAAGACATGGCCGCTGTCTCTCCGCTGCGGGCTTTACGGCGTGTGGTGAACGGAGTAACTTGGCGACACTGCGGCTCTTTCCGGAGGAGCGCAAACACTGTAAGACCTTCACCACCATAAACATCCAAACATCTCTCAAGCATTAAAGGGGTCTGAAGAATTCAAGATAAAAACAATAAATACACACTTTGCACTTCTTCTACTTTTTGCTGTCTTGCCTTTTGTTTGTTGGTATCTAAGATGCTTTCTTATTTATTTATTTATTTATTTATTTTATTTTATTTTTTTTTTAACCCACTGCATTACTCCTCAACTTATCTTTATTAATGTTTATGAACTATTAGAAATAACTTCGGGGGGTTGGGGCGGAGCTGTGAGGTAGGGGGAGGAGCTGTGAGGTAGGGGGCGGAGCTGTGATTTTGGGTAGGGGTTGTTTGGTAGCTGTAACCATCAGGAAATGAAGGCTGAAATTCTGATCTTGTCATTTCATAATATTCATCTTTTGATCTCAAACCCAAATGTCTTCAGTGTACAGTGAAAACAATAGAATATTTTCTTGCTGGTCTGATACTTTCAGAGGGGACTGTACCTCAAATACCTGATGGCAAAACATCTAGAAAATGGTCTTTTTATTCCTGAACATGAACGTGTCAGTACCATCTCTGTATAACAAACGGGAAAGAATCTACCATTGAAGAACTGTTTTAGATGTTTGACCTTGCTGTGACCTTGACCCTGTTTTATAAATCTAATCAGTTCATCTGCTGGCTACACTGATAATTCCATATAAATCGTATACACTTTCAACCACTCGTTCTTATAGTCTAATATAGCCATAATGAGAATCTAGGATGGACACACAACCCCCAAAAAAAGATTAAATATTAATGCATCTCTTCTATTTGTGCACCAACCCCCCCAATTTTTTGTTGTTGTTGTAAAACTGTTTTTGATTTCATGATGTGCACATGGACAGGAAATATTCATTTTATATTATTTATTTTTTCTTCTTTTTCTATTCCTTTCCTCTCTCCATGACTTTAGTAGTCCAAAATGAATTTTTATTATTATTATTATTTTTTATTTTATTTATTTATTTTTTTATATTTTTCTAACTAAATCCTTATTGTCCTATGAAGAGAGCTGGTGGAGGTGGTTGGTCTTTAAAAAAAAATAAAAATAAAAATAAAATAAATAAATAAAAATCCAGATTAATAAATGAACAACTTTTGGCTAAGATGAAAGATTTTGTACCCTGTCACTTCTTCTTTTCTTGTTTTTATGTCTGTGTAACTTGTTTTATAACCTAACATTAGGCTCGGAGCACTGCGTTTCTCCTCACTTTACCTCCGCTATCTTATCTGGGATATGAAACCCTCAGGAGAGTATCTTGTGCAACTGCTGTTTTCGCACTTGACAAAGGTACTGTTTTTAAAACTGCATATCTAAGCTTGTGTTCATGTGCAGGATATACTGTATCAGGATAAAGGAAATCTATGACTCCAGCATCTCCTTTTCCTTTCTGTTCAGCCGACGAAATCGTAGAACAAGCCGACTACTTATACAGCTGCGGAGAAACCGAGAAACTTTACAAACTCCTGATACGGTATAAGGACAGGTAGGCAATATGCTTTCCTATTATTCTCAGATGGGAATGAATTTCGACTTCCTAGACATAATTAGCAGGCAGCGTGTGACGGTAGAAAGGAAGAGGAGTGTTACTTGCAGGCGATGCCCTTTAGTACCCTCAGAGCTGGTAGCGATGAAAAGCCTCCCGAAACTTGCTCGGGTTACTTATGTAACACGATAGACAGACTACAGAGCTGGAATATCTGGAATTATTCATAAGTACTCGGTTCCAGACCTGGGTTTGATTACTGAGGATATGGATATTTTGTTGTCAAAGCAAAAAAAAAAAAGCCTACACCTTGTTAACCTTAATTAATTAACCTTGACCAGTTAGGTCAGAAATTACAAAGTAATAATAAATGAATCTTTTCTTATACTTGACTATTTTTGGATTTTATTCCATTTTGACTATTTCATAAGATATAGAGTTAAAAAGAAATACAAAACTAGTCGGTTTATGGCAGGGGTTATTGTTGTGGCCTGCAGTATTTCCCCAAGAATGGGTCACACTCGGGGGGGGTTAAGAATTGAGGATTTAATTGACTTTTGGTGTACCAACACAGCCTTCTTCATGAACATCACATTAAACAGCACAGCCTACAATTCTTAAATTACAGGGTGTCCCAAAAGTCTCAATACACAGGGGAAATTAACACTTTATTTATTTATTTATTTTTTTAATTTTATTTTTTTGGCAAAATGTAACTGAACAACCTCTACATGATTGCCATTTCTTTGTAAATGGTCTGCACTTACAGCGCTTTACACTCTCATTCACACAAACACACCAATGGTAGCAGAAGGCGCTAACTTGCCATCCGGAGCAACTTGGGGTTCAGTGTCTTGCCCAAGAACACTTCGGCATGTGGAGTCACGTGGGCTGGGAATCGAACCGCCAACCCTACGATTAGTGGACGACCCGAGCCACAGCCGTGTGTCTGTAAACACACTGAGTGGGTCGTCTCTCCCACTCATGATGAACTCGTATTCAAACAGCTGAAAGCCTGTACATTTTGACAATAAACCGGATTTGCAATGGGGCTTGAATCATTTTGACTGCAACTGTATGGATGTAATTGCATGTCCATAGCAACCTTGCGACAGCTTCCCGATCCAGCCATGAGAATGATTTCGATACATTCTACTTTTGTCAAAGGCGTTTTAAAAGGCTATCTGGGGGGGAAAAAAAAATGACCAATATAAAGTATGCAAAATTTTGGAAGACATTTGCTAAAAAAAAGTGTTAATTTCCATTGTGTATAGAGACTTTTGGGACACCTTTTTATTATAAAAAAGTGTCAGTTCATCAATGTCTTGACTATTGGGGAATTTGCACACTTTTTTATATTTACAAATGAAAGCTCGTTGTTGAGAATCATTATTTGTAAGGTGTTTTGACAGAAAGTGAGTGTTTTTTGTTAGATACCAGCCCACTCAATTCAGTGCAGTGTCACTAGGTCTTGCACATACAAACCTTGAGAAGTCAAATTAGGCAAAGTCGATGCCTCCTTATCTCCTTAGGTGGCAGGTTATCAACCTAGAAATCGTTCGAAGCCGAACATCTTTAAGCGTAAACACACTCTGAGAATTCGAGGAGTCTTCCAAATCCAGTATAGACAGGTTTTACTGTAGAAAAGAATGTTGCCCTTTCATTATTCATTCTCTAATCACTGTTCACAGTATATGCTGTGGGGGGGGAAAAACCTTTTCAAAACCCTACTCTACCGTGTTTAGTTTGAGTAACGCAGCCTTTTCCTCTGTCGTTAGTGATGATGCGGAGTTTCTGTGGAGACTGGCTCGAGCTTCACGCGACCTCACTTTGCTGAACAACATGACAGCTGACCAGAAGAAAAAACTCACCTATGAGGCATTTGACTATGCCAAAAAAGCTCTGGAGAAAAATGAAGCCTGCTTTGCTGCACACAAAGTACATGTGCTTTAGTGTTCCATCAGTTTTTCTTAGATCAGTGAATCTCTTTTAACATGTTAACCCCCCACCTTTTACTTTTTAAAGTGGTATGCTGTTTGCTTAAGTGATGTAGGAGACTATGAAGGGGTCAAAATTAAAATCGGAAATTCCTTCATCATTAAGGAGCATTTGGAGGTAAGCTGATCATTCTATGAACATAGCAGAGTCTATAATTATTGGTACCTTCTGAAAGGCACAGACAATCCATGTTTCCTCTTACAAATAAGAACTTTTCTCACACATTTGGTTAAACGGGGGGGAAATGGTGGTTTAGTAGATTTGCCTTGCACCTTTGGGGTTGGGGGTTTGATTCCCCTCTCTGCTCTGTGTGCGCAACGTGAGCTTGCATGTTCTCCCCATGCTTCAGGGGTTTCCTCTGGGTACTCTGGTTTCCTCCCCCAGTTCAGACATGCGTTATAGGCTGATTGACATCTCTAAATTGTACATGTGTGTGATTGAGCCCTGCAATGGGTTGGCTCCCTGTCCACTGTGTCCCCCTGGGATAGGCTCCAGGCTCCCCATGACCTTGTGTAGGATATGCGGTACAGAAAATGGATGGATTTGGATAGATGCAAACCTGGGAAAAGCATTTAGAAAATATGGTCAAGGATGCCTCAGAGCAGTTTTTGTATCTGGTGGTTTAGGGACCTAAAATGAATAGCATCAAGAATTCCAAGTAGCAGAATATTTTAGCCGAAAACCTGCTTGCCTTTGCCAGGAGGTTACGACTTGTCCAAAATGCAAAAATGGCTGCGTAACAAAATCCCTTGAGTTTTACAACCACCATCTCAGTCTCTGGATTTGAATTGAATTGAAGCGGGAGGATCACCTGCACAAACCTAGTGGGGAAATGTTGGCCATAGAGGAGTGTTCAAGATCTCTACAACTCCCAACTCTATTAGACCATACCGGAAGTTGCTCAGTGCTGTTATTTCTCTTGTGGAGGTGTTACCATGTTAAAATATGGGGGTGGGGCACCTGACCATTTTGAAACCAATATTTTGCAGAGGGAAAAAAAGTGCACTAAAAGATTATAGGGGGGGAAAAAAAGTAGTATTATACTAAAACTTTATTATCCCTTCATGTTTGACACGTTAAGTGAAAATATCACTTGTACCATTTATTCTCATGAAGGGTGCCAATGCTCTTGGGGTTGGCTGTATGCCATCTCTTTATGCAGAGTTTCATCAGGAATGTGTGTGCTATTTCCACAGAGGGCTATTGAGCTAAATCCAAAAGATGCCACTTCTTTCCACATCCTGGGTTATTGGTAAGTGCACGGCTTCTGCTGGATGAAGAAAGCCACTTCCAACCATTCTCACTTGATGGATACAGTGGAAATGAACATGGCTGCCATCGGGTTGGATTTGTGTTTCCTTCCTCAGGTGTTTTGCCTTTGCTGAATTGCCATGGTACCAGCGTAAAGTTGCAGCGGTTCTTTTCGCTTCACCACCAACTGCTACCTATGAAGAGGTAAAATGCTAAGCAGAACTACATCACCTTTGCAATATATTTAAAAAAAAAAAAAAAAAAATCTCCCTGCTGTCATTTTAAAAAAAAAAAAAAAAAAAAAAAAAAGTTTGGAAAGAACATTCCTGGCTTTTAAATCTATGCTTTGGTGTTTACAACCTGGAATTGAAATGGACTTCTGAAAAGGATTTGGCTTTGGTCTGGGCTTTGATTCAACCATGCTAACTCATTTAGGTTATTGTTTTTGAACCACTTCAATGTAGCTTATGGTCATTGTCCTGTTGGAAAGTGAACGTCTGTTCCAGTCTCTTGAAGACTGGAACAGGTTTTGTGCAAGGGTTGCCTTGTATTTTGACCAATTTCCCAGTCCCTCCTGTTGAAACGCATACCCCACAATATGAATCTACCGCCACCATGCTTCAGAGGGGATGGTGAGTAGTGTTGGGGTTTCTGCAATCTGTGCCAAGGGTAAAAAAAAAATAAAAAAAATTCAGTTTTGGTCTCAACATGCCATAGAATGTTTTCTCACATGTTTTGAGTCTCCAACAGGCCTTTTGGCAAACTCCAAACTGGATTTCATTTGGCTCGCCAGTTTTCCATTAAGCCCAGGTTTGTGAAGTTGTCCAGGCTGTTGGTTGTCCTGTGAACAGCTTCTCACAGCTGATGAGATACCCTTGGCCTCTTGGTTGCTTCTCTGACTAATTATGAATTCTAATGGGAACTGATTGGACAGCAGCTACTTTAGGGGTTTCCCAGCAAAATGTGGATGAATAATTACCCCAACTTCATTTATTTTGTGTAGATGCATGAAAATCCCAATAAAGGTCCATTTCAGGTCCAGGTTCTAACACTACTGGGATTGGGGGGAGAAATACAAGCCACTGTAAATGCATTCTAAGCATATACTTTTATTATTAGGCCTTGGAGTTTTTTCTGAGAGCTGAGGAAGGTACAGTACTGACATCTTAAGGCTTATTAACATTTCTGGACATTTACACTACAGTATAATA
>JANDJT010000001.1:30810943-30826832 GCA_024331685.1 Stegophilus panzeri | reverse complement strand
CCCAGTGGACCCAAACTTCTATAGCAAGAATCTTTTGATGCTTGGAAAGACCTACATGATGCTCAAGGACCAGGAGAAAGCACTTCTATGGCTTAATAAAGCCCAAGACTATCCTGCCATTACAGAAGAGGACAAACAGGTTAGAACACCCACGAGAGTAAGATTTTTGACATACCACAGTGCTGCTGACTTCTTGATTCTGATTGGTCCGAAGGTATTGATTCATTTTCATATAACAGCAGCTCATTTCACAGGGATGTGTGTAGTAATCAAATGTTGACTATTAGGAGACAGTTATTTAACACTTATGGAAGGACTCTCCAGTGTCAGCACATAGTAACAGTTTTCCACCATGACTGTTTTTCTTTAAGGTGTGTTTACTTATTAACTGGTAAGGAGACAACCATTTATAGCCGCTATAACGTATAGCAAGTGATAACAGGAACTACTTCGTCTCGCTGATGTTTCACAACATTAAACATAACAGCCAATAGTTAGAAAGCATGACGTGTCGTTCATAACTGAATTAAAAATTGTAATAGTTGGCGAATTGCTGTTGAATAAAACATTTTAGGATGTGCTGCTAAGGGAAATAATCCACTTCAGGGTATCTCCCGTTGTTGATTTAGCATGCCCCCAAATGTTTTATTCCTTACTTAAACACATTCCCATTGTCCTTTTGTTGTTCTTATATTCTCAATTTACCATTTTGGCTCCCAACAGGTTCAAAAAGAAGCACATGACCTTCTCAAGAAGCTAAACTGCTGATGGATGGATCCATCTGTTTCAACAAAAGAAATCTTTAGTTTTTCAATTCCAATAGCCTTAACAGGGAACAAGTAACCTTTTGAATATTGTCTTGGGTTTAAAGTGAGCTGTTAATAATAATAATTATTATTAACTAATGATTTGAGTGTACTGTGACCAATCCTGTCTGCCTGAACTATTACCATACCATTTGAAAGTCAAGTTTAGGAAAAACAAAATTAAATGATTCTCTAGAATAAAAATATTCCCTCTGCATCCTTTCCATTGGTTAAAATTATTTTTTTCATATTTTTAAATGGATCAAGTTAATCAAATGGGTGTTTGGGGTTTTTTTTTTTTTTTTTTTTTTTAAATTTATTTAAAAAGTGAGTGAGTGATATCTCAGTATATGCGTTTACAGAATTTATCCAAGTCATACGCTATATAGCTAAAAGTTTGTGGACACCTGACCATCAGTCATATGTGGGTCTTCCAGAAACTTTTGCCTCAATAGTTAAAGCACACAATTGTATAGAATGTGTAAGAGCTCCATAAAGACATGGTTTGAGCCTGAGCCCTGACCTCAACCTCACTGAACACCTTTGGGATGAACTGGAACACTGACTGCACCCCAGACCTCCTCCCACATCAGTGTCTTGTAGCTGAATGAACACACCATCCCCATAGCCACTCTCCAAGATCTAATTGAGCTTATTATAACAGAAAATAGGGACTAAATTTTGGCATGGATGTTCAACAAGCACATACAGATATGATAAAGGGGTAGTACGCTCACTAATGTTATGTTTGATATACGTTTCTATAGTAATCACTTGGTCATAGGGACTTGTATGCTTCACAATAATTTAAGCCTATTAATAAATGGACAAAAAAAAAAGATCCTGTTTACAGAAAACTTCACTGTTATTAAAGAGACATTTATTTAAAGGAGGAGTCTCCAGAATCAGCGATTTGTAAATGATCAGTAGGTTTTCCATCACAGGAGAGTCTTCAGGACAGAGGATTTTGCCTTATTTACTTGTTTATAAAGTTTATAGCTGCTATAATGGAAGCGATAATGGGAACTAACTAGTCTTGTGGATGTTCAGTGTTAAACGTAACTATACTCAGGTAAAAAGCCTAACGTCAATTAATTAAGACAAAATTGGCAAATCACTGTGGTATAAGAGGAATGAAACACTTCAGGATGTGTTTATAGAAAAATAATCAAACACTGAGGCGGTAACAGTAACTCTGCGTCATTATCACGGATTATTTTCACACTATAACAGCATGTCCTGAAGTGTTTTATTCCTTCCTGATACACTGTTCAGACAGAAGCACGATGCCATAGTGAGGAGGTGTACTTACTGCTGTTTAAGCCATCGGTTGCCGAGACAAAGTGATCCGCATTCTGTCTCACCAAACTCTGAAGTGCACATCCTTTTATTATTATTATTATTAATGAACGCATGGGGACTTCTCCAACATTGGTGAGGAATTTTACTGTAATGACTGGATCATAACACAACAGTAGCAGCTCGCTGACAAACTCACTCGTTGAAGTGGACAGAACTTCTCCCTGCTCTAGTAATGTGGCAGAAAAGCACCAGAGGCAGATTTTGGTAGGTTTCACATTTCAAAACAAAAGGAACAACAACAAAAAAATAATTATTATTATATTATATATAACGGACAACTAAAAAAAAAAAAAAAAAAAAAAAAATACAAGTTTAAACAGCCTGTAGCATTCAAGTCTGTAATAAACTCAGGGTTAGCTGTGAGACATGTTCATGCATCATTTCATGGGAAAGACAAACATACTCAACAACCAGACACCTGGGGCAAAGAAATGATTTAAGGGACAATGAAATTAATTTTAAAAAAAAGAAAAAAAAGAAAAAAGCAACGTGTCTTCTTCCTATCCAGGTACTGTGCACAAAAAAAAAAAAAAAGAAAAAAAAAAAAGGCGGTCTTTAAAATCTATGTACTTGCTTAAATAGAAAATGTCTTTATTTCTAAAGCAAAATGAAATCACATACTGGCATTTCGGTTTCTTTTAAAACAAAGGGTACAATGGAGATATATATTTAAAAATGGCCAGACCTCATTCTCACTTAAACATGTTGAAAAGGGGTGTTTGTTAGTTACATCATTTTTTTAGTTTCAAGCTTGACACTCCACAGTCTAAATGTTCAGTGTTGTTAGCTGTTGGTTCACAATCTGTGTACGTCACCTCGTCAATGAAGGAACAAAAAAACAGGAGAGAAATGAAATGAAAGGAAACCGAGGTCAAACGAGTAGTGCCGTGAAAGCCTTGCATGGAAGCTTCAGTGATGCAAATTTGTCCTCTGCTGCCCGTTCTCACACTCCTGAACACTACTGTAGACGTCAACAAACGCACAGCTGCTGGCCTTCGAGAGCAAGCGAATGGTGCTAAGGGTCGATTTGAGCGTTAAAGGAAAAGTCCATCCTGTTGGTCTGCGATATATTTTTCATCATTCCCGTGTTTGGTTTCAGCTCGTCTGCTGGACCGACATCGGCACAACGGGGCTATGATGCTACGCAATTAATAGTGTTTAATAGCAGAAAGAAAATGAAAATGACCTCAACTCTATTGGGAGAATCGTCAGGTTTTGCTGTGATGGAGAGGACGCGACGCTCTGGGGGAAAAAAAAAAAAAAAAACACGAAAGAGCGAGAGCTTCTCTCTCACCGTTTTCCAGCGCAGTCCGACGTCATATTAAATGTCATGCGGAAGTAGCGGAGACGTTGGCGTGAACTTAAAGCCAGAATCGAGGTCTCGGGACGCGGCTCGGCTAGTTACCGATCCACAAGACGGCGATGGTATTTGGTGGTGGTTTCCAGCATGAACGCTGAAGCTGTGGAAGCTGATCTGTTTGAGCAGAAGGCGAGAGAGGTGGACAGACTGAAAGCGCTGCTGCGTCGCTCTCTCGAAGCGGAGATGAAGCGAGGGATTAATCCCAGTCCTCAATTTAGGAAAAACAGACCAACATAGTGACAGGAAGGCGGGTCGATTTTGGATTACGTTACGAATATGCAAATCGTTCAGGGTGGAGTTCTCCTTTAATATTTCAAATACTCGCACAGTGATTTGTTGCCACAGTGAACTTCTCTTCAGCTCCACAATCGACACGACGGATTTTGTTTGATCCTCTTAGCTACAGGGACGAGATGCGTTTCGGTCAAATCTAGAACTCGTGATTGTTTCTGCTTCAGATAAAGCTGGTCACATATATATATATATATTTTAAAAAAAAACAAAAAAAAACACGACTTCATGCGACTATTATTCCTAAACGTCAAGAGAACATGATGGTGGACGTTTTGCGCAGCGGTGTTCTCGCTCGGCCTTTTCTCTTTTCTAGCTCGTCTCTTATCTAAAACGTGCTAACGGAATATCGTTTCCGTCTCCGCAGTAGTCTACGATCGATCTAGTCCTGTTAAAGCCCTCAGTGGAAATGAACAGCCGTGACATGCAGGGAGCAAGCGGCTTTGTCCTTTCCCTGGGAACTCCTGTCTAAGAACGTGTACTCTAAATGTGCAGCAGCTGAGGAGAGAGAAAGAAGAAGAAGAAGAAGAAAAATAAAAAAAAATAAAAATAAAAAAATACTTTCGGTCTAAAGTGACAACTGCAATACTGTCCCGTGTGTTTAGATGATATGCCACATGGATTATGGATTTACTGCATGGAGTTTCGTGCGTCTCGGGGAGGTGGGGAGGGAAGGGGAGAAGGTTGATCTTCTCTGGAGACAGCCATGCAACTGCAGCACAAACACAATTTAAGATCAAACGGAAAAAAAAAACAATAATAATAAAATAAGATTTAAAAAACAAAAAACCAAAAAAAAAAAAAAAAAAACCAAAAAACAAACAAACAAACAAACAACAAAAAAAAAAACCCAGGCACCAGACTGAACTCTACAATCATTCTTCAAGAGCTCTATAAAACTAGAGCTGTAGTTATGGTTTTAATTATAAAATCCTCTCTTTGTGTGCGTGTGCGTGTGTGTGTGTGTGTGTGTGTCAATCCCCTTAAAAAAAATAAACAAACCAACCAAGAACCATTATTGTATTTAGATTTCTGCTTTTAAGATAAGGAGAAAAAAAAAACAAACAAAAAACAAAAGAAGCTAAAATGCTTGCATAATCATGGGGAATAATGTTATGGAGATTGCTAAACGAGGTTTCGGATTAAGATTTGGTTTAAAATGACAAAATAGCTTATGTACATTGATAGTTCTCTGTGCAATTTTCTTTTCTCGTGTGTGTGTGTGTTTTTTTTTTTGTTTTTTTTTCCCCCTCCCCCTCCACACCGGTTCTGCCGGAATCGCTGTTGCGGACAGGACAGTTCTCTACTCTTGTCCGAATCCTTCGGTTTCCTCGATGGCGAAAAGCAGCTTCTCTTTTAACTGTTCGAAGCTTTTGTACGGGGGCAGGTCCAGGCGATTAAAGCTGCAGAAAGTCAGAAAAGTACAACGTGAGAAATGGAAAAGCGGAAACACCACACGGCTGAGAGCAGAAAGCAGGAACGTTGTGAGGTATAGAAGTAAAACAGAAGGAGTTTTCACCATGTGTGACTCCGGGGAAGCCAAGTCTCCTTGCCGACCTTCTCGATGCAGAATTTCTGAGGTCCGTTACTCCCTGTTTAAATAAATAAATAAACAAACAAATAAATAACACATAGTGAATATTAAAACAGGATACATACATGGAGTTGCCAGTTTATTAAACTTATGAATCACACTATTCCTTTTGCATGCTCTGTCTGTCTGTCTGTCTGTCTGTCTGTCTGTCTGTCTGTCTGTCTGTCTGTCTGTCTGTCTGTCTGTCTGTCTGTCTCTCACCCATGAGTTCGGCGAAACCCCCCAGGGGAAGTCTGCAGGTGCCCGTGACGAACTGCAGCAGCCGCAAACGAACCTCGTTGTCCACCTCCTTCACGAACTGCGCAAATAAATGAAGCAGGCTTTATTTACTAAAATATTTTATAATTCACTTTAGACCTGTTGAATGCTCGATTCTGATTGGTCAGAAGGTGTTGACCGGCTGTCTATAACAGCAGCTCCGACAGTAGTTTGCATTACAGCAGCTATAAACAGCACCACACAACAAAACTTCACTACATCAAAGATCAGACGCATCATTATTTTGTAGTCGGTTTATGTGGAACATCTGGCATACGCGTTGGGCTTATAAAATCAGTCCGTACAGGATTTCACAGAATTTATTTAGTTATTTTTTTTGATTGTCGCGGCCAAAAACGCTCAATTTTGCTGCGCTTTTTTTGAAATTCGTGGTGCAATTTGCAGAGTTTTTGTGCTTATTTTGCAGAAAACTACTTGAATTGGTGTGTTTCGCAGTGATGTTCGTCTGTAAATTACACCTTTTAGCTGTACTCGTGTTCGACACACGTGAATCGATGACGTCGTATGATGCGTCTCGGTCCGAATCTGCGGAAAACCTGCGGTAATTTTGAAAAACTGCAAACTCCTCCGAATGTTTGCTTGATTTTGCAAAAAAAAAAAAAAAAGAAAGAAATAAATCACGCAATAACGGATGGACTGACAAATTAGGCGTTACTATAGATATATTAGAATGAGCATAAAAATATACATCTGTGATGTGAATCAAGTCAGCACTAGTGTCTGAGCTGCTGTTACAGAAAATTAGTTCACATCTTCAGACCAATTAGATTCAGGAATTCAAGAGAGATTCAAGAGGGGGAGGAAAAAGAAAAAAAAAGGGTAAACTGAGGGAGGCACTGTTTGTAGCTGATATAACGCAAGTGATAACAGGAAACTAACTTGTCTCGTGGGCGTTTCACATCATTAAATGCAACTATAAACAGTTATGAATAAATAACAAACAAAAAAAAACAAACATACAAAAAAAGCACAAGTAGTTATATTTAATACATTTTTTAAAATTGTCGTCATTTTGGATAAATTGCTGTGGTATAAGCAGCACACTTCAGAACGTGCTGTTGTTGGAAAATAATCCAATTCAGGGTGGCAACAATAATTCCACTTCACATCAGGCTGCATTACAACACAAGGTAATAAATAAATAAATAAATAAATATCTCTCTCTCGCTCTAATATATATATATATATATATACGTATGTATGTATGTATGTATGTATGTGTGTGATTATGAGAAAATGAGTCGATATGTACCTGCCAGAACCACATGATCTGTTTGCTGTTCCTGGTATAGTGGCGATACACAGTGTTTCTCTGCCAGTCCTGCAGATCCACCTCCAGCATCCCGCAAAGCATCACCTAACACACACACACAGACACACACACAGACACACACACAGACACACACACAGACACACACACAGACACACAGTGTGTATACAAATCTACCAGAAATGACCAGTATGACTGGACCATACTGTATCTGAAGCTCTGGGTAGGATATGAAAAGGAAGGAAATCTGAATCGCACAACAACAACAAAGGACCCGGGAAACGCCACGGACACGACGGGCTTTACCTCTAACTCCTTTTCGTCAAAGTACTGCAGCCACTGCAGCGGAACCACCTCGTTAAACCCGTCCAGAAACGCTTTGGTCTGACCCTCAACACCTCGAGAGAACCGCCACTCTGCCATTAACCTGCGGAGGACAATCGCATCTTCAATCATACGTAGCGTTCTAACCGGACAGTCGCACGCTCCTCTGGCTGTGAAGTGAAACCCTTACCCGATGTACTCCTCCTTGTTCTCCTCCGTCACCAGAATGTTATCCCCGTCTGGTTTCAGGTTGTGGGACGTGATTTTGCCCAGGATCTCCATATCGACAGTGAAGTACATTTCCAAACTGCACTCCTCTATGTTGTTGTCTCTACGAGCACAAACGGATACACAGTAATGAGTACTTCCTACTTTTTAAGCGAGTATGACCTCCGACTCGTCGTAGAGAAGTAATGGCCGAGAGTTGAATTACATTAGTTACGAGCGCAATTCTTTCCCCTTATCCGAGGGAAATGTAGTTCATCAGCCAACATGCGCTTTTTTTTTCTGCACTGCGTTGCAGCCACGAATTATACAGATAACGAGTAACGGAAATCATTACTTATTATCTACATAACACGAGTGCAAAACTAAATGAAGAAAAGGACAATAAACATGTGCAATTTGGCCAAAACATACCTTGTAAGAGATTAAATATTCTCCCACCTTGTCAAAATTAACATGAGAAAATACAGAGGTGCTAAGGTAGTGTTGGGGACAAAAAATAAAATAAATAAAAGTGTGTGTGTGTGTGTAGCGTGGGGGGTGGGGGGTTGATGGTGGAATGGGGGAGGGGTTGGCATTTCGAAATTGTTCGCAGTATATGAATGTGTGTGCGCGATTGTGCCCTGTGATGGGATGCCACCCTGTCAAGGTTGCCCCCCCCCCCACCTTGTGCCCCGAGTTCCCTGGGATAGGCTCCCCCACGACCCTGTGTAGGATAAGCGGTATGGAAAATGGGTGTGTGTCAAACAGTCAACATGTGCAACCATTTGCTTGTGCTGCGATTCGTGGTTTTCCTGCTGAAAATAAAAAAAACAAAAAAAAAAAACCTTCATAGAATTTGTAATGGTTTTAATGGGAATTGAACTGGTTTTTAATGGAAACTGTAATGGTTCCTGTGGGTCTCCACTGGTATTTTGTTGCCTGTGGCATGTTATGTCTAGTGGATACCATTAAGGGCCTATAATGGTAATGGTTTTAATGCTTAGCTGATGGTTTGTAATGGTATTTGTAGTGGAAACCATTAGAAATTTTGTTAAGAGAGAGAGAGAGAGAGAGAGAGAGAGAGAGAGGGGAGAGCAAGACATGAGACTGAGAGAAAGAAAGAGCAAGAGAGGAGAGAGAGAGAGAGCGAGAGAGAGAAAGAGGGAGAAAGAGAGCAAGAGAGGAGAGAGAGAGAGCGAGAGAGGAAAGAGGGAGAAAGAGAGCAAGAGAGGAGAGAGAGAGAGAGAGAGAGAGAGAAAGAGGGGGAGAGAGAGAGAGAGAGAGAGAGAGAAGAGAGAGAGAGAGAAAGAGAGAAGAGAGGAGAGAGAGAGAGAGAGAGAGAGAGAGCACACATGTTCAATGTTATGCTTTCGGGGAGACTCGGACGGGTTCGGGCAAGGAACATACCGGATCCAGATCAGCGAGTTGTAGAACTCCGGGTCGATGGACTCCAGGTCTTTAAGGAGGAGCTTCTTGTTGAGCATGCGCTTGTAAAAGGGCAGGGAGAAGCCTGTATCGATGAACTTTCCATGGAACAGCGCCTGCAGACACACCGTACAGGAGTACACACGTTTACACGGACGCTCCAGTGACGCACGCACGTAACCCGCTTACTGTTCTTACAGAGACATCTTACAGAGACTGTTTCAAAAATACATTCATCTGCTTCAAAAAAAAAAAAAAAAAAAAACGACAAATTACTAGATTACTACAGAAGGAATGCGATACAATGTGCCATGCGGTTAGAGGAAAATAATCAACAGCACGGTGGTGTGATTAGTGATTATTTTCCAGCAACAATGTCCCTGTATGTTTTAATCCTCTTATACCGCAGCGATATGCTAACATTTTATTTTCACTAAAGAACGACATCATACTTTCCTCCATTTCTAATTGTGATAAAGCTTGCGAAGCATCTTTGTTGTTATCACACATTATAGCAGCTATAAACAATCGTTCCCTCACCAGCCCGTGTTTCGTTTTGGTTTCCTCTCTTGATTATAATAAGACCGAAAATTTGTGTCCACTTACTGAGAGACCGCAAAGACTTTTCCCATCTTCCTACTTTACCTCTGACACCGGAGACTCCTTCCATAACGCTGAATAAAAGGTCTCCTTACAGAAAACCTCACCTTATCACTGCCCTTTTTAAATCGGTTTACGGTCAAGCACGTGACGTACAAATCCCTGTGAGCGAGACTTTACTATAGGAACTACCACGTATTAGACTGAGCACATTAATATAAGCACTGCAGCTGGGAATAATGTCAGGACTGCTGTTATAGAAAATCAATCAATGAATCAACACCTTCTGACCAGTCAGAATTCAACAGTGCTATACAAGATGAAATAACATGAGCTGGAAACAAACTTGCCATGGCGATGAAGCGGCCGATGAAGCAGAAGTAGGACAGGTGATCTGGGTTGATGGTGGACGCAGGATTTATCTGCAGACAGTAGTTGCTCTTGCCGGCATACTCAAACAGACAATACATGGGGTTCAGGACCTCATGTGAGAGGAGGAAAAACCACTCTCTGGCCAAAAAAACAAAAAAATGAAGAAAGGACACATTTACAGTAGAGATTTGGTTCAGGCGGACACTCACATCTGTCCCGCGTGATCCGATTACAAGTAGACAGCCAAGACCCCAGAACCACTGACTTGGTGGTCGGTGCGTTTGTGTTCATTAACAGGAATGTAAGGGTTGCTCGTGCAGCTTTGTATGATGCATATCTTCATTATCAAAGTAATCTCAAATGAAACGTTTATATTTAGATAATTAAACTGTCGGGTGCTCAGGTTGGTCAGTAAAAGCTGTGGCATTTCACATTAGAGGGTCGACCGACAGTGGATTTTACCGATAGCGATAATCAAGTCGGGCGGTCCCTACCTGCCGATAACCGATCAATCAACAGATAGTTTTTAAGAAAAAATATATACACTGAATGAAAATTAAACAGTACTGACTGTACCATGAAAATGTCCTGCACTTTTTTAATGGAATAAATACATACAGTACTGTGCAAACATCTCAGGCACCCTTTTTTTTTTTTTTTTTTCCAGTATAAACTTTGTTATAGATTTTTTTTTATTTTATGACGTTTACATTATCGGGTCAGAGCAAAAACATTTTAGATTCCTAAACATTAGTTTTCCAGCACAAAATTAAATGTTACAGAAAAATGTTCGTATGTCAGTAAAGAAAGCAGCATATTACATGAGAAACACTTTTCTTCTGCTGGGTTTTGCTGCAAAAATAAGAAGCGAGTGCGACAGTTAAAGTCTCCAGAAGAACCGTGACTGGTCCTGGAAGACGCTCAATAAAACTTACAGCTCATTTCCTTATAAAACTGCACTAATTATACCGGAGACATTTTTAAGCGAATGGTCATGCTTAATATTGCTTTTGTTTCATTTATTACTGTTTACTGCTCTTTATAATATTTTTTAAAAATTGAATTTCATTATTTATGAATGCATCGTTGCTCTACAGCATTTCTTTGCATGTGCCTAAGACTTTTGCACAGTCCTGGTAAATTTGAATATAAATGAACTATTAATAAATATTAAAGTAAATAAAAGATATACATCTCAACTGAATCAAAAAGTAACACTCCAAATAACAAATAAAATCCAAATCATCCAAAATGAATCAAAAAACACTTCAAATAACAAGACAATTAGTCAGTGATTTATTAATTTCACCTCTAGAGGCCGCTCTCGTGCTATACCATGACAGCGGACCCTTCTCAGCCGCTCCGCAACGGGGAAAAACTATCGGTGTGGCAAAACCGATCAATCGCTCGACCTCGAATGTGCATACATTTAGTTACGTAAAAAAAATTTTTTACCATAAATTTAGTCATTGATTTAAAAAAAAAAAATTAAATAAATAAATTTAACGAACTTGACAACATTCGGTACGTAAGGAAAGTACATATTAAAAATCAAAACAAACCTGGCAAGGCCTCCATAGTCGAGTCCCTCCTCCCCTCTGAAAATGATGTAAAGCCTTCTCCTAAGGTCATACGGCTTCAGAGCCATGATCTGGAAAAGAAAAACGAACCCAAGTAGTTACACAACAAAACCATTCCACGCTTACGATAAAAGATTATCCTGAAACTATACATCTGAGAAGTGTGGCATTCCTGGGTGGATGTGCGGAGCTGGTGCTAGCACTTGTTGAACAGTGAGCATGCTTAACACACAGGGACAGGTGGAAAACTCTTACTTGCTGGAAAGAGTCTTCGAACAATGTCTGTCTAGAGACTGTGATCTTAACATGACTGGGTAGCGCGTTGGACTGGGGAAGAGAAAGAAAACAAAGACTGTGACGTCGAAGGAAAAAAAAGGAAACGTGTTCGTGCTGAATCCGAATGCAGACAGTTTACCTGGCACAGGTAGCGGAAGTGAGCTAGTTTCCATCGGAAGCTGCGCTCGTATGCTATCTGGGGCCCTTTAGTGCTGCAAGACAGAGGAAGAAGAAATTATACAGGAAGAGGATTATTATATTATTTGATGAAACACTTGTTTGATATTAAATGCGATTTGACAATCTTTAACTTCTTGAAAAGGTGCAACAATCAGTAATTTTCCTTTTCGGACTAATAATGTGGAAAATCATGTAGAAAATATCATTTTTAATCTTTAAGCCATTGACTTAGAATAGTTAGGGTCGGGTAGTTAGAAATACCAAGGTGAGACAGCGTTTATTATGCCACCTTCCAAAAGTACTCTTCCAAAAGTACTCTAAGCATGTTAAAACCAGACTGAAAACACATATTTAGCCTCGCATTTGCTGACTGAACACTACGCTGCACTCTACCGATCGATCTAGATCATTTTAGCTCTGTAACATTTACATTTTTTCTTCTTTTTTTTAATTTTTTTTTTTTAATCTCCTGCTCATTTCAATGCTCTTCTCTAATTTTTATTTCTTGTTCTTATACTTTTTTAAAATCTTGTATTTTCTTTATAATTTTTATGTAAAGCACTTTGAATTACCTGTGTGTATGAAATGTGCTATATAAATAAACTTGCCTTGCCTCAAAGCAACAGTTTTTTTTTTATTATTACGAGAGGGGAGATAGATAGATAGATAGATAGATAGATAGATAGATAGATAAATAAATAAATAAATAAATAAGGTACTAAACCCTTTTCCTATCAATGCCGCATCAAAAACTGATGCATGCCTAGTGCAGAGAGAAGACGTGTACTTACACAGAGGACTTGCCAGTCCTTGGGTCACTGAATGTTGTGGTGCGAGTGTTGTGATCCACAAAGTAGCGCACGCCTTCTCTCGTGTAACGGATCTCCCAGCCTTCAGGCAGAGGATCCTCGTTCTGCAGCCTGCACACCAACAAATATGATTAGTATCTAAACATTGACATTTTAACACGATACTAGTGTGACGCAAATTAACCCAAAAAATATAGCCGCAAGCAGCAGTGGTGGATTCCTCCTCAAGATTGCGAACGCATTTGGATCAATGGCAGATTTGAAGTTCATTTTTGTCGTTTTCCACAAATGATCATTGTAGAGACAAATCAGGAGTCCGTGAGAATTACTTCGTGCTGATACAATGCTACTTTAAAATATATATATATATATATTATTTTTATTCCTCCTGCTATAACATTAATATGAAAGAAGTGTACTTTGGCTGGATTCAAGACAAACAGCACCATCTAGCGGACGATAAAGATATTGCTAAACATAATATAACATATCAAAGACAATAAACCTTTTAATATCATTGTTTTTGGAGATATGAGGTTGCCATCGCACATGGTAACATACTGTAGTGTCTTAGGGTTAGAGTCCTCATTGTGTGTGGCACAGATCAAGTCCATAGGTTAACGTTCCATTGATTGGACACAAGAAATACGTGCAGCCGTTGTCAATTCACCAATATGTAAATAGTTTGGCCAATTTTTATTTGATTCCTTATTGCTTATCACCATATAGAAAGACATGTATTCTACACATATGTACCACAGTTCAAGTCAAATCGGACCTACGGTTCATGAGGAGAAGATTTTTGTAATTTTGGACAGATTTTCAATGTAGGGGAAAATCTATCATGGCGGACTTTATGGGTCCCGATGGCTTTTTTGTTCCCCATGAGAAATAAGGCATGTATACCAATTTTCAGACAGTTTGGACTTATAGGGTGGAGAGAAAATCACGTAGAATTTAAGAGTGGCCTGTAGCGCCACCTATGGGCTCATGTGGGCCATTTGTGGTGTGGGAGTTACTCGTGGCCTGTAGTATCAAACGTGCCAAATACCAAAACTTTTTACCATTCAGATCTTGAGTTATTGGTCACTTCAATTAGATAAGGAGAATAAGAAGAAGAATACCAACAATAAAAATAGGTTTAAATAACAATAAAATAAACCCCTCAAAAAAATCCCATGTGTCAGGAGTGAAGGGTTTAACAAACAGAGATGAGACGTACCCTTGTGTGCGAGGGTCTTCCCATTGGGTGGTCTTCGTGTTGTGATTGACGAAATACACCCGATCGTTTGAATCCACGCGTCTCTCTGGGGACAAATGAAGCGGAGACAAAAATTATGGGGACAAAAATTATAGGCGTGTCTCAATCAGCTCCCTAGCTCCATAGGTGGTGAATCAGTGTATGGTGTAGGACCCTGGCTCACTACACATCGGGACCCTGATGACTTAATTTCCGGCGACATGACTACGTACCCGCGTTGTAAAACGTCACCACAGGCAGGACCGATATCTTTGACATTATACCACACATAAACGTGTTAGATTAAATCACACACATTTCTTTCATGGTACTTCAAGCAGGATCGTAAGGTGGCTAAATACATTTTTTAAAATAATTAAACATGTAAAAGCCATTAGACTCAAACAAACCGTATACAGAACGTCAAAGAAAGTTTAAAAAAAAAAAAAAATCTCCAGTGTAAGTAATCATGTGAGAGCCGCAACAACAATAACAAGCTGCTTACATTTTTTTTTTCTTTCAGAAAATATGACGTCATTCCCAACATAGTGAGCATCGATGCTTCGTGGTCTTTATGGTGCACTGTGGGATTTTTTCAAGGGAGCGAATGTTACAGTGGATTGACACAGCCCTTAAAATGGCCGATACCCTGATCAGTGCCCTGACTACTGAACTGACTAGGGAGCTGATCGAGACGCACCCTATGTAACAAATATAAGACGCATTCCGCTCAGGATTGTCCAGCGATTCTCAAAATGGGGTTTGGGGATCCCCAAGGCTCCATGAATCATATCTAAGGGTTTTTAAAATACTATATAAAGAGAGAGAGAAAAAGAGAGAGAGAGAGAGATTTTTATTATTTTGTTACAGGGGTGGAATTCAACCCACTACAACCCACCATTATCAAAGCGGTATTGATTATGACTGGTTATACGACTTAAAATGGGTTTTAATTCAAACCTTAACTAAAATAAATAAAACTCTGCAGTAAAGAAGCTGAATATTACTGTACACATTCAAATCAACAGCCTGATATCTGAACTGTTCATAACATCCATCAAATCATGTACAGTGAGTGACTTACCCCAGCCAGGAGGTAGTGGACCCAGGGGGTCGTTTTCTGCAGACATCATAGAAGCCTGTTTCCGGAGCAGGAACCCAAGCATGCCAAGAGCAGGAAAGAGAGAAACTGAGTGGTACAGTGGCTTGAATATATGTATATACACACACACCGCCGGAGAGAAGACCTCACGGCTAAATAAGCTAATCACCATCATCAAATGGAGATGGGATTAATCAGTATGTCAAAGGCCCAGAGGGTCGCTGTGCAAATCAAAGGGCAACACTTCAATGATGTGGAAGTGCAAAAGGGGTGGAGGAGGAGATACTGAGCTTTATTTTCCTTCAAGTCATGCAGATCGGTAACCAAGCTGCTGCTAGGGTAAAATATCAGCACTGTTTAGAACGTGTGTGTGTGTGTGTGTAATGTGGCTGCTGTACCGAGTAGAGGTATCTCTGGTTGAACTGGTGCATAGCTCCCTGTAGCTGGCTTCTCTGGGACTGCCACTGTTCAAAGTTGCGCACTGACTCCATGGTTGGCCGCTGCCACGTGGTGGTCCGCGTGTTGTGGTCTACGTAGTAGATCCGGCCGCGAGTATCCACTCGCCTCTCCCAACTACACACACACACACACACACACACAAAATGTGTAGAAACGTCCAGACTGTGTAAGGGTGTTTATACCTACAATACCAGTCAAAAAAGTTTAGACATACTCATTCTTTATTTTTCCCCCAGATTTTAGAATAATAATAATAAAGTCATCACAACTCTGGAGTAACACAAATGGAACTATGGGAATTATGTTGTGATAAAAAATCCAAAATAAATCAAAATAATTTTAGCATCTTCAAA
>JANDJT010000001.1:30774305-30790791 GCA_024331685.1 Stegophilus panzeri | reverse complement strand
TTATCCCAACTGAGCAAGCCACTGAGTGGCAACGGTGGCAAGGAAAAACTCCCTAAGATGTTAAGAGGAAGAAACCTCGAGAGGAACCAAACTCAGAAGGTAACCCATCCTCATCTGGGCAACAACAACATACCATCTATATCCATATATAGTAGTGGACAAATGACTAGGCACCTTGGCATCTTCCCAGGCACCTTGGGAAAAGTACATTACATGTCCTGGCTAATCATTTAAATTTTTAATTTGCCACTGGACAAGTTATTTCTACTATACACCATAACTATCACAATATCTAGGTTGGGGGGGGTGGGTTGCCAGCAATATACTGTAGTAGTGATGGATTTAAGAAATAAACACAGACTATGTTTACATGGACAGCAGTAATCTAATTATTGACCTTACACTGAATAAGACATTATTCTGATTAAGGTGTTTACATGAGCCACTTTTGGAATACTCCTTTCATGTTCAGGTTTTACATGTTATAGAACATAGATCGATTAACGGCACACGTCATTACGTCCCCGCGCCACGCCGTCCGACGTTCCCTCCAGAATTTCACGTATCAACATACAGTTGGTCTTCGTTATGGTACCGTTACAGTTTTGGGTCTTTTTATTTTTCATTTTTACGAAAGCTTCAAGTGCAGTTAATTATTTGTTGTGCTGTACGTACAAATACACGACTGCTAGAAACCGCGGGCAGCGTCCCAAACCGCGTACTTACCATCCATATAGTAGCAGAAATACATGTATTTCACCTACTATTCAACAAGTAAGTACGTGGTTTCAGACGCAGTCGTGCTCTCCTGTTTGCCGTCAAACGGTTGAGCGCTACCGTGTGTGTACGTGTCCTGTCGCAAAATGTGGAGAAACCTCCCACACGATGTTAACAGTGTGATTAAGGTGTAATGCACATTGATAATGCGACTAAAACAGAAAATACTCCACGTCTTAATTCCATTTGTGTTTACTTTGAGTATGACTTTAGTCGGATTAAGGTCATCAATAATTGCCGTTTACATGCGAGTTTCTTAATCAGAGTATCGTCTTAATATTGGATTATTGTTGTCCATGTAAACGTACTGATTGTGTTTGAGGATACTTTGCTTAATCTCTTGTTTAATTTAATGTCTGCAAAAATTCTCTTTTCTTAAATTACCATTTATTTATAGTAAATGACAAAAACAAGTGCAGCTTCCAGTCACGCTAATTTATTTGAATTAAAAAAAAAAAAAAAAGTGTCTCAAAATTTTCTGAATATTACGTTTCAGAATTTCGGAAAGTTTGAACATTTTCGGTGGAATCCCTAATATATATATATATATTAGTTAGCTGATGTCACCCACAGCGGATATAAAATTAAAAAAATAAAATAAAAATAAAAAGTCTACACACCCCTGTTAAAATGCCAGGATTTTGTGATGTAAAAAAAATGAAACCAAAATTAATGATAATCATGTCAGAACACCCCCAGTGTGAAATTATAACGTATAAAATGTAAGTGAAAAACAAATCAGATACATTTTAAGGAAAAATAAAATAGGAAAATTACAGGGGTAGACATTAACGCATGTCCAGGACAAGTGAATTTGTTTTGGACAGGCAAGTGAAAGAAAATTTTACTTGCCCGCCTGGACAAGTAACCTGAAAATGTCAATAATAATAATAATAATAATAATAATAATAGTAATAATAATAATAATAATAATAATAATAATAATAATAATAATAATAGCCTTTATTTGTGATATGTTTAGTTATAACCAAGTTTACATTCTTCTGCTGCTGAAAACAGTCTAGAACTCGTAGGGTGCTGCATACAGCAGAAACCAGGAAAGAACAGGTTTAAACAAGCGGTTGCTTAGAAACAAGCTTGACCAATCAGAATTCGATTCGACTTTACCTCAGCCATAAGCAGTGCAGCGCGTCGTTTCTCAAGACTCCGCAAACCGGCCAAGCGCCTGGTAAAGCATCGAACTAAAAAAAAAATCAAATATTTACATAAATGAAAAATTTAATTTAAAAAAAAAAAAAAAAAAAAAAAAAAAAAAAGGAACCACGGAATCTAACAGGTTATGAAAATAAAAGGATGCGGAAATGTATCCCAATCATCAGTCAGCCATTGTGGAATTTTAGATGTACAGACTAACTGACTAGGTTAGTTTATTTAACCTAATCACAGTTTCCTTTTTTTCCCCCTATTCAGCACAATCATAAAACTCAACAGGGTTGAGACGGTCCCTTATTTTTCTGCGAGGAACTCTTTCATTTTCTCTAATCCACCAAATAAGTGCTGCCATTTTGACAATTTAAACCTCCTCAATAGCAGGTTTAAATGTAATCCCTAACTGAAATTTAAATCGGAGTTTAAAGTGATGGAGCAACAAGATTATAGTTAATCCAGGTTTTTTGTGAAATTAAATCCAGGATTAAAGTGATGGTTTAAATGTAAACCTGCTTATTTTTCACCAAGCTTTAAAGTTTGGTGCAACAGACTTATTAGACAAACCTTGATTTAATCTAGATTTAAGATTAATCCTTATTGGTGCAACCCACCCAGTGTTTCTTAACCTGGATAAGTGGTTTACTGATGATTGAGATATGAATAACATTCACCGTAGCGAACGTCGTTAATATTGAAACTACTTACATTACATTACTTACATGGACCTAGTTTCACTAGGTCTACTGGACTGTTATCTTAATGCTTTTCTTACACCTACATATACTTTACCACATTGCTGTAATGTTACCACAAACGAGATCTTTATAGCTGCTGGTCGGAGAAAATGGGCGTATCTAAAGGTAGGGGTGTGTCTAAAGCTCTCTCACTGCTAAAAGGAGCTTCTTGCTTGGAACTGCACTGGCCAATCAGCGTTAACCATATAGATACGTCATTTGCTTTAGACTGGAAGAAGAATGGAGGCAAGTGGTGTGATATTACAATAGCTGGTTAAAATACAAACATAATTAATTGCTTTATTTGCGTTATATCTGTTGCTTTAGAATGATTTTACTGTTTTTGGCAGACACAAACACGCGCTGGTGATGACGTCAGTAACCCGCGGCCATGCCGTCTCAGTTGACGGAAAGAAGTTCCGAAGATAAATTAATATTTATTATTGTCGTTATCTCCATTCATAGAGTCAAAGAAGGTACACACCCGTTGTCTATGTCGGACTTGTCACTTCTTGTTAATAAACCTGTTGGCAAATTGCATTTAAGTTTATGATTAAGCCTTTCAGTGGAACAGACAGCTTTCACGACCAACTGAAAAGACCTTCCGACACGCCCATTACTCCGAACCTGCAGCGACCCACACTTGCCGTAAACACTGTAGCTAGCTACATCGCTACCCGGTGCTGTTGCCTGCTACCACATCACTGCTTGGTGTGGTGCTGTTTAAAGTTGAAGGACTCAAGTAAGGTGTTATAAGCTGATAGAACACTGATGAGAGTATACTGCTTCTAAATAATTATATTTACACCACAATTGAAAAATAAATGTAATTTTTTCCTCTTCGGGCAATTAACTTTATTTATTTGAACTAGTGAATGACAATTTTACTTGTCTGAAGGACAACCACATGACTGTTTAAAGTGCACCTATTATGGTTTTTCAAATATTACCTTTCACGTAGTGTGTTATAGAGCCGTTTGTGAATGTAAAAACGTCTTCAACGTTTCAGAAATCAAAGAGTTACCGACTCCCAAAAGAAGGAACCGATTCTGAACAGCTGAAACGAGTCTTTAGTAATTCCAGATTTTACTTCCTGTACTAACCTACGTAGGTTTGGTTTTCATCGGCTGCTCGCTGACAGCGGTAGACCAATCACAACAGACGGGGACATCTGACCAATCAGAGCAGAGTATGCTCTCTGAAAGGAGGAGTTCAGAACGAATCCTTTGGAACGAATCATTTATCGAGTCGTTTGTGACACTGGGGGGAAAAAAAACGTAATGCTGCAGTTTAAATTACGAGCACGTTCAAGTATTTTTTGACCTCGGATGCATGTAAATCTATTATACGAGACCTTTAAAACAAAATTAGGCACGTTTGAAAACCATCATAGGTGCACTCTAACGTCAAGCCCTGCAATAACCCAGTTACATAAGTGTGCATACTTGCCATTTTAAACAAGGGTGTGTAGACGTTTTATATCCATTGTAAATACACTTGTCTAAAACTTCACAAAACCCACGGTTCGAAACATATTACAGTTTTTGAGTCATGGATCAGATAATTTTTTGGATCAGCCCCCCCAAAAAGCCATATTGCCGCTTTAATATGGCTCTCTCGAGCCACAGTGCCGACATACCGAAACAGTTCTGTCCACCACCCTTCTTCCATCGTCATTATATTTTACAGGGACGCCAAAATGCTTCCATACATGTGACTTGAATGATGAGGGAGGCTTTTCAAGTTCTTCTGCTCCTCCGCTAGCCATCATGACTGTTATCATCAAACTGCTCAACATTTCCTGTTCACGTCAACACACGAATGCTTTGTCCGTATCTTTTCACTGAGACTCTGCATCGAGTATTAAGAAATCATTACTTTAAAAAGGAACATTGGCAAGGGAAAAAATAAAAAAATAAAAAGTGTCTTTCACTCGATGATGGACGACGATCAACTACGATCCGTTACCCTAGCCAAAACATTACTACTGAGAGATGTGTGGAAGTGGGCAGGGATTCAAGATGGCCGATTAACAGCAGGGAGTTCAAAATACCTCCGAAATAGCAATCATTTCAGATTAATGTTGATTGGAGGGGGAAGAAAAAACAAACAAACAAACAAACAAACGACAAAGACTGCTCTTCTGGCGTATTTTTGGGAGACAACTCGTCCCTGAAGGCTGTAATTAATAAGCCATCCTCAGTCTCTGGCTTTCAGCAGACGTCCATTTGATCAACAAGCTGATAATAAAAATCTGTGAAATGCATTGGATCCGAACTACTTCTCTACACTTCAGCCAAATTCATATAAACTCTCACAAAGTGCAGATAAATTACTGAGAAAACACAGTTTAAAATAAATAAATAAATAAAAAAGTTTAAAAGTTTTTAGAAAGCTGTCCAAAAAGGCACCTGTAGCCTAATCCCACTGAGATTAAAGAGACCTGCTCATTTAAACACTCACACGCAGCTTTGATCTGGACACGTTTCTGTAAAATGTTAGAGGAGTTGTGCAGCACACACCCATGTGAATCATCAGTTTCGCTGCAATTAGACATTTAGGTTGCTGACGGCTGTAGTTTAATTTTATTGGGAATTAATTTCGCAACAAGAATGTTGGTTGCGAGCCACATACCACTGAGGTTTCAAAACTGGAGCATAAGTGATAATAGGAATCAATTTCTTTCATGGTTCGACAATATTAACTGTAGTCATAAACTCTTCAAATGTGTGACGTCATTTATTAAGAAATAAAAAAAAATTAATTATTGGCAAATCACTATGAAATAAAAACACCTTGGGACATAGATATTTAAAAAAAACAAAAAAAAACAAAAAAACAACCACAACAGTTTTGACCTGGAGATTACGTCTGTTACAGCGTATTAAACCAAGAGACAAAGATTCTCCCCATTTGTCTGTGATGACTGGAGCTGTACTAAACAGATTGTACAGCTGAGGTCAAAAGTTTACACACACACACACACACACACACACACACACACACACACACACACACCAGATATTCTATCTATCTTAGTTTGTCACAACTCCACACATTCCACATTACCAGACATTTTGTTTGGCAAGTAGCTGAAGTAACAGCGCGTCTCAAATCCGTAGACCATTACAGAGCATCAACACTGAAGAATTAAACCTCTTAAACCTACTGAGAGGTCCGTTTCAGGTTCCAGTCTTCTGGATTTTCTACGGTAAGGTCGGTTTTTGATGCGAGACGCAGCCTGACGACAACCTTCACGTCGCCGGCAGAATGTTTTAAAGAGAAACAGAGCCTGTCCGTGTGTTTAACATTACTGTGCGTGAAATTGCTAAACAATACAGTTTGACGAAGAAACCAGAAGGACAGACTTGTCTTGGCTCTGATGGGCTATCTAGTAGATGCCGCTTTTAATCCTCCAGATGTACGCAATATATGCACCATAGTAAGTAAACAATGCCGCTCACGTCGCAGCTGCATGCATCCACGTATATAAGCATTTTTTTATTTTTTTTTTATTTTTTTTAAGATTTCCTTCACAAGCTTCTGCCCAAAAATACACCATTTACACCACTGGGGGGGAACGACCCCCTCAGTCAAGACCTACAAAACTCCTTAGGAGCAATTTCCAAACAACTGAAGGTACACAAGTATCTGTGCAAAAAAAAAATTGTATTCAAATACAATAATCTTGAGACTACACAGACACTGCATTGTTCTAGGAAAGAAGAAAATTTTAACTCCGGGGATAAACGCACTTCAGCCTGAAAGGTTCAACTGACCACCAAGACAACTGGGCGAGTACAACGCAGGCTACAAACGAAGGCTGCGCCTGAAAAATGGGGCGATTCCCACTCTCCTCGGATCTTATGCTTCTGAATCAGAACTTGTACGCGTGTTTGATTAGTTTATGAAGAATCTGCTATTGACTGTTCAAATGCCGAGTTTTGTTTTGAGGCCCAGGGCTCAGTTGCATTTTGTTTCTTATTTAGTTCTGCCCCGATCAAGCTATTTCACATAACAGGTATTTACATACAGTCCACAAGGCACGATAATAACAGAATTTACACAAACAAACCAGTTCAGAAGTTTACACACCCTTGATTGTTAATACTGTGTGTTGTTACCTGGATGTTTTTATGTTTTGTGATAGTTCTTCACGAGTCCCTTGTTTGTCCTGAGCAGTTAAAACTGCCCACTGTTCTTCAGAAAAATCCTCCAGGTCCTGCACATTCTGTGCTTTTCCAGCATCTTCTGCATATTTGAGCATTTTCCAACAGCGGCTATATTATCTTCAGATCCGTCTTTTCACACTGAGGACAACTGAGGGACTCGTACACGACTATTACAAAAGGTGCAAACATTCACTGATGCTCAAGATGGCAACACGAAACATTAAGAGCCAGGGGGGTGTAAACTTTTGAACAGGATGATGGTTGTAATTTGTTATTATTCTGTTTAAAGATCTTTTCCCCCCACCCCCGATGTAAATGTTTCTCCTCGACCGTACGACGTGACTGATTTCACGCGTCACGGTTGCTCGAACACAATCTTAATCCACATTTCCAATCAGTGGATTTTTACACCACTAGCTCAGCACGTTGAGGCAATTCAGCCTATATTTCACTGAAACAAGGAGTCAGCTCTCGGTTCTAAAGAGCCAACTTAAATGTTCCAAGCTGGCAGAGGACCAGGAGTCATAAATGTAGGAGACTGAATCACAACAGAATAGTGAACTGAAAACTGTCCAGCTGAATGAGTCATTACAAACTGCTTAGGCTGTACATAACCAAGGTCATCATGATCATTGGTTAAAAAGTAGTTCAACAGAAGGAACAAGCTAATTGCTGTCCTGCTGAACCAAATCCAATAGATCACACAATACACTACTTTTAACTCTTATTAAAAGAGTTATTAAATTCTCCATGAAACCGCTACTCATCCGTGATTTGGTTCTGTATGTCGAAGTATTTCCACCTGAAACAGAAAGTCAGTGACGTCATGGTGAACTGATTGACAGTGTTACACGACGGCCGATAGCGTTCGAGATACATTACACGGCAAAATCTAAATAAATTAGACAGTCAAGACCTACAAAACTCCTTAGGAGCAATTTCCAAACAACTGAAGGTACAGAAGTATCTGAATACAATTTTTTTTTTTTTTTTTTGTACAAATACAATGATCTTGAGACTACACAGACACTGCATTGTTCTAGGAAAGAAGAAAATTTTAACTCCGGGGATAAACGCACTTCGGCCTGAAAGGTTCAACTGACCACCAAGACAACTGGGCGAGTACAACGCAGGCTACAAACGAAGGCTGCTCCTGAAAAATGGGGCGATTCCCACTCTCCTCGGATCTTGTGCTTCTGAATCAGAACTTGTACGCGTGTTTGATTAGTTTATGAAGAATCTGCTATTGACTGTTCAAATGCCGAGTTTTGTCTTGAGGCCCAGGGCTCAGTTGCATTTTGTTTCTTATTTAGTTCTGCCCCGATTAATTGTGTTGTGAAAAACACAACAACAACAAAGTACAATGACAAACTCGCTGATATTAAACCAAATCTTCCGCCATCGTCTCGTCAGTCAGCCCCGCCTCACTTTCGTCATGTGATGAAAGAAATCAGACTCCGGCTGATCTGTGCTGTGACTCGGACTCGTTCGGCTCACGCCGAATTGAACAGACGCGTTCAGATTTTAATTGTAGCGTCCGTTTTCACGCCCAGAAAACAATGTTGCATGCCGCGCCTGCGTCAGACTCATGCTGGGTGCGTGTGGACGGTATTTACCACGAGTTTTACAAATCACGGTAACCACGCACGGTTTTAACGATAATTAAACGCGACACGGTAATACTAACCGTCGGGGAATTTTATCGTGAAAGCGGTAACCGTTTCATCCCTAATAACGTCAGAAAGATACCGGTCCTGCTTGTTGTTGATAAGTGCCAATGGTGCTGTTTTACGACTCGAGTACGCGGACACGTCGCCGGAAACCAGTCATTAGAGTCATTATGTCCGAAGGTGTAGTGCGCCAGAGTCCTTACCAGTGTGATAAACTGATTCACAAGCCAGGGAGCTGATCGAGACGCACCATAATGTCTGAGAATAGCACGTCTAAAAATCCTAGAAACACAGCTTTCGTATTCTACTGTGAAATCCTCGCAGTCCGAGGTGCTCCCGTGATCGGACACGCTAGTCAACGCTGCTCTGTATGCACTCTGCAGAGGGCAACGCAAAGCTTCACAGACCATTAACTTAATGCTCAGTGAATCTGAGGACAGAGAAGAGGACAACATACAGAGCTTAAGCACTGGCCAAGAGTAGCGTAATGCTGCAGTAGGATCTGCAAAGCTGAAAGAGTGTTACGAAGTCGCCCTTGTTTAATGTGCAATAACAAAATAATGAAAACATCAGTCCTGAAAATTAAAACCGTATATTCAGGTGTGAAATAACGTAAAGCTAAAAATGGCCATACAGCCAAAATTCATTTGATTAGAAATAAGCAGAGATTTAATGGTGTTTTGAGGTAACATGCACAAAGGTAGAGTTCTTTTAAAAGCTCTCCAAGATAAACCATGACTTACCGTACACATACATCATGAAATGTCCTCTACAGTTTGATAAGCCTGTACTGGAACGAGAATGACGACACGTACTCATATACGTGACTGAGAAATAATTTGTCCTTCGAATGAGATTCGGGCAAATTAATTATTCATTTGAGTGGACCAACTGCTGCCAGGTGAAAATGAACTGACAGCAATTCTGAGAAGAGCAGAGGAAAACATCTTACATAGTAGACAACCCATCATCAGCCTATATCCACTTTATTAGGAACACCTGTACATCTGCCCATTCATACAATTATCCAGTCAACCATTCACGTGATAGCAGTGCGGCGCGTAAATTCGTGCAGATACAGGTCAAGAGCTTCGGCTTAATGTTTCACATCAAACATCAGATCTCAGTGCCCGTGACATGGTTGTTCGTGCCAGATGGGCTCGTTTGAGTCGTTCATAAACTGCTGAGCTCCTGGGTTTCCACAAACAAATCTCTAGAGTTTTACAGAATGATGCAAAAACACTAAACAAAACTATACACACTAAGGACTTCTTGATGAGAGAGGTGGGAGGAAACTGGCCAGATTGGTTTGAGCTGACAGGAAGGCTACAGTACCTCAAATAACCACTTTTTACAAACGTAGTGAGCAGAAAAGCATCTCAACAGGTCGAACCTTGAGGTGGATGGGCAACAACAGCAGAAAACCAACGATTGGGCTCTACTTCTGTCAGTCAGGAACAGGGATCTGAAGGGATCTACAGTAGGAACAGGCTCAGTGAACCTGGACATGACATGTAACATGTGCTAGGTCAGATTTGAAATCAGAGTCAGATTTGATCGATTGTATTTTAACACCATGACATCGCTGATTTTTCACACAACCTGGCAACAGAAGCTTGCACAAGAGGTGGCTTGTTTACCATAAAAATAAAAAAAAAAGTAAGTAAGTATCAGGTATCGGAAGATATATAGAGCCTTGTTTATCTGTATAGTGTTGAAAATTAAATAAATAAATAAATAAATAAATAAATAAAAAATATTTTATATATATAGGATCAGTGCGTCTCTAATTGCTCCTCTCCGTGCATTCTTGTCTGGAGGGAGCGGCCTTGCTATTGTATTATGTTGGCCAGCTCACTATGACAAGTCCCAACCCTGTACTGAAAGCTTTGTTGTGTCTTTAATCAAAGCTGAGAAGCGATGAACAAATGTCACGTCCACGCATCCATTTCCTGAAGGTTACATTTTTGTTCAAGTGCTGACCGACGCCACACAGCCCTGTGAGAATGCCCTGCTCCTGTTATCCGATTTTAAATTTTATACCTGTGGCCTGGCACTGTTTAACACAATTAAATCAATCTCACCTTACAAAACACCACCTCACGATTATATGTCCTAATACAACATCGTAGGGTTGGTCAGGTACACCTAACCCAATCGGCATAAACACAGCTCATATTTTGCCTATAAATACATATGGACTTTGGTGAATGTGCGGGTGTGCTCCTGTTTCAGCCAAACTAATGTTTAACAGCCAAACAAAAGGTTTGAAAATAAACCAAATAAAAGAAAAGTACTGCTGCAATGTGGAAAACCGTTCAAAACACAGATTTCGGAATTACACGTCTATGTTTACGGACACCATTGTTTAGAAAGAGAAAGACCGTATTTCACGAAGCCGGTTTCCGTGTCTACTCAGGTAAGTTCGAGTTTGGTTTGAGCAAACTCTGTTTTTGTTTTTTCGGTCTCAAGATGGTGGATTGGTTTTTAGCGGGTTTCATCGCTTTTGTAGTTGGCCAACTACATCATGGCAAGCGATCTCGTGGGGGTCAAAAGCAGAGATTCAAAGATACCCTCGAGGCCTCTCTCAAGAACTGTAATATAGATCCTGAAAACTGGGAGAGCATAGCCGGTGATCGCACGGCGTGGCGCAGACGAGTTCATGACGGTGCAACAGCCTACGAACGAAAGAGATTGCGTTACACGGCGGAGAAACGTCTTCTTCGAAAGTCCAAGTTCGGTATCTCCTCTTCACCAAGTCGGCAGTCTGATCTATGTCTCCACTGCAACCGTCAATTCCGGGCTTGTATTGGACTAATCAGCCATCTCCGAACCCACTCCCACTTAAACTTATGATACTGTGTGGTCCTCATCGACTTCGATGGACGAACTAGTAGTAACCCACGCTCCGCGGTTAACCTGCTCCGGAGCAGGTTTTATTCTAAAGTGGATTCTGCATACTGTGATCTTTTCACAACTCACTGGCAATCATAAATTACATGAGAAGCCAAAGTGCTCCCAAACACCAAACCTTAAAGACTCGGTACTGCCCCGGCAGCCATTGCTGTGTTCCCAGAGAATGTAAAAAAAACAACAACAGTGTGCTTATGAGAAGCTGCTACTTCAGAGGAAGGCATGTGGGCTTGATTAAGCTTAAATGTTTACACCTCGTGTAATAAAAGCTGTATTTTAAGAAGAACAGCCTCCTCTATTATGCAGTTTGCTATATTTATTGCTCAATACGCAGACATACGAACAATACTATATGATGATATGTATTGTTACACTACTAGGATGCATGCAACACTCTAAACAACGACGCAATTCTCTAATCCGATTGGTCAGAAGGTGAGCAAGCAGCTCGGACAGTAATTCCCGCTGCAAATCAAATCCCGTTTTAATACGAACATACTTGTTCTAATACATTATACGACGAGCTGTTCCTATAGAAACGATAACACAGGACGTTTTCATTAAGGAGACGTTTATGGAAGGAGTATCCGGTGTCAGTGCTGTGTACAAGTCTGCAAGTTTTCCCAGTACAGGACAGAAGAGTTTACAGTTTCCTAGAAGAGGTGTTTCTGTCTAACTTCAGTAAACGACATGAGGTGATACCAGGAACTAACTTGCTTCACGGACGTTCATTAAACATAACTACAAACGGATAAGAAGTACCGCTCATCAAAAGTTTTTAACTGTTGGCCAAGTTGCTGTGGTACAAGAGGAATAAAACATTGAATAACATGTGGTTAAAGAAACTCCACACCATGTCACCGCTGATTATTTGCGCACACACACACACAAAAAAAATTATATGTGTAAGGAATAATTGACTAGCAGCCGTTGAATTATTAGAACATAACGCACACTATAATAATAACACCGTGCGTTATTATTTTCTAATAATTTAACGGACCGGAGTCCATTATTCCGCTTAAACCACAGTTACCACACCTCAAGATATGGTGCAGATGTTTTATTTCAAGACATTTGCAGGTTTTTGTCCTTAAAACACTCGTGTGTAGAACTAATTTATTACGCATCCCATCTCAAGCCTCCATTGCTAATTCCAAAACGTCAGTGTAGAGCTAGTAACGTTCTTGAGCCATTTATATACAGTTATTTTAGAGAGAGACAGACAGACAGACAGAGACAGACAGAGAAAGAGACAGACAGACAGAGAAAGAGACAGACAGACAAAGAGACAGAGAGACAGAGAGACAGACAGAGACAGAGAGACAGACAGAAACAGAGAGACAGACAGAAACAGAGAGACAGACAGAAACAGAGAGACAGACAGAAACAGAGAGACAGACAGACAGACAGTTTTTTTTATTTTATGAAAAACAATTGCTCACCTCAGAATGTCTGTCAGCCAATCAGAATCGAGAATTCGACAGCGCTGTGGTATAAATACATGCAACATTCTATTCGAGAATAAAACATAACCGATTTAAAACACAAGATAAACGTTTGTGCGTCTACACACGAATAATGCGGATTTGACCAAAATGACACGGCGTGACATCAGCGTTAACGACAGCACAGCTTATTTGAAGAACAACAAGATTTTTCTTAAAACACCGCATTCAATCACGCATGCATGTGGACAAATAGCTGGGGAGAACGTCATGCACATTATGTGCAACCATAAACACGTCTAATCAGTTTAGCAGCAAACAACTCGGGAGCTGATGTCACGTGAGAAGCCACTAAGCCGTAAACAGTCAATCAATCGGAGAGCGTCTTTCTCCGCTTGACCCGCCCGTGATTACATAACAGTTTCCAGAGATCAGTGACGCAAAATGTTTTTGATCGAGGAGGGAGAGACGACAAGGTCACTGGTGGTTTTTTTTTAAGGAAGACATGTTGACAAATGACTAGTGTTTAGTGTGGATACATGTGGACATCAGTAAAACACGAATAAATAAATCATCCGGTCCACTTCGCAGGTTTGGCTACTCGCTCGTTGCGTACAGTTTTGTGGCAGAACTAACACCCAGCCGTGGCTGTACTGCATTTCTTTATTTTGGCACCTGTTTCCGGCGCACACTGCAGGGATTCGAACGCACATCTGCAACACGCGACAGCTGTTTCCTTGGAAACATGAAAACAGTAGGCTGGAAGCAAGGAAGTCAAAATAAACCATTTAGGAGATTGAAAGCGACAGCACGCTGGAAGGGATTTTCTCGCAGCGTGGAAACCAAAGCTGATGGAAAGACGGACAGCAGGAGACTCCCAACAAGACTACTGTGCATGTCTGCAACTTTTTACAGTCCGTGTTGCTTCCTGTTCCTGAGCGGTGTGGGTTTTAGTGTCTCGGGGATGGCCTCGCTTCTTTACTCGAACCTCATGGGGTCATCAGCAGAGAGCGAACGAATCAGTGCTTTCACATGGTCCGTTTGATTAGAACCCGGGTGCGTTTTCCACCTCGTGCGGTACTGTAGGCAGGTGAGAACGCCTCGACTCGGGTGTGGACCAAAACAACCGGTCCGAGAGTGTCTGAGCGACGTGGTCCCAGTCTGATTCCAAGTGAACTCTAGAGCAGTGAGAGAGCGATTGGACCGAGTGCAGGAAGTGAATTAAATACGCAATGTATTTTGGGTTGTTTTTGTAAACGTGAGTGAGCCAAAAGACAGAGCTGTAGTGCTAAAGAAACGTGATGTTTGATTAAGATCGATTTCTTTTCAAACAGAGGAAAAAAAAACACAATAAATTAAATAAAGTAGTTCAGTCTGTACAGTTTTTTTGGTTTGTTTTTTTTTTGCTATTGCCGTGGGTCAAAAATGCTTGAATTTGTTGCGGCTTTTTTCTTTTTTTTGTATGCGGAAAACTACATGACGAATTTCACGGAGAATTGGTGAAATCGCGCTGTCTTTCGCAGTGATGCTTATTAAACGAGACCTTTTAGCTGTACTCATGATCGACGCACGTGAATCGAAGAGGACTTCAGCTGAACGTACGTTGTGATGACGTCACATGATACATCTTGACCCAAATCTGCAGAAAATCTGTGGTTTTTTAAAAAAATTTTATCTTATTTAAAAGTGCAAGCTCCTCCGAATATTACGGAGTTTTGCTTGATTGGGTTTTTTGCGTTCATTTCTGCGAACGCAAAATCCTGAAGGGACTGGTAGTTAAACTACTATCTAATAAACTCCTCGAGTTCTCCATGTTCTCTCTGATTTCTACACAAACCTGGCTTTGATCTTCAAGTTTTCCATCCACGTATTTCTTACCGACAACGGAAAGAGTTTTACGAGCACCTTTTCACTTCTATAAAGCGTTTTGTTTTCCCCCTCATTTCCTGTGTGAACCCAAACCGAACACACTCATTTCGCTCCGACTCGCACACCGTAAACACACTAATAAGTGTGAAAGTGCCCTTGGAGCGAGGAAACATACTTAATGT
This sequence comes from Stegophilus panzeri, assembly GCA_024331685.1. Taxonomy (NCBI): domain Eukaryota; kingdom Metazoa; phylum Chordata; class Actinopteri; order Siluriformes; family Trichomycteridae; genus Stegophilus; species Stegophilus panzeri. Next base: position 30,775,856 of record JANDJT010000001.1, on the reverse strand, counting down.
GTGTGTCATGAGGACTCCAGAGACCGAGATTAAATCCAAAAACACTTGTCTAAACCTTAAACAGCGCAATCATTCGAACCAAACCATGCTTGGTTGTTTTATTTATTTATTTATTTATTTTTTATACCATACAGGGTGTCTATAAAGGGGAGAAAACACACTGTCCACATATGGACTGCATTTACTACCACCAGTATCTTCTCTGTGAGATGTATAGGGCTCCTCTGATTTTAAAACACCTTCATAGTAGATTTTTTACTCTTTCTAGACACTTCCTGTACACTAATATGAACCTTACCTATTTAAAATCAAAAGATAATAATGTTAATGCTCCTTGTAAACAGGGTTAGTGTCATTATAACAGCTCACCATCAAATAATAAACACTAGACGCTAGCATTATCTACAATGAGCTACCTTCATTTCGACACAAAATACCAGCTTTAAATAACATTTCGCACATTAAACCTAGATATTTGATTTCTTTTTAATGCTTTTGTTTTTATTCAAGTTGTATAAACAAGAAGCGGATTGTTTGGTGCTAGTTAGCTAGCTAGGGCTTGCTTGCTAGCACTGTAACATGTTAGCTTAGCTTGCTAACACCCTAGTTGAGATATTCCCACATCATGACGCTATTTCCAGGACATTTTATTCATAGCAAGATTTATTCATTTACTGGTTAAGCTTAACTAGTTAACCGTGTTAGTGTTTAGTTAACGATCGCGTTAACACTGATTAACGTCTCTGTTGTTGGACAAAACATCTAGTCAGTGTTAGTTAGTTAAACTAGTTAGTATGATAGTGAGAAAGCCAAATGATCTGTAGTTTATAGTGGGGTTCATTTGCACCTAAATACCCGTGCTGTGTTTCATTAACGCTGGCTATTATTATTATTATTATTATTATTATTATTATTATTACAGCAAAGTGCGAGCTTCCTTCTGAAAACTAACCCTACATCAATCAGCTGGAGATCACGTGCGTTTAATGGTTTTTTTTTTTTTTGGTTTGTTTTTATTTGGGGGTTTTTTTCTCACTCACGCACTGTGTGTGTACTCTGCTTGGCAGTAAACACCTACAGCACGGCGCTGTAACATTAACCGCAGGCTACATATTCACCACTGCTAAGGCCTGTACACTGGTGATCGCCATCTTTAACTCCGACACACAAACACAAACACACACACACACACACACACACAGAGAGAGAGAGAGTGTGTGTGTGTGTGTGAGTGAGTGTGTTACAGTGCTACACAGCATTCCGCTTAATCGGAGATCTGACTTTAGATCAGCCTGATCTATCGGTCTTGTTTTAGCAATGTCTGAAGCCACAATTATATTATATGTATTTAAACAAACAAACAAACAAACAAACACACACACACACACACACACACACACACACACACACACACACCAGAGTTACTGCACATGCACGCACACGCGTTTAAAAATAAACAAAACAGCTGCAATCAATAAATAAATAAATCAGTGCTCTGCATTAACTCACCGAGGTATCTCCTTCTGTCCTGCGCGTGTGTGTGTGTGTGTG
>JANDJT010000001.1:30741851-30752754 GCA_024331685.1 Stegophilus panzeri | reverse complement strand
GGTTCAATAGAGCAAACCTTAAGAATGTAAAAGAGTTTACCTGTGAGGGCGAGTCCACATACAGCAATTTGGTAGGAGTTTTCTTTTCCCTTCTTTTTTTTTTAATAATGATACTTATTATTATTTTTATCTCAGTAGAATTTACTTGTGCGTTAAATTTGCCAAATATATCATGTACCGCTGGTATGATGGAATGAGTCAATGGGGCATGCCACTTGATAATAATCCGTCGTAAAAATACTGCGCATCTTGCGCTTCTTAATAAGTACTCTCTTTACTTATTCATTCCTCGAAACGGACTCATTCCGTTATCAAATATTTTTTACCGTTATTATCTCTCTCTCTCTCATTTTATATATATATATATATGTCGGTATATATCTTAGTTTTGAAGCTGTGATCTAAGAAACACCAATATCTCTGCCGTCACATAGACGAAGTTCCCGGAACTTCTTATAAGAAATCGCTCAATGTAATACACGCATTTCTTATATCATTGACTCCCTTCCATACAGACAGCAATACACAATGACTTTATAAAATTCTAATTTACCTTTAGGCTGTTTCTTGATGATTTCTGCCGGTCAGTGGTGAGGCTGCATCGGTCTTTCGCTCTGCATAATAAGGGGCAAGCCGCCTGTATCAGTAGGGAATTCAGGATGGAACTTTTCTACGAGCGTCCTCTGATTTGCTTCTCCAGCCCAGCCAGGAGACGCCAAACTGTCGTGGAAATTAGACAACACTCGTCCTCTGAAGGTAAAAAGGTGTATTACAGAAAGATGGTTAATACAGGATAGAATAAAGGAGGATAGAATAATGAGAGCGGTCTGAAGCACTTGTACTAAACCACTACTATGTATATGAAACGCAGAGCATGACATAATTCTGTGTACCGATAAGAAGCAGTTTGAGGCAGTTCAAACAGGCTTTGTTTTAGGATCTTGGAAGATGTTTAGAGGAACCTTGAACAGAAGAACATGTTTGTGTCTCTGTAAGCAGATAAACATTCTGTACTGAACTCAATGACACGACATGGCCTTCTTAGGCGTTATCCTCACATGAGAATGAAACGGAACAAGAACAAACTTATTATAAAGTAAAAATGAGTAATTTCCCCTTACAATACTCTGCTCTCATAGATATCAAACAAGTGCAAAAAAACAAAAAAAAAAAAAAAACAAAAAAAAAGTTAGAGGTGAGTATTCTTTAGGTTTCTTTTATGAGAGAATATTTTTTGGTAGTGGAAAGATTAAATATTTTTTTTTTCTTTTCTTTTACTATTTACTACCAACACATCTATACTAAAATAACTGTTTGAGCACAACAGGTTCTGAACTATCTGTAAATAATAAAACACATATTCCCATAAATAAAATACAACAGTTTTATATCAGCCTTTTCATCTTCAGTCAAACCTGCTGGAATACACAGAAACAAATAGTGTTTTTACTCTCCAAGTACCTTTAGAATGTACTAGCAATGCACACCACATGGCTGCAATATTTTCTCCTTACTTTATCTGGTTTCCATAATTAGAAAAATCTGTTATTGTCAGTAGAACATTTAGAACTAGTTTTATGGTTACTTATTTTACTAACAGTATATTATGAGGCCAGTATAGGACCAAAATATTCTAATTATGCCATGTTTATTTGTACAGTGAGTATGGAACTTCAAGGGGGGTGTTGTTGTTTTTTTTTGGACACGTCGTTTCTGTTACAAGAGTCACAGGATAAATTGGGGGAAAATATCCATCATCAGGCAGATATTTATGGAACGAATACCCTCCCAAACCATAAGGACGTCAGTTTTAATACAAACACAAATGGTTGTGAGCAGTGAACAGTTTTCGTCTGGTCCCATTCCTGAGGCAACAGAAATAAAGAAGTGGGATTTCTTTCCAAAATCTATACTGTAGCCAAAAAGAGTACTATACACTGTAGTATTTTAAAATGAGTGACATCGAGCAGTCGAATTAGAACTAAATTGTGATAATAAGCATGGAGATTATATACATGATAATTTAAACCCAATAGTAAGTGGATAAAAAAAAAAAAAAAAAAAAAAAACCAAAACAACCTGTTGTTTTTAACAACCAACAGCGTATGGCTCTAGTGAGGCTTTCTGTAAGGAGTAGTTTTACATTCATAAGATTTCACTCAGTGTCAGTGCTTTAAGGCAAAGCTGTTCCTTTAAGTTTTCCACCTCAGGGAAAGTCTTCACGCATTGCAGTTTCTCATTTATGCGACAAACTGCATATTTTTCTTATTATACCATGATCTGTCCAAATACTCGTTCTGATTGGCTGGAAGGTGTGCGTTAAAAATGTATATACCACAGGTAATTCCGGTCAGTTTAATCACCTTTCTAAATTAATGTGCTGCCTATAAACAACTGTAACCATAGTAACATAGTTAAACTCATCACAGTTTCCTTATTAGTAGAGACGTGTCACAGACGCAAGTAATTCACACGCACATTTTTCTCTCTCTCTAATAACTATTTAATATAATTCATTCAAATAAATGTATCCTTATCACACTTTACCTCCAGTAAAGTGTAAAGGTTCTTTACCTTCAGTCTCTCTTTATTTTTTTCACTCTCTTGAAGCTAATAAGACAAAAACAATGCAGAAAATGATCACACAAAAAACAAACAAACAAACAAACAAAAAAAACCTTACTGGAAGTTTGGAAAACTTACTGACTGTTAGAAAAAAAAAAAAATCCCTAACACTGGAGACTATCTGCTCACAGTCAACTTTACTATATCAACATTTATATATTCTATTTCTTAAATAACAACACTTAAAAAAATCTGCTTATTATTAACCATGGATTATGTGGATCATCTGCCAGACATGTCCCTCTGAATGAGATGTTACCATAGAAACAATAACATTAGACCAAACGCAACAATATGAACCCGATTTGAATTACAGCCAGCACGACTTTGAGCTGCTCTTATTGAAAATTTGAGATCAGATTTGAGAATACAACAGCACTGGGGTACTAGTAAGATCGGCAACACAGATCTTACGAAACACCAACGAAACATCTGGAGTGTACCTCATGTGCCGACACACAGTGTGATATCAATATCAAACCTGATTGATTACAAGTGTATCATTTAAAAAAAAAAAAAAATTGATACAGACATTCACATGCAGTAGCAGATTACAAATCCTTTGTTGTGCTTAAACCACGGGTTCTGTGCTTTACAATGTTTTAAAGTGAAAGCCAAGGCCTGTTTTCCCAAAATACCTGATAGCTCTGTTCCTGCTAACGTCTTCCAGACAGCGTCGTCCTTTAGCATGCCAAAGAGCTGTACATCACAGGATGTTCTGCCTGCAGTGCTGAAAAATAAACTCACCTGGATATATATATATATATATATTTTAAACAAGCTGAAACAGCTTCTTCCTTGGCTAAGATGTCATAACTCTTCTACAATCTTGGCGATTTGTAAGTCAGATCTTGAGTTCTTGACAGGTGAAAAGAAGCCTCTAGCCCGAATGCTTGAAATGATGTCTAGTAGAATGTCAACTATATTAAGAAAGGTCGAAAAGACAAGAAGGCAAACAACATTCTAAGAACAACAAGAACAACAACAACAAATAGTGGAACGACAAGGACGTCAGTTTTAATACAAACACAAATGGTTGTGAGCAGTGAACTGGCATACAAATGTAACTGGACTCAAATGATTGCGCAATGAAATTAAGCAACAAGTTAGCTTCATTCCAGAACTTTTAGACATATTGGTTTCATCTAGGACTCTGGTCCTCCAGGACTGGAACTATTTTCCGAGGACTTTCATGATTTAAATCCTACATACGCTGCCCAAAATAACACCGTTCCCCTTTTTCTTTTTGACCATCAATACTTCCAAGAAGGACGCCTTCTAATATAAATCAGTCCGTACATGCGATTTTATGATTTTTTTTTCTTTTTTTTTTTTTTTTGCAGAAAACACCTCAAATTGGCCAAATTGCAACTGCACAAAAATGCATGCATGGTCTTTTGCAGTGATGTTTGTTGGTAAACAAGATCTTTTAGCTGTTCGACGCAGGTGAATCGAAGAGAGTTTTGGCTGAATGGCCGTTGTGATCTGGCACTTTTGAAAAGTTGCAAGTTCCTCCGAATATTGTGGAGTTTGCTTGATTTTGCGTTAATTTCTGTGATTGAAAAAAACTGGAGGGACTGAATACATTTACATTTATTCATTTAGCGGACGCTTTTATCCAAAGCGACTCACACATGAGGAAATACAAGCAAAGCGATATATCAAGAGGAGAACAATACAAGTAGTGCTTACTATACAAGATTTATAATTGAGTTCTAGAGAAGCAAAGTGCGCAGAATCGAGGTGTAAGAGCCAGAGTAATAATAATAAACTTTATTTTATAGAGCGCCTTTAAAAGCAGTTTCTCAAAGCGCTGTACACAAAATAAGCAGTACATAGAAATTTTTTTATTATAAAAGTTAATAAGAATAACAATAACAATAATAAAAGTAGACATCAGCAAGCAGATGCAAGTTTAAAAAAAGTAAGTCTTAAGTTGAGCTTTAAAAATGCCAAAGGGCTGAGCTTCCCTAAGTTCAGGAAGAGAGTTCCAAAGGGAAGGAGCAGAGACAGAAAAAGCCCCGTCACCCGTAGGTTTTAAGCGGGTTTATGGACAACAAATTAGACTCTGAGGAGCGCAGTCTGTGATTTGGGGTGTAAGGGATTAACAAAGCAGATAAATAATGAGGAGCCAAGCCGTGTAATGCTTTGTATGTCAGCATCATCATTTTAATCTCGACACGGAACCTGACCGGGAGCCAGTGCAAGGACTCCAGAACAGGAGTAATATGACTGCATGTCCTGGTCCCAGTCAGGATCCTGGCAGCAGAGTTTTCATATTGGAGCTTAGTGAATGTGGATTTAGAAACTCTGGCTAAAACGACGTATTTTGTTTTATTAACGACAAGAGGGGGGAAAAAAAGCTAGGGAAGAAATGACTGATTAATGCTGCTGTAACACAAGTGATATAAGGAACTAAGATCCTTTATGGACATTTAACACCAACTGTTAAAGTGCACGACATGTTAGTGAAAAATACATTCTTATTTCAATCGGTCACCAAATCAGTCATACAAAAGGAAGAACACACAACACATGGCCACACTGTTATAAGAAAATAATCCATGTTAAGGTCGAATGCAAGAATGACAACAAATTAAGATCAGATAAATCAGCAATGAAGATAAACTACCCATGGTGGACATCGTGTCCAAGCAGCTGTAGCGCAGAAGACCAAGTGGAATCACTCAATTCCTTTTACCTCGGACTTCCCCTGAGGTGGAGATCGCATGTCGTCGTTGTTGTTTAATTAATGATTAGGTTATATACTGCTCTGATTAGATACATGCTTGAATGATTTAGCTCAAGTACGGTTTGAAGGATTGCCTGAATATCATTAACCAATTTAAAAAAAGAGCCATAACATAATTAGTCTAAACCTGATCAATTCCATGCAAATGAGCCCCAACATGCTGATAATATTATATCCATTCTCAGAGATTTGGGACTGAAGGTTATTAGATATTTTTCCTAAATCTGATATATTCTATAAATAGGACAATTAAAAAAATAACCTCATCATTCCATCCTATATACACTATATGGCCAAATGTTTGTAGACACCTGACCCTCTCATGAACATCCCATTCCAGCTTTATTCCACCCTTTGCTGTTATAAAACCCTCCACTCTTCTGGGAAGGCTTTCAACTAGGTTTTGGAGCGTGGATGTGGGGATTTGTAATCATTCAGCTACAAGAGCATTAGTGAGATTAGACACTGATGTGTGAGGAGGTCTGGGGTGCAGTCGGTGTTCCAGTTCATTCCAAAGGTGTTCAGTTGGGTTGAGGTCAGGGTTCTGTGCAGGACACTCGAGATCTTCCAGTCCAACCGTAACACACCATGTCTTCATGGAGCTCACTTTGTGCACAGGGGCATTGTCATGCTGGAACAGGTTTGGACTCCTTAGTTCCAGTGAAAGGAAACTGTAATGTTACAGCACACAAAGGCATTCTATACAAGCGCATGCTTCCAACTTTGTGGCAACAATTTATGGATGAACTACATATGGGTGTGATGGTATACACAATCAGCCATACCCACCTGCCTAATATTGTGTAGGTCCCCCTCGTGCCACCAAAACAGCCTCGACTGACCCGTCGAGGCATGGACTCCACAGGACCTCTGAAGGTGTGCTGTGGTATCTGGCACCAAGACGTTAGCAGCAGATCCTTTAAGTCCTGTAAGTTGCGAGGTGGGGTCTCCATGGATCGGACTTGTTAGTCCAGCACATCCCACAGATGCTCGATTGGATTGAGTACTGGGGAATTTGGAGGCCAAGTCAAAACCTTGAACTCTTTTTCATGTCCCTCAAACCATTCCTGAACAGTTTTTGCAGTGTGTTAGGGCGCATTATCCTGCTGAAAGAGGCCACTGTCATTAGGGAATACCGTTGCTATGAAGGGGTGTACTTGGTCTGCAACAATGTTCAGGTAGGTGATATGTGTCAAAGTAACATCCACAGGAATGCCAGGACCCAAAGTTCTTGAGGTGCTGCTCCTCAAGAATATCAATGAGCCTTGGGCACCCATGACCATGTCACTGGTTGTCCTTCCTTGGAACACTCTTGGTAGGTATTAACCACTGTACACTGGGACCACCCCACAAACCCTGCCGTCTTGGAGATGCTCTGATCCAGTCGTCTAGCCATCACAATTTGGCCCTTGTCAAGGTCACTCAGATACTTACTCAGATCCACCCCCTCACTTCACCTGTCAGTAGTTTTAATGTCATGGCTGATCAGTGTATATTTCCTGTAAAAAAACAAACAAACAAACAAAAAAAAACACACAACAGGATAAACATATACTACTTCTATTCAATAATCGATACAAACAGTGCTGCTTGTGAACCGCAAGAACCAAAAATGTCATGTTGGAGAACAAAAGCAGAGGCATTGGTAAAATATGTCCTTGCACTGAAGACAGTGGGAAAATTGGTGAACATTTTGACACCTGAAGACATCTCCCATTCTCCGTCTTTCAACTAATGCCTCCAATAAGGGGAAAAATGTTTCCCCTTGGAGTGCAATTCTTCACAGCCAAAAGTGCAGTGATAAACAAAATGGTTGTTAGCTTTCAACACTGACAACACAAATGTAAAAAAAGAAAAGCCAAAATAATATCCTCCAGGGTAACTGCCACACCATCATTGTAGATAACGGTCTTGTATACTCTAGACATCTTGACCATCGATGTTGAGAAATGTGCTGAAAGAATTATGAGTGCTGTGACATAGACTTCCGAGAAGTCCTGCACCACGTCACAAATGAGATGACTTCCCCCTGATCCAGCCATACTTCATCAGCCATGAGAAAGACTGCAACAGGCAAATCAGCACAAGCTCGGCATTCATCAACAGTGGGATAACCTAGTTAAATTTTTTTTTTTTTTTTTAAAGTTTGATTTTTCCAACACTGACTGGCTTTACTGTCTTCAGTTTCAGTCAGTCAGTCAGTCTCTGTCTCTCTCTCTCTCTCTCTCCTCATGGTGGCAATTTCACCTTCAGTGAACTTGAAAAGGTCTTTGGAAGATGATTAATGGAAGAGTATGGAAATGGCTGCCAGAAGGATGGCTGTATTTCAGGCAGCTGATCTCACAAATATGCCGTTGATCTACATCTCCTACAATGAGACATCTGACATATTCTATCAATTAACTCTAATAACAGAGGCAATGAAATTAGAATTGAATGCTTTCAAGGAAAAGAAAAGCTAACAAACTATTGAAGTACACAATACTATTAGGTAATAACATTTATTATAGCAATTAGACTTACTTTTACGAATGCATTCATTTGTTTAATCACACTGTATCGGCTACCAGCTGATATCCGCCAAATGGGACACATTTTCCCCGTTTCTGTTTGAAAGATACTAGCCAAAGCATAGATATCGAGGTGAGAGCTGGTGAAGAAGTAAACAGATCAGGATTTATAAGATAAGGTCTACTGATTAACGTCATTTCGATCCTTTCCAGTGAAAATATCATAAATGTAATCTATTTTATGGATAACAGGAGTCTGTGCCTTGAATGATTAAATTACAGATTCACGTCATCACTACACCTACTGCTGTCTGACAGCCACCTGAAATGGACACAGCACATCACAACTGTACAAATCACGAAAGGAATCATGATTTTATTTTGTACATTTCCTCATACCACCGAAATGAATTCCTGGTTACGCCACTGCCAGCACCTGATGCCTTTTTGATATGTTTTTAGACATTAGCGCGATACCTTTGGGATGAACTGGAACGCCGACTGCCCCCCAGACCTCCTCACACATCACCACTAATGCGCTTGAGGCTGAATGAACACAAATTCCCACAGCCACGCTCCAAAATCTAGTGGAAAGCCTTTGCAGAAGAGTGGAGGTTAACAGCAAAGGGGAAATAAATCTGGAATGTGATGTTCAACAGGGTGTTATGGACAGGTGTCCACAAACTTTTGGCCGTATAGTGTACTACAGCTCATTTCAATATAATTTTTTTCCAGGTTTGCATGGTTTGAATGGAACAAGTCGTATTTGGCCTGCGGACCATGTGCATGACATGGGTGCTCCAGGGTTTACACAGAATGGTGTGGAAAAAACAAACATCAAAAAAAACTTCCGCAGGCACAAATGCCTTTTGATGAGAGAGGACAATGTCCAGAATGGTTCAAGCTGTCACGAAGGCTACGCTAACTCAAATAACCACCCTTCACATCCGTGGTGAGCAGAAAAGCATGACAAGACACACTACATGTCGAACCTTGAGGAGTGTTAATAATGTTCTTTGGCTACCATAGCGGCTATTTTCTCCCAAAGGGGAAGTCCATGAATCCATCCATTCATCCTTATCCATCAGGTGTATTCCCGTCTTGCTCCCAGTGACAGGGTCCAGTTCCATGAAAGCCATGACCAGGATACTGAAGATGAATTCAAATGTAGGACAGGGATTCATTCCGTCCCAGTGGAATTATTTCAGAAGTAAAACATCCCAAAATCAGGAGCATCACGAGCTCCTTTTCCAGCTAACCCAGGAGTTTTGGGTTGTGGTGTGTTCATGATCATATAAAACTGATCATTACTTTCTGCTTTTCACTACAGATAAAACACACCGCATCCGTTTAATCAATAACACAACAAGCGTGTAATGCATTCCTTAATAATATAAAACAGTGAATTAAATAATCAATAATTCTCCAGGAGGGGGTTTAGGCAAGTAACTACTGCCACTTAGTGGCAAAACCACTCTGCAACAATAAAGAAGGATGTAGTAAGAAACAAACAAATCCACAAAGTTACGACAAACTGAAAATACTTCTCAAAACTTTTATTATCCCTCAACAGATAATAGACTTTGTTACCATGTGAACTAAATGTCTATATTTCTATAAGATCTGCAAAAAAAAGATGCTAATTTAAAACCACAATCCATTTTTCAAGTGATACACTTCAATGAGAATGAGAAAACAAAAGAATATTCGTCTGTGGCTAAATAAGACAAACAATAAAAAAAAAAAAAAAAAAAAAGTCAAGATGAACCAACAGAATGTTTCAGCATTTTTAATTGCATCTACTGAACCGTTGCATAAGCTTCATTTATTTATTTTTGCACATTTTACGTAGAGACGTTGCCTACGAGTAAACAATCGACCTACACGTGGATCTGATCAATTTATTCTCCTGTACAACAACGTGAAAAATTAAATATGCAGTTTAGTTTAATACAGAAAGAGTATGATCCCAAGAAAAACAATAACGGGTGAGTGACCCTATTTGTCAGTAGCCTCGTTAATGCTTTGACCACAGATGAGGATTATCTGGATCATTTTAAAAGTCTAAAGTCACCTCAACAGCCATTTGGTCATTTGGCATCAACCCTAAAGGAAGAGAAAACAGAGCAAAAAACAAACAAAACAAAACAAAACAAAACAAAAAAAAACAATCACAACATCAGGTATTTAAAATGACAATAATGGGAAGAAGGCACTATGTTAGCAGGGAAGTTGATTTCGGAAGGTTCTGCACATTTGTGCGCGGACTCACACAAAGACACACAATTAAAATAAGCGTGTAGACATATAAATATATATAAGATGCAGATAAAGGCACTGTACTTCATTTGAAGCTATATGTAGCGTTCAAACACACGGAAGCTTCGCCTGCTAGCTTAAACACACCGTATCCCACAATCCCAGCAGATATTAAAGTGCAACACGTGACCCGGTGTGACCATTTACAAGCAGCGAATGCCTTAAACGCAATGTGGTACCTGCTCTAACTAATAGCTGCGAGAGTGAACATTTAAACATATTTACACATTAACACACGTCTAGCACAAACGGTGACGCGGACGCTCTAGCGTTTAAGTGTTTTTTTTAGGCTATTAGTGTTCTATGTTTCTTTTTCCATGACTTGTATTGACACTTAAGGTGACATCCTATTCATCTAAAAGTTTGTCGGTGGCAAATTTTATGCATTGTAGCACAACGATCACTACTGACTGACTACTGACTGACCAGAACAGAACAGATTTAGTCAATTTGAGGCGTAAAAAAAAAGAAAAAGAAAAGAAAAACAGTCAAGTCATTTGACAATAGACTAAACAGTTTGAAATAATTGAGAACAATGATCATTAGCTCTGCTCCCTTCCAGAGCTATTCAGACATCTGATCTGGTTAATCGAGTGAGCAGATTATCGGGGGTTGTTGGGTTATTTATTTATTTATTTATTTATTTATTTATTTATTTACAGGAATCTGATCCTGAACAATGCACACTGTGCAACAA
>JANDJT010000001.1:30677416-30698967 GCA_024331685.1 Stegophilus panzeri | reverse complement strand
GCGCTCTCTCTCGCTCTCTCTCTCTCTCTCTCTCTCTCTCACTCTCTCTCTCTCTCAGCCATTAGCATTAATATTTTTACGTTATTTTCACATTTTGTCTGATCATCACAAGGCAGAAAACATGCTCGTGTGATTTCCACCATGCCGTCATGAAAGCGTGGATCTCCGGTGTACGAGGCTCTTCTGGTGTCTCTCCTCCTCTCTTTACTCATGCTGCTGGAAATCTTCAATGTAGTCTACGAGCAGCATATGAAATATGAAATATGTGCTTGCAGTGCGAGTGAATCTGAGGACAGGAACTTTGCCTGAGGTGCTGTCTTCATGCTCGGCTTGCCTGCGCCCCTGAGTTTAACACCTTTCTCGCTCGACCTATTTTTATGTATATTTGAGTTGTGAGACATGTTTTAATGTCTCTCATGGTCATAGTTGTGATGAAGAAAGCAAGCATTCTATGAGTCACATCTGAGTCCGTCGGCTGCGACGTGACAGGACAGATTAATAAACCCTTCTGACTAATAACAGCCCATCATCCTCTCTGAATAAACAGAGTAAATTTATTGAACTGGACTACTGGACTCTTATACACATTCATTCTTTTTCCCTTCCTAGTTGTCCAGTTTCTTTTGGTAGCTGTGGCTAATTTATTCTGCTAAAATCACGTACGGTTCACATGTGATCATGTGTTTTTCTCATATGTTGTCATGTGAATAAATATGTGATCACACCTGAAACACATAGGAGGTACATTTCACCAGGTTATGCCCTGTAAACGCACATATGAACTCAATTAAACATGTGGCATCATGTGTAAAATAAGTGATTCACATATGAGAAATAACTACCCTTCCGGGAACCCTTTCTAACTGGCAAACACTTCACTGTAGGTTTCTACGACAAACCTTTAAGGGTTGACCAAGGGACAACAGAAGAAGCTGTTAATATGTACTGTAACCTAATTTTCTAAGAGTGCACTTGACTCTAAAAAAAACTTAGCTCATTATACATTTTTATATTCACATATTTAAAGGGGGGAAAAATACATTTAAGACCCCATGTTCTACTTTTAGTCAATTATCCTATCAATTTCCAATTTCAATTATATCTGAAAACAATAGACATCGTCACACAGCAGCTTTACAGAAAACACTGGAAGTAGATTTGGATCCATAAAGAACAAGTCAGAGGTGACAGTGGTGAGGAAAAACTCCATGAGGTAGTATAAGGAAAAAACCTTAAGGGGAGACATCTTCTTCTGCATGACATTCTGATAGTGAGATTATAAATCATTATAGTATACAGGTGTACATTCATTCTTTCATTCATTCACCTTCGGTAAGCACTTTATCCAGGCCAGAGAACTGCGTGAGGCGGGAATAGATCCTGGATTGGATACCAGTCCATCACAGGACACCATGCAAACACACACACACACACACACACACTCACACACAGATGTGGGGAGAGCATAAGAAACTCGACGCAGACAATAACCCGAGCCAAAACAATTGATCCTTGATTCATCCATGTCATGAAAAGTTCTTTTGGGAACCTAAAAACATTTCTTCTAAAAAATCTTTTCTGTGTAGGAAGAGAGCGTTGAATACATGCATGTCATTTACTGCATTATTTAAATGTATGTATTAATATAATAGCATAAAACAACGAAGAGTCCTAAGCAGAGATGGCACGGTAACACTTTATCTTTTCAGGTACAGATACTGAAACCTTGAATCTTTGCCTTTATCAATAATTATCTGATATATTTTTTTTTTGAAAAGTGCTAAGCTTTAAAAATATGTTTTTTTTGTTTTGTTTTGTTTTTTTAAACTGAAGCACTTCACTTAAAGATATGGGGGGGACGACACCCATAGCTTGGTTAAAAACACGACTTGGTTAAACTCTTTCACACACAAAAAAAACCCACATCATGTACATTAAAAATACAATATAATAAAATCAAGCCTAACAAAAAATACAATCAAGTCTCTTTATATATCAACTTTTCCAGTTGCAAATATTTTCCAAATCCAATTCCAATCTTTTTCATTTTTTATAGGATTTTCTCTGATATCCGAACTACAGTTTTTCGCTGGTATCAATCCTTTACCAATCCTGCATATTGGATCAGGGCCAGCGCTACTACTAAATAATATTAGGCTGAAAATTATTAGCGCATTTCTAGCAGATATGATCCGATAACGGCGTTCCATTATGGATATAGCACACCACACCACATAGTTACTGAGTGTACATAGTGAATATGAAGTTATTTTGGGATTGAATAAAGATGTATAGAAGATCATGTCATCTCATCATTCCTCCATAGAATCAGGGCATGATCTCTTCATCAGATGTTTCCTAGCACACTTCAGAAACACGGCTCCAAACCACAGCCCTTACAACAAAGACGTCTTTTCATTTTCCCCTGCAACCAATACTGTATGTTTTTTCAAATATCTAATTAGTATTTCCCCTGGAGTTTCCTTTGTCCCAGATCCCATGATACAGCTCTCTCTTTCTTTTTATTTCTATCATTTTAATTCCCAGTCATCTGCTACAATCCTATCAACACACTCCGATGTAATTACTGTAATATTTCACGGTTATGTCACATATACCCTGTGTGAAGTTCTCTCATCGTATACTACAGAATACACTGTCCACTGTATACTAATCCACCCAAGCATACCTATAGTGTATATTATTTATTCCTGGCTCTTGCTCTCTTAGTCATTCAATTATGCAACAAAGGCCTGGCGTCTGAATAACCAGCTGCCCCGACGGGTCTAAAAACACAATTAAAGCTCTGTAAATTTACAAGAAATACCTATTTGCACTGTCACATCTGTAGGCAGGCTCACTTCATTCCTGGCTACGCTTCTTAAACATTCTCCTTGTAACTCCTCCCTTGACACCCAGTTTATTCACCAAAAATAATTAAGAGCAGCATTTTAATGCTGTGCAGGTGCTACAGGATGCACTGAAGCTGACGTGAGTGGCATGATCACACAAGCACCTTATTCTTATTTAGGCCTGTCTTTCTGTGCTGTCATGCATTTGAATACTTCTTATGATAAATGGAGAGAACGCTTTTATCGATTTAATGCAACTCTCTATAGTGCTTTAAATACATAGTACTGCAGTATATAATTAATATGCTAAACAAAAAAAATCAATAAATAACAATAAAGGACAATTAATGAAACTGTAAAGCTAAACAATATACAGTATGTAAGGAATAACACACATTGGGGCATGCTGTTATGGGACAATAATCAACAATGGGGTGTTTCCTTATGTATATATAACATGAAGTGGAGTCACTGACTATGTTTCCGTGCACATCAATATTCCGATATTGATTGGAATTTTAACAATATGTTAATTAGTATTGAGTCATGTAAATGCCACAGTCTGATTGTCCGATTCAGATTAAGTCAATATTCTGATTCCCCAAATTCTGATTCCCACCCCTGGAATATGTCTGTTTTAATCAAAAATGTGTTGCCTTATTCAGAAAATCCACTGAAAGGAGATATATACGCATGCTCAGTCCGCAAGGAATTGTGAGTGCTAACAGATGCTTAGCTATAGGCTAAGTATTTAGGAATGGCAACTCAGGCATACTTATACCAACCATGTATACAGGACTGGTCTGATGTCTGTACGCATATAAACATCGTATTCGGAATATGGCTGCAACCCGAATATACTGTAGACCTTAACTGGAATTTGATGTGCATGTAAACATGGTCACTGTTACGACCCCAGAGTTGATTGTTTTCCTACAACAGCGCGTGCTGAAATGATTTATTCCTCATATATCATGTTATTTGGGAATGATTGTAATTTTTATTTAATAATGAACGTCTGTGAAGCAAGTTAGTTCCTGTAATCACAAAGTTATAGCAGCTATGAACAGTCATTCCATTTTCTTTCTCTGGAATCAATAATACAAAAACTACAGCTGTTCAGGTTACTGAGAAACAGGAAAGCAAAACTCATCTGTCTTGAAGACTTTCTCAAAGCGGAAAACTTACTCACTGTTACGAAGCCCTGACACTGGAGACTCCTGCTGTAGATGTTAAATATTCATCTCCTTACAGAAAACTTCACCATATCAAGGATAATTTATTTTTCTTTGTTAAATAACAACATGCTTTTGACTTTTTATATCTTTTTATGAAATAATGTATGAGAATCTGAATTAAAGATGTCACTATTTTCAGAGTCGTGCTCGTATAGCAGACTCGTCAATCAAACTGATTTGAGAATTCAACAACACTATGGTATAAAATGAAATATTGCAGGCATCAAATCCAAAGTTATACAAAATGTTTGTTTGAAATGTATTCAGTTGCAAGTATATAATACTCCCCTCAATCAACCACAATCTCACCGTACAGCTAGGCTCAACCACACACAAGCCAACCAGGACAGCCAGAATCCTTAGGGGTGACTTTCAATGTTCACTTGAACTTTGTAGACCAAATTTCAACAACTGTATGGTCCTGTTTAGGTTCATTCTGTATAACATAAAGAAAATCAGACCCTGTCTCATCATGCCACACAGCTACTAGTCCAGGCTCTTGTTATCTCAAAACTGGAATACTGCACCGCACTACTTCCGGGCCTCCCATCAAACCCCTTCAGATGATTCAGAATGCAGCTGCACGTCTTGTTTTTGACCAGTCCTAAAGGACCTATGTCACACCCCTCTTTGTCTCCCTCTTCCTGTAGCTGTCTGCATCAAATTCAAGGCCTTGGTATTCATGTGCAAGATTTGCAAGAACAGTCCAACCTCAATCCGGATAGCAGAATCCGTCACTATCTTCAAAATCAGGCTAAAGACCCACCTCTTCTATGAACTAATTTGTCCCCTACTCTGTGTATTTTGCTCCTCTAGCACTCACTTAAAAATCTTGTATGGTAGCACTACTTGTACTGTTCGCCGCTTGATGCATCACTTTGCTTGTATTTCCTCATTTGTAAGTCACTTTGGATTAAAGCGCCTGTTAAACAAATAAATGTAAATCTACTTAGACCTGTGAAATGTACAGGTGCTAGAGCATTAAATGCTTTAAAATAATGAAGACGTTAAAACAAAGCCATCAGTTTCTTTAAGTGTGCACAGCATTCTTATGGTTCTTTCTGTTCTCTTTAGTCTCTCTTTTTTCCCCTCTCCCTTGAAGAGAAAAATAATGCAGCTTGTCATGTCACTGAGAAACTGCAGAATCCTCCATCCTGGAGACTTTCTCGTGTCAGAAAACCTAGTTACAGCTTTTCTCTGACTGTTACAACATGCTGACACTGGAGACTCCTTCCATAAATACTAACTAAACTTCTCTTCACAGGAAAAGGTCAACATATCAACAACTACACCTATGTTTATGAGCAGTGTCTTCCATAAGAGTTCCTGTTTGTAGAAACGATAACATATTAGAACACATGGATTATTATAAAGCGTGCAGGTGGCATTAGCTGTTATAGAAAATGAATGAACACCTTCTCAATCAGAACTGAGCATTCAACAGTGCTGTGGTATAAAACACTTTTAAACGCGTTCCAGAAAGATGTTTTTTTTTGTTTTTTTTGCACATCAAAGGGACTGTAGGAGTATTAATCTTACTATTTACTAGCAGTGCTATCATATATGACTTGCTCTAAAGGCTGAATGATTTTTATGAATATGAATAAAATTTTGGAAGTTGTTTTTTAGCAGTAGTTTGAACTCAGCAATTTTAAACTCATCTTGAAAAAAATATCTTGCTTCTAATGTCGAGAAAATGACCAAATGAGACTACTAAAAATGTACTTGGGGGAAAAAAAACAAAAAAAAAACACCAGAATTTGGCCTAGGATGCAAGCTGGGGTGTAATTTTTTAATTGTTTTATTTGTGAGGCTTTTTTTATAAATATTTATTTGATTCATCATACTGAAAACATTCATATTGTTGCTCCAGCAGGTGATAATAGGTTCTGGATCTGGACACTTGCCCATAGTTATTAAAAACACTTTCAATTCTTTGTATGTATGTAAATTGTTTAATGAGCCTGCATTGTTGATTGAAGGATTACAAGCGAAAGAGTTGTTATGAATACTATTCTATTGTTTCTATTTTTAGTAATTCAGTTCGAGATGTGCATTTGTCTAGCAGAAATTTGGCGAATGCAAGACTGGAGTTTTCAGTTCTTCATTTATTAAACGCACACAGAAGATCAATACAGCACTGTAGTCATCAGTCAGTCTGTCAGTGTACAGTACACAGATGTTTTTATAGAGAAAAGGCGAGAGGAAAATGGTGGGTGATAAAAGTGTTCTGCTGAGTGAGAATGTCCTTGACACTTCTGTCATCATTAGACAGAATGTATCGGTGTTCGTGTTTCACACTGAGGTGATGTAAGTGAAAATGTTTGAGGCTTTAAATTTGACAACTAGAGTCAGAAGCTATCCTGACGGACACAGATAGTACGTTTCCATACACCCTCACACCCAGTCAAAAAAACAAAAACAAACCAAAAGAAACCTTCCTCTAACAGACCAAATATAAACACATATCTAAACATAATACATATATTTAGCACAAATCACACAAAATAGCTGAAGCTCTAATAAATGATGTACACCTTTATTCTTTTTTTGGTGATGGATGGTTTAATGATGTACAAATCAGATTTACACAAATTCCTCCTATTTAAAGACCACCTAGGTGGTCAGGTGGAGTTAAAGAGCAGGGTTTATAAGGTATTTGGAGTGGGTGGAGTTTAAAGAATGGGGTTATTGGGGTCAGGTTATAGTGTGGGCTTAGTAGCTCCAAATTACAGATGGGGTTTATTTGGTAGGAGGGGTTACAGGGTGGGTAGCGGTTGTTTGGTGGGTGGAGTTAGATGGCAGGTGGGGTTTATAGGGTGGGTGGGTTTACAGGGTGGGGTACACCCATATTCTAAATACGTGTTGTCATTAGAGATGGCATGATATCACTTTTTCTTTTCCGATACCGATATTAATACTGAAAACTTCTAAGCTTTAATAAAGCAACAAGCCCAGCGAGGCCATGGTTTACAGTGATTTTACAACAGTGAAGGGGTGCCTGGCAATAATTTATTGATAACAAATAACCACTCTTCCACCAAGAAATGTAGTTCTTCAGCAACATTTAGCATAACGCAGCAACACACTGTAAATATGACGCTTCATACTTGGTTATACTCCAGTCAGGTAGGTGGCACCTTTCAGCTTGATATCAACTGCCTTTATTGAAAGAGGAACAGCTTCATCATATCTTTTATTATGAAAGGTTAATGTGAGCTAACGAAAACAAAACAAGCATTAGCATTGTAATCTGGTTTATTATTGTGCTCTATGTTACTGCACTGCTAAACTGTAATGTATATTTAAAAGAAAACACAGCTGTTACATTTACATTTATTCATTTAGCAGATGCTTTTATCCAAAGCGACTTACAAATGAGAAAATACAAGCAAAAACAGCAAGGCTGTTGAATATATTTTTTTTCTTCCAGAAGCTGGTATTATTAGTATAACAAATGCTAACAAAAGCTGACATTTTGAAACAATTTATTTGGCACAGTAATACTGATGTAATGAGGTCACAGGTGTGTGCTTACAGAGTAATTTACAACAGCTGCGAACGTGGCTCAGCCAATCATAATCAAGGACTGGAACTATCCGTTTTATAAAATGATATGTAAGTGAAGAACTCAAAAAGGGGGACGAATATATAGTTAAAAAGTTCACCTGCACAAAATTGTAGCTTTCAAACAGAAAACACTTACATTGCGAATATAATAAATAATAATCTATTAAGTCTCTTTATATGTAAATATTTCCAGTTCCAAAAATCTTTTCCAAATCCAATTCGATGTTTTCCAGTTACAGTTACAGGAAAGAATCAAATTCATCCTTCCTCCTGGATATTGTTTCGGTGGCATCTCTGTGCGTTTACAGCCAAATAGCCCGTATACATGGACTACACATACCGTATCCTTGCGGTCATTGTTCTTTACTAAATGTTGTAATAACACTGCGTAGACCTATTTTATATATTTAAGGGCATTTATTGATATTAAACAAGTAGTCTACAGTGTTTTTTCGGTTTCCCCTTGCTTTACAACAGTATTAAAAAAGCCATTTAAGACGTTTTGCACATCTTCCTGTGAATATAACACTGGCAGTGACATTTACAAGCAACTCGCGCTCTGAATCTACATTTTTATGTAATTTACTCTGGGTGAAATAATATATCCAATCCAATCTGCAGACAGATTTCATCAGATGTGTTATTGTTGGTATAAAGAATAGGGTAATTTATTGCACTAATAGTTACAGTATCTCATTGCAGTTGCAGGTTTCTCCTGCAGTTACAAGTTTGACACTGACGTTGGAATAGACTACTGAAGGAAAAAAAGAAGGCCTACAACAAGAGCTAGTTTAAATTTGATTAAAAATCAGAATTTACCATGTCAAGTCTTTTTTACATTAAGTAAGCAAGTAAAAGGCTGTTTTATTTGATTGTAAAAAAAAAAAAGAAGAAAAGAAGCAAGGAGTGGTACTGATACAACTAACATAGAGTTTGTTTTGAGTTTGTCAAGATGAATGAAATGGATTAAATGACACTAAACTGATGCTGTTTAGCAACATCATGTGCCAAATTTGTGACATGTGTGAACTGTAGTTTAGCCTAAGTGTCTTTACCCCAGTCAAATATTACAACTGTGAGCATCCAAAAGCTGTTTACATACCCAATCTGATGTTTTATTTTGTCCTAAAACAATGCATAAGCCACCACAATCATTTTAATTCCATAAAATCCAGGTTCTAATTATTCTCCTTAAAGCGTACGACATACGTACAGTACAGTGAAACATGCATGCAGTTACAGTTACATTAAGTCACTTAGCAAACATTCTTACCCAGAGTGACTTGCAATATTTTGAAAGCAAAGTGATCAAATGCTAGTTTGTGCACGTGCTAGAGTGGTCTAGGTAATTACAAAAAAAATAAAAAAATTCAAACCCAAAACAACATCCATTTCAACCTAAGTGTATAGACAGCAACAAAAGAAACAATTTCAAACCTAAGTGCACACATACTCATACAAATAATAGAAAACCAAGAAGTAATACAAAATATAATCAATGCAAAGTAAGTGTACAGAGAAAATTAACAATTTATAATAGATGCTGTCTGAAGATGAAGATCCTTTAGAGCTTTGTGGAAGGAATAGAGACATGAGGAAGTTCTCAGTCAAGGAGGAAGTTCATTCCACTACTACTAAATTAGTACACTGAAGCAGAGAGCTCTAGTGTCATGTTTAGACCTTAGAGAAGTACACACCAGGAGCTCTAAGGTTGAATATCAGACCTAGTTTTGAGCCAGGGTGAATAGATAATGTGGTGCAGAGCCCTGCAGTACCCACAATGCAAAGACCAGCTGCAACAGGAAGCCAGTGGAGTGACCTCTATGGGGGGTGGGGGTGTATCACATGTGAGAATTTGGGAGGTTGTGAACAAGTCGAGCAGCAGCAGCATTCTGAATGCCCTGTAGCAGAGAGCTGCAGTAGAAATAACCATGGCTGATATGAATAGCTGAGTAGATTCTATAATCAGATACAGATATCAGATATAATCAGATCTCTGGAGGATTTGGTGGTCACTGTGATGGTATCAGTGGTGATTGACAGGCCAAGCAGTGGGAAATGTTTTTGCAACTTTTAATGTATCCCATATATGGTTCAGAAGAATAGGTATCATGTAGTCTTCTGTGTATGCTGTATATTTGTGTGTCCTGTATTCTGAAGTTATTGTGTATCCCATTTATGGAAGAAGAATTTGGGAAAAAGGTTCAATGTACATTGGAAAAGCTTTGACTGGTAATTCCTTGGAATGCATGGTAGGGTCTTGGGAGATCCAGATGTTAGCCGGTCATAACAATAAAAATAAAGTGTTTGTGTTCTCTGTGTTGTCACATTCATCACAAAAGAACCGAATGTTACATAGATCTACCAGTTTTGTCAAGTTTAAGATTTGGATGATGGGTTGCAATCCAGGAATGTAGATGACAGAATGGCAGATATCTTCTGAAAAACTTGTCCGGTGGATGAAGGAAAAGAAAAGCTGTGTGTCATTAACATTGCAGATAAAAGAAGCCATGAAACCTGTTCTGTTATATAGGGAGAACAAGAGTGGACCAAGAACTAAGCCTTGAGGGAGTCCTGCAGCATGAAATTGAGTCTCTGTATGCTACAAGGTAGGATCGATCCTGTAGACAGCAGTAATCTAAATGAAGATCTGGTGATTCACAGCATCAAAGTTTCAGTGGTTGCTCGCGGTGCACTTTTTGTAGAATGTAACTAACTAGCTGGCATCCTGGAGGTCATGAAGAGAGCTTCCCAGGATCTTATCTAGGAATGGATGGAAGGAAGCAGGTCTATAGTAAGCAACAAAAGTGGGGTTTGGGCATGGGTTTCTTAAGCTGAGGTGACCCAGGTGTGATGTTGTGATGTGTCGTTTGTGAACAATTCATTCATTTTGAACGAATCTTTAATATGACTCGGGAACAACGAGTTGTCTCAGAGACTGATTCCCCACAGGTTCTGTACAAGAAACGTCACGTCACACCTCCACTGCATTCAGCCTATGGGGCGGTCACGGGATGAACGAACGACTTGAACCCAAAGACTCGAGATGTGAACGAATCATTTCTGTTTCCAGGGAACAGATGTGACAAATGTGACGTGACAAAAGAACAACTCAGATTGGGAGGTGAGGTGAACTAACAGACTGCATAGCCTGAAGACCCAGCTAAGCTATTAATTAATCATTTCTATTTCTCAAAATTCGGCCTTGGCTGCATTAGCCTATAGTTTATTTTTTATTCCAAATGTGATCCACGTTTGTGTAAATACTAGATGTGTTGGGGAATTTAACATGTAACATTTTAATTATATTCTGCTGAAATTAACAAAATGAACGAAATGACTCGAAAAAAGATTCGTTCATTTTGCTGAATGAGATTCAAAGATCCGAGTCAGTAAAATGATCCAAACTTCCCATCACTAGTGTGATGGTAGGAACTAGACCAGATGTATTGATCATAGCAGTCACATACTGTATGTGTGAGGTGCTGGAAAAGTGTACATGGTATTGGATCAAGTAAGCAGGCTGTTTGATGATTCATGATCATTTTTCTTGACCACCACCAACCACCACCACCAACAATAACAACAAAAAAAAACCCTTTTGTGTTTTCAGTCTTGTCCTTTCCCCTATATTCCTCAATTTTTTTTTTTTGGTTTAAATATATATGGTATAAAACTGAATCAAATCAAGTAGCAAATGCATCTGCAAAATACTGTGAAAGAGATCTGAAAATGAAAAAGTACAGTACATCACTCCGCTGAACCAAAGTACAGAAAAATAATTGGAAGTGCAGTTTATTCCACAAAGTTCTGATATGGAAATGATAACATTTGGTAATTAAAAGAACACTGACAGAGGATGCTGCTGGCACAGATATATCCAATGCATATTTTTAGCTCCCTGAAAAGATGTGCATTTGTGTGAGATTAACAACTATTTGTGTGTGTAATGCCCCCATCTGTGTGCATCGTTGCTGTAGTGTCTCAATCCTGTTTTTTCCCCAAACACACAAGAGGAGATGAAGAATCTTTTATGCTGTTTTCTCATCTCAACACACAGGTGCTGAAAGAGATTTTCACCGGCCCAACTTTAATCACAACACAAGTGCACACTGGAGGGGAGTAATCAATGGAGGAAAGTAATTTCCATATTTCAGGAATTAAAGCATGTGCAGAGATAATGAGCAAACAATAAAGTTGATTTCCATCACAGGGCAGTTTGATTCAGAATGATTTAATTACACAGTCTACAAAATCCAGATCAAAAGATCAGTGTTGTCACACTCTTCATATCTGGGTGAAGATCAGTTTCTGTTTCTTTGTGTAGGGGTCTAAATTAAGCTGTTAATATTGTGTGTTTACTCCACAATTAAAGTTCTAGTAAACCCTGTCTGCTCAGATCATGTGTACTTGTCTTCAATCTGACATTAGGAAAGTAAATCTAGATCACTACTGGCGGTTAGGGCTAAGATATGCTCTTGTGATGTACAAACCTGCTAGAAACCTGCAGCTAAAAGTGAGATGAAAACCATAAGCGCCATAAGCAGTGTTTTCATGTAATGGAGAAATAATCAAACTAGTCTTGATTCTGAGGCTAGTCGTAAGTGTTCTTTTGTTTCTCAGTGCCATTACAAATGAGCAGAGTGGGTCATCAAACAGCACCCGTATCAGGAATCCATCCATACTAGTCAAAGCTGAAACACAAGATAAAATATATGCTTGCGCTCCATGTGTACTGGTACGTCAACTGATAAAAAGTTTTTAAAAAACAGTCTGAGGATCAGAGAAATAGTCTGAGAGTTTGAAAAGTTAGAGCAGGCTAGAAAAGTTATTAAACCTAGAACCCTTACAGCCACTTAAGACCATCCCAATATGGGAAGCCTTGAAAATGATGTTCTATGTGGAATCCTAGAACATACTGTATGCTGCATTTGACTTACCTCAAGACCTCAGAATTATGTAATTTCCAACCTCTGTGCATTCAAGATCCATGTGGGAAAAACATGGAAGATTCTCAGGTTTGTCTTGGTTTTTTTTTAGCAACAAGCTAGCCGGCTAACTTTAATAAGTGTTGTATACTTTACTCCTCAAAACAGTAAATTGTATAGTCAGTGTTGCAGATTTAAAATACTTGTATATACAGCATACTATAACTCATTTAAAGGTAAGATGAGAAGTGCTACTTAGTTTACTGCCGATGTTGTGAACAGCCGTGATGATTCCAAGTAGAACCATGATGGGATCTCCCAAAGGAACAAACCAAACAGTTTCCAAGTACAAGCCCAATTCTGAAAAAGTTGGGACAGTATGAAAAAAAAAAAAAAAAAAAACCTAACAAAAAGAGACATTTGAAAATTCAATTCACCCTGTACTATATTGAAAATACATTATTAACACATTATTTGATGTTTTACTTTGTGAATTTAATTTAACACACTCCAAAAAAGTTGTCACAGTCTACAGTTTACCACTGTGTAACATCACCATTTCTTTTAGTAACACTTATTAAGCGTTTTGGCGCTGAAGACACCAGTTGGTTAAGTTTAGCAGGCTGAATTTTCCACCCTTTCATCCATTAGTTACAGTTAGTTCGTTACAGTTACACTTATATAGCGATTTTCTAGACACTCAAAGTGCTTTACATAGTATGGGGGGGATCTCCTCAACCACAACTAGTGTGTAGCATCCACCTGGATGATGAGATGGCAGCCATAGTGCGCCAGGACGACCAGAGGTGGAGAGGGGATGGGGTTTATTAGGGGGCCATGAGAGAGAAGGGCCAATGGGGGAATTTCACCAGGACATCGGGGTTATACCTCTACTCTTTTCCGATGAGAGTCCTGGGATTTTTAATGACCATAGAGAGTCAGGACCTCGGTTTAAATGTCTCATCAGAAAGACCGTGCTGTTTTCACAGTATATTGTCTCTGTCACTACACTGATGCATTAGGTCCCACACAGACTCATGACAGTTTTTAAGACCACACGCATTCAGAAGTGGTTTTTGCCCTTTATGCACCGGGATTTGACCGGATTCCTTGAATATTTTAAATATATTGTGCACTGTAGAAGGTGAAATGCCCAAAATCCTACAGATTTGTCTTTGGAGAACGTTGTTCTCAAAGTGTTGGATTATTCGCTGACGCATTTGTTGGCAGATTGGCGAGCCCCGACCCAGCCTTACTCTTGAAAGACTTGGCCTTTTTTGGAAGCTCCTTATATACTATGATTAGACGATTGCCTCACCTGTTTCACATCACCACCTTATTTCAACTTGTCACATCACTATTAGTCCTAAATTACCCCTGTCCCAACTTTTTTGGAACGTGTTGCATGCATCAATTTCAAAAGAAACATTTACCTTCAAAAAACAATGCAGTTGATCAAGTAAAACATCAAATACCTTGCCTTTATATGTTTTTTTTTGTTTAAATACAAGTCAAAGTACATTTACAAATCACTCCTCTTTGTTTTTATTAGCATTTATTACCATACTGTCCCAACTTTTATGGAATTGGGGTTGTAGAACCCACGTCAAAAAGCTTAACTTAAAGAAAATTTGGAATTTTTAGCTGTAAACTAAGTTATTTTTAATTGAATGCATAAATTTCTTCAACACTGACTTTGTTTAAAATTCAAATTTCCTGCAAATGTGTTACAAGATACACAGGTCATGTTTATCAGTGTCTCTTATACAAACTAAATTCAGTATTCAAAAGGAAAAAGAGCTCAGGGTCATGGAGTAAATTACAAACTAATCAAAATCACTTTGAACTGATCATAAAATATCTTCAAGACCAGTTTTTTTCCCCCACCAGCTCTCAGAACATATTTTTGTTAAATTATATATTTTCTTACGTATTTTATATAGGTCTACTTTAGGTATACTATTTATAGGTCTTTTTGTGTTATTGACATTAGTATTAAACTCATTCAATTCAAGTGACCACTCAAACTTGCTATAATGATAAGAATTCAATAATAAATATAATAACTATAGTTGTGATTTCCATCACTGTAACTGTAAAGTCAAGGACCCACTGGCTATGATTCACAAACCTCCTGGGTGTACCAGGACTGCACTTGAGAACATGGTTCTAGACTACATCAAGTACGTCAAGATTAATTCTGAACAGACAGTAATTATAACTTGTACTTTTAAGAGCTTAATTCAGTTTAAACTGCATTACCTTGAGTCATTTTTCAGTGACTATTTTGAAATACTTCATAAAAGGCACTTTTTATGAATGGCAGATATTAGCATATTTGCAAGATGCCTAATAAATTCTTATCTTGTATCACATTTAGTGCTGTATTTTTGCCCATTGCCAGACATCATGTACACACTCAGAGCTAATTAAGAATAGCCAGTCCTCCTACTGGCATGTTTTTGAAAATTGGGAGGAAAATAGAGAATGTTGAGTTAACCCATGCAGACACAGGGAGAAAATGTAACTCAGGAATGAAATGGGGACCCTGGCACCGTAAGACGGCATTGATATATTCTGAGCTAAAAAAAATTGTAAAAATTTAGATTTCCTTTCCATTTTGGAAGCACTATAATCATGGCTGCTTTCCTCTCACCTTATTTTCCCTCTGTCTTGTTTTCACATTCATTTATTGCCATTCTTCCATAATCAGAGGCAAATTTCATTTTGGCAAGTGCTGAAAACAAGCACTGCCATCATCATTGTTCAACATTTATCCGTCTCTCTCTTTTCTATGTCACTCCAACTATTTTAGGATGGGCACAGTTCCCCCCAAATTGCATCCAATATAGATTTGGTTGGAAATTGTTCTACATGCTGTCTAACATTTTATTCAGAGCTTTGCTCAGGTTACTCTGAATCCTATGCCCCGATCTTGCCTCCCCATCTTCACCACCCACGTCAGTGTACCTCTGTTGTCAACAGCTCACCAATAACCCCGTTGTGTGTATGAATTTCAAGGAGGAAAACAAATCTTGTTGACAGGGTGCAAAGGTGAAAAAAGATAAATGTTGTATCAAATGAAGGAGTATATCAAAGTTAGAATGCTGATATCTCCTGTATGCATCAGATCTATGAAACGTGACATTTCCTCTCTTCATCTCTCAACACACAAACAACCATGGACTTGAAATCAGACACAAAGGCCAACTTGAATGATTTTCAACATTAAGCTGGCTGATAAAAGGATTTCAGAGGTTTAAGTAAATTTCCAATATAAAAGGTGACTTATTCTAGAATGAATTAACTTTAGATACCTTTGGAGCAATGTATTTAAGCAATCCTTTGCTTGATCTTGTGAAATGCAACTGGAAAAAATAGCTGCACTGCGATTGAGAGTCGAGAGG
This sequence comes from Stegophilus panzeri, assembly GCA_024331685.1. Taxonomy (NCBI): domain Eukaryota; kingdom Metazoa; phylum Chordata; class Actinopteri; order Siluriformes; family Trichomycteridae; genus Stegophilus; species Stegophilus panzeri. The sequence continues at coordinate 30,682,972 of JANDJT010000001.1, read as the reverse complement.
TAATAATTGAAAGACATACGGTTCCTCAAGTAAATAATAGGAGGAAACATAAAAGGAAAAAAATGGATGAAATCCCAAGACAACTAATTATTTTCAGTGAGAGCTCACTGTTAAACATGTAAAAGGCATGCAATTTGCATGGATGTCTACAGGCACTCAATCAACACATTAATAAATCAAAATGCAACTCATCTACCAGGAATTTCAAGACATATTTCAGCAATGCTCAGGAAGCAGAAATGATCCACCATCTTCCTCTTTATCATGTAGCATTTGTTAAACATAATGTGCATCTCTATCCTTAGGCAGACAATTAAATGTATCAGTTGAGTAACTGCTGAACGTTAAGTGCGCTCTGAACATTGTAATTAATCTTGGGCTGAGGAAACATGATGGAGGGAGAGTGAGAGAGAGAGAGAGATAATGACTTTGCTCGTGACCTCCACAGACCCTTGATTACAAGCAAAATATCTCACTACGATACTATCTCTCTGCCTTCAATAATACTGTCTATCGTAACTCTCATTGATTGCTGACCTTTCAGAAATCCTGTGGATTTAGATCCCTAATGAGCAACCCAAAAGCAACAGTGGCTAGAAAAACTCCCTGAGATGACATTTTTACAGTACACAAGTGTAGAAGAGCAAACACAAACAGTACTAAGTATGTTGAATGGATGTTCTGTATGAGCATATTGGGAATGGTAGTCCTGTGAAGTTGCTCACCATATACTGTCTATTTCCATTTACATATTTCTCAGCTTTATTTATCTGGTGTCTGTTATCTGATTTTGCTGTAACATACAGCTGTGTCATCAGCATAGAAGTGGATGCTATTACCATGTTTACAAATAATTATAGTTATTCATATAATCATAATATTTAATATACATATAGAAAGGATCAATGGGCCCATTATGGAATGCATAATGAACATTTACATTTACAAACTGATAGCATTCAATTAGATAAGACTTGAACCAGGAAAGAGATGCTCCCTTAACTCCAACAAATCTGTCTGAGATATTATGATCAATGGTATTAAAAGCTGTACCGAAGTTAAGTAATACAAGCAAGGAGGCATGACCTTGATCAAAGGCCAGCAGTGGGTCATTTACTACTTTAACCAGCGCTGTTGCAGAACAGTCATTAGGCCTAAACCCTGACCAAAAGACTTCATGTATGTGATTTCTATGAAAAGATCAGCTCAGCTGCTGATCTATAACCTTTTCTAGGATCTTGGAATTCAAAAGGAGACTTGACAGCTTACAAGGTTTAAAGTCGGACTCTTTTAAACTGTGGGTTGATAAGTGATAGTTATTTATTGGTTTATTTTTGTTTAAGAAAATGCACAGGTTGAATGCTATAACATACTAATCTACACTTCTCAGAAGTAAAACTATTACTAATGACTAACAAGAAGAAGAATAGCTGAACATCTTGCACTCATACAGAATAAGGTCAAGGTTGGACCTACTGAAGTATTGAGGGTGATAGTGATATTTTATCATCACTTCCTTATGGAGGATTTTGGGCAGATCTGATGAGAATAGTCTCAGTTTTGCAGTCTGTAAACAAAAACCTTCTATGAAAAGTTTGCAGGTCAAAAAAGGAAAGAAAAATGCAGCAGCTGATATAAGAATATAAGAAGGAGTGCAGAAATTCTTAGTAGTGGAAAAAATGTAGAAAACTTTAAATATTTTTTTACTATGCCCTGCTAAAATAAAATTTGCATCACTGCATACAGTATGCTAGTGCTCATTCTGAACACTGATTTGACACACCCCCAACCCTAATGGCATGCTACACTCTTATCATCTCCTCATCAAACTCATCCATTATGATGATATTATGGAAAACTGCACAAAAATGTGCAGCACATGAAGTGAAGCCTGAATATGGGGAATGACTTTAAATGATATGGCTCAAGGATAATTTTGCAAAGAATAATTTCATGACATAAGTGTCTCCTTGTCAGCCTCAATCACATCTGCTCATTCAGAAATTGCTCATTGTTCATGGCAAGATTTTTCTATACTAATTATGGATTCACAGCTAATTTCATTAATAACTAAAATGCCTGTAATTAATCTTCACTGCACCCAAGAACATTTTCAGTGGTATTATCAAATACCAGTCTCGTTTTCTTCTAAATATTTTTTTCTCTCTTTCCCTTGGTGGAAAATCTATTGTCTCATTCTTGGTATTGTGTGTTTGCTTCAAAAGATCACAGACACTGAACACTGATGAAAGGTTCACAGACACTGAACACTGATGAAAGGTTCACAGACACTGAACACTGATGAATGGTTCACAGACACTGATGCTCACATGCCCATTGTAGGAGCTTTGAACAGTGGACAGGGGCTCTCACAGGCACTCTGGCCGGTTTGTGGCTACACAACCCCATAGACAGCAAGCTGTGATGCACTGTGCGTTCTGACACCTTTCTATCATAGCCAGCATCAACCGTTTAGCAATTTGTGCTACAGTAGCTCTTCTGTGGGATCAGACCAGACAGGCTAGCTTTTGTTCCCCATGCACCCATGACTCTGTCACCAGTTCACCGGTTATCCTTCCTTGGACCGCTTTTCGTAGGTACTAACAACTACATACCGGGAACACCCCACAAGACCTGTCATTTTGGAGATGCCCTGACTTCATTCAGGCTAGCTAAATTATTAACCTCCCCCACCTATGTCCAGCATTCATACTTCATAAGCAACTTCTTAATTCATTATATTCAGCTTCAAATAAGAATTGAATACATTTATATAGCTTATGTAAATGTATTTGTGTTATATAGGTTTAGTGAAAATTTACTGAGGATGTCATTTCAGCTAATCTAAAATCACTCATATAAGATGCTAAACTTAGAAATTCTCTCTAGAAATTCTATCCATAATGCATTATACTGCATTCATAAAGATTTATAAAGTCTACATGATGCTTTATGAGGCTTAAGCAAAAATTCAAAGTTCAAAAATGTTCAAAAATGTTCATGCATAATGGCATAGCATAAGGTTTCATAGCACAAAGTGACATAATACATTATCAAACATATTGTACCTGGTCTTAGCATTATTGGAATGACCAGCGCTATAAAGCTTGATTAAAAAAAAAGATAATTCACGTAATGCTTTATATAAACTCAGAACTAAAAACATGCCTCCACTTTAAATTGCATAATATTTAAGGCTTCTCATTTTAAAATGAAAATGAATTTATTAGTGCACATAACATCTAATGAAAACTTATAAGCTCTCTTTAGAGTTTAAAGTGATGCAATATTCACACAGTACAGTTCACTCTGGATTACAAATTACCATTGAGTTTGAGCCAGAATTTAAATGAATGCTTATAAATCTTTGCGATGTGTTCAATAGAGTCAATCAATGGCATTGATTTCGTCCTCTCGGTTCGTATTCTTTCTGCCATTTTTTTCATCTGGCTGTTTACACTCTTTGGTTCAGTAGTGCTTGAACATTCTTTTCCGATACAAATTAGATCACAGCTTATGCATTTGGAGAACAACATCTCTAATAGCCAGAAGGGCAGTCAGCACTGGAGATCTTTAATTGAAATCAGTAAAGCATCTGTTTTTTTCCCATCTTCAAGTTGAGTCATACGACAGCCACCAGTCTGGGCTGTTCAAGGCCAATATATGCTTTCTCTGAGACATGTGAAGTCACAATAACTTTTTAAATGCTATTCATGCAACATCACAGGACAATTGGATGTGCTTCGAGAAATGGCATACTTCCCTACTCCGTTTCAGTAGCTCACAGATACATAAAATAAACTAAGAAAGAGTAATGGCATCCCTTCTCCTCAACTCCTGGCTGCTGATGGCTGTGGCCTTGATAAAGTTCACACTCAGAAGTGATCCCCCTGATAATAGGGTAAACATTATGACACTTTGGAACATATCCCTAGTTTAAAACTGCAGGGACACAGCAGGGTCAAATTTATTATCGTGTATTTGCTCTTTGCTTCCATAATAATATACATGCATTAACCTCATCACTATACGGCGTCCTTGTTGGACTGATTTATATAACCTGCTGCTTTGCTTTATTGCTTGAGCAATTTACATTTATTAGAGAGGAATGTGAATTTCTAAATTACAATATATTATAATACAATAAATGTGTGCTGACCTGGGAAAACCCTTCACATGGTGAATTTCTGACATTTTCTTCTTGCTCTGAAAGCTGTTTCTCTTTTGCATGTAACCAGAGCTTAATTTGAGCCGGATCCTGTTCCAGATCCTGTTGTCTGTCACTTTGCTGCTTGATAGTGTGAATTTAGGAAAACTGTCTTTTTTTAATACAGCGACTGTTAAGTTGGCTCTTTACCAAACACGGTGTTTGCAGGAAGATAGCCTAGGTAAGGTTAAATAGTAAATAAAAACATTTTCAGTTAATTGTATTTAATGTTTCTTAAAGTACAAGCAAAAACACTACACTTTGGCCAGAATTTAGCCACAGCAAGATCCTAGGTAAGCTATGTATTCCTAGGCCACCACACCAAATTAAAAGCTATGTTACAAAATGCTTTAAATATGGAATTTTGCAATAAGTATTAAACCTCGCTATATTTCCAGGAGGGTGATATCTGTTTGTGAGAAATTGGTCCAAATTGTTTAGAGGGAAATGGCTCAGTTCATTGATTGGGTTTGAGTAGAGGATTGTAGTACTTTAGCTTACAAATTCAAGTTATCAAATAGACAGTTAAGGTGAATACCTTCTTACAATATTATAAGAAAGGTATCAAAAGACAGAAAGAATTTAAATTTCAAAACACTAAAAACCATTGGCATTAAGGTGCAAAAAATATTTGTAATTAAATTTCTCTTTCCTTAAATTCAAATGATCTTCTAAATCGAGTTAGATCTGACTTTTGTTATTTATATTTGCAACATCTACAATTAGGCTTTGACACATTTTGCTTCCGACCTTGTAATTTAGTTTAATATTGAGTTCATGTCATGTCAGCAGTGCAGTAATTATGAGCTTCCAACTTGTATATGAGCATTAAGGTCTTCATTGGGCTTATAATTACCAGTTGGGGACCAGTAGGCTAATTTTCTGAAATCTCCAACTTGACAATAAGTCACATCAGCTTATAAACCAAATATGACTAAGAAAATTACAATGAATTACAATATATATATATATATATATATATAGTGCCTTCCACTCATATTTGCACACTTGGTAAATATGAGCAAAGAAAGAAGGTTGTGAAAAATTGTATTTAAATGTAAAAAAATTCACAAAAATACAAAAAAAAATAAATAAAAATAAAAAAATTGCACACAAAACACAGGTTTTTCAAAACAATTATAGGTGTGCAACAATTATTGTAAAAATATATTTGAAATATATTCCTATTGATATTTTACATTTTTTTAGTACACCTGGGTGACTAGGAACAGGAAATTGTTCAACCATGACTTATAAATATAAGGTATAAATATGAGGTAACACATAGGCCAAATCCCCTTAGTCATTCATAACAATGGGTAAGACCAAGGAATATAGCTGTGATGTGT